>BMAC01001201.1:229580-266332 GCA_014905375.1 Phtheirospermum japonicum | reverse complement strand
TGTGCGAGTGCTGTGCGTGCGGGGCGTGGTTGGAAGGTGCCTGGCATTGAAATTGGCGTGGCTGGGCGTGGTTGGGCAATGCTAGGCGTGAAAATGGGCGAGGCTAGGCAAGGTTAGGCCACCATTCCAGAGTGTTAGCCATTTTTAGAGCCTCTTCTTGGCACCGATTTGGGCACGCCTTGTCATGGCTTGGCGTGAACTTTGGTCCTCAATGCCTTGACCTATGGAAATAGAATTTTGAACATAAAACCCCAAGAATTTCATCAATCCTTTAACTAATCGAACCCATTAAATCATATTAAATATAAAATCAACAAGAAACACAAAAAACAACAAAAATGAGAAAACCAACGAAAAACCTAATAAGACTCGACTCGAAATGAATAAAAACAATATAAAATCTTAATTAAAAACATGAGAAAAATACCACAATTACATGTAAAACAGGACTACTAATGAGTTGACTTCTACCAAAACATCTTCGATCACTCCCAACGGATATCTAACCGAGCGGTCTGCTAGTTGAAGTCGCATGCTTATTGGCTTCATCTTCCCAAGATTGAACTGTTTGTATAGGGCGTAGGGCATCAAGTTGATCCCTGCCCCTAGATCGAGCATTTCTCATGCCTTTTGCCCATCCTCTAGAGTTATCGTGATGTAAAAACTTTCGGGATCACTCACTTTCGGCGGTAGTGGTTGGTGGCATATGGCACTCACTTCCTTTGACAGCATAATTCGCTCGTTCGCTTCCAATCGTCTCTCCTTTGATGTGAGTTCCTTAAAAAACTTCACGTATGTCGACATCGCTTTAATCACGTCAAGAAGTGGAAGGTTAATGTTCATGCTCTTCAACATGTTATAAAGATCCATGAACTTCTTGATCTCCGTTGCCGGCTTAAGACGACTCGGAAATGGCACGGGGTCTCGAATGACTCGTTGCGGCTTGACATGGCTGGAATTACCCTGCTCATCGGTCGCATCCAACCGGATGTGCTGTTGTGTCCGGTCAGATGGATCTGTAGTTTTGCTGTCCGACCGGATTTGCTCATCCGTCCGGTCGGATGTTGCCACTATTCTTCCAATCTAGCTGGATTCTTGGCTCATCCGACCGAATCCTGGCTGTGCCTTCCTTGCTCGAATTGGCCCTCTTGAACGGAAAGGCCGAGTCGAACTAAATTGCTCTTTCAAAATTAAATCTAGTTAAATAATGCGTGTCTACTTTGAAAAGCAAGTTCGTCCGCAAGAGAATGGGGTCATTGTAGACTGACAAGTTAAACCAAGTCGAATCTCTCGAGGAAGGCCAATCGGAGGTAGTTTTTGTGTTTGTTTTCACGAACGAGAAAACAAGGAAAAAGACTAATCTAAACACGCGATCAAGTTTTGGTTTGAGAGTTGTAATATCTACGACGATAACTTAAACCACGAGCAATAAAATCAATAACTTTTAAAAGATTAATAAAACAGGGGTCTAGGGCTCTAGAATCGTCTCCACGATCAATTGGTATTTCATCTAACACTTAATTTGCGAGTTGGGGTTGTCAATCCCAACTCGGGATTTCAAATGAGGATATTCAAGAAACTTCAACTTATCAATGCAATAATTGATAGCAATCATCAAAGCAATTGTCGAAGCTTTTGGAAGCTTAAGGCTCGCCTCTTCTAACTCGAAGGTCATTCCAACCACCAATCTTCTTCTCAAGCGGTCGGAATCCAATCCAGTGATGGATCTTGATGATGATGCTACCGCATAATATCCTTTTGTTTTATTTAAAAAAAAATTGAAAATTTTCAAATAATCCTTCAAACATTTTCTTTCTGTACATTTTTTTTTTGTTTATGTTTGAGTCTTTTACTCTTTAGTTTCCTTTTTTATATTAAAAAACCACAAAAATATTCTTATTTTGTACATATTGATGTCTTTCTTTTATTTTTTAGTCTTATTTAGTTGTTCGTGTCATTTTTTCCCAGTTACCCCTTTTATAGGTTTCTCTCGCCTCGACCGCTAGTTGGGCGTCACTTCACGCTCAGTTCCTCACCTCAAACACGATTATAGGGGTGTATCTCTTTCCCTTCATTTTTATCTTTTTGTCTTATTTTGTGCACAATGTGTCTTAAGATTAAGTGTGGGGTGTGTGTCTCCGTATTTAGGGTTTTCTTATGCTTGCTTGCGTGTGATATTAATTGAGTCGTGATGTGTTGACATTGTTAGGAAACTTGGCAAATTGACGCGATTTTGTTATTTTGGATAGGTTGTTTAGACTTTTATTTGACACTATTATAATTATGGGGCATGAAGTGTAAGAATCTTACGTAAGTTAGCCTCGTGATATTTGTGCAATTCCTCGAGAAAATCGAATACCTTTTACTAGCCTTGTTCTCGGTTGCCCTCTGTAGGATTATTTGTAATTCTTCTTTTATTTCTAGAGATGTAAACTCAACTCACACAAAATTGAGAAAGTTATAAGTTTGACCAACCGAGCTTCGAAGTCGAAATGATATCTAATTTTGATTGTTATGTAATTATATGTTCGTTTAAGTACCATATCAATTGGGTACTCAAAAAAAAAAAAATAGAAAATAAGAAATTAAAAAAAAGCACAAGAAAGAAAAATCCTTGTACAATTAATACTTATAATAAATCGTGCAACCCTTGTACGCATTTTATATTTATTTTCTTTAGAAATTTTTGTAAAGAGGTGTATAGATGATGGGGCTAGTAAGATGCCGATTAAGTGGTTATGAGCACAGATAGACATTTGCTGGTGCATGGACAAGAGACTTGCACGGAAGACACTCATCGTATTCGTTCAGATTAGGATCTAAATCTCTTATCTCAAAATTTCGTAGACGTCCTTCACTTTTAGTTTTGAGTCTCTAAATGCATTATTTCTCTATTCATTTGTGTGCATTATTTTTAGGTTCATCGGGATATTTAATTTTACTTGTCTATCTCTAGACTCGGTTTTGCTTAAGGACAAGTATAATGCTAAGTATGGGGGAGCTGATTTGTACATATTTGTGTGTATTTATTGTATGCTTTAGTGTCTTGTTTTGTGTGTTGTAGTTGGGTTTGAGCCATCGTTTTGTTCTCATTTTTCTTTGTTTTGTATTTTCGTAGCTTGTGTCAACTTTTATTGTTTTTCGCATTCTTCTCGTATTTTTGTAGATATTTGTGTTAGTTTGGTTTTTCTTGATTATTGGATAGTAAGCGGACCCTAGCACGTTTCTGAGAATCATAAATCGCTCAAATCGACAAAAACACGACTTGAATTCACGAAACACAGCCGTTGATAGACACATCATTGATAGGCCATCGACGTACAATTCCCACCCACATTGATAACATAAGTCGATCGATATGCTCAGTAATTATGAAAAACACTATCATGGAATAATTTGATATTAATTTAATTGTAAGGTATTATTATTTCATGTGTATTCTGAATAAATCACACGTGGATATTTTACTATTTTACGAGAAAACTCGGAGTAATTATGAATAAATATGGCATTCCATGGTAGTTAGAAAACTGCCTCAACTGTCATGCTGTAAGATACTTGAGTTATAATGTAATAAACAAATAGTCCCATTACAAAAATTTCAATATGGTCTTCAATGCACGAATCACTACATAAGCGCCTAGCAAAATAAACAAATGAATAACGGGGAGAAATTCATGTTATATGAGGAAGTAAAATTCCCAATTTAATATGATCAAAATTAATTAACTTGCATCGGAATTGCTAGAAGTTGAATTCAAGTTTATTCAGAGAAAATAGAATATAAGAATCTAATATGATTCGATTGTTTAATTATCCAATTTTATCTCACCGACAAATTTTCTTACAAAATTATTAACTATAAATTACATGATTTTATATGTTAATTGGAGTGGGAAAAATACTTATAAGAATAAATTCAGTTTAGCCTCAAGTACGAATATACAGTTGGGCCTGTTATAAATGATTTGTTTGATTTATATACCTAATTTACATACTATTGGAGTAAGTCGGAAAAATTAATTTTGATGGAATAGACCAAGCACATTAGTGGAAAATAGTTCCAAACTTAATCAAAAAGGGGTTGCTGTTCTTTGAATTGTTTTCTTCCGTGCGAGCAATTTACAAAACAAAATTCTAGTTGAATAGCCATAACTTATTCGATGCTTAATCAGTATCTGTACATGGTAATAAACGAAAGCTCAATGAAAGTTGGATATTCAACTTAGAATAGATTAATGCATATGTTATTTTTATATAGACAACAAACGTGTTCTCAATTTAGGATATTCGTCTATTATTTACCCATAATTCCTTAAAAAAGCCACCGACATAGAATTAAATCTTTTTCTTTATACTAAGTTACCATAGTTGTTAGCACTATATTATTTTGTTAAGTTACCATAACAACCATGGTCCATAAATCATCCATATACCTTCAGCCCCGCCGGGGTCCATACCATAACCATATCAACTTATAAACATATAAAGCTCAGTTCTATTATTCGACCTGATTTAAGGACACTGCTACCATTTCGGATTCTCATAAGAGCTCTGTAATTAAAAAGGTCGTTTCCTTTATTCGACCTACCTAACTTGACGTGCATGCCGATCTGAAGATCCGATGTCGTAACAACTAGTCCCTCATATTCGACCTGATTGAGGTAGGAAATCAGATATAATATATAATCAAAGCCTTGAAATCCGCTCACACGTGAGAAATTCTTAGGAAAGGTACCGCCTTCAAAAGACATTCCAAATGTTACTGCATTAAATGCATTCCTACCGTTGTGTCGAAAAGGACAAATGTCCCTCCCCCATTTTTCTGCCATAAAATAACTCAGTGGGCTTAGAAATGAAAGACTCACAATTACCGTTACATATAAAATCGCCATTACTCTCCCTTTTTGAAAATATTTTTCTACTGTCCGCCATTGACAACCCCTCAATCTCCTATGCAAATACGTTATTCGTAATTGATTTGATAAATCAGCTCGGTACCTCCACGGATCTGCAATACTATGGGTAAGTCCCTCTATTGTTAATTTAATTGAATTTCCCCATTTCAATTTTTTTTATTATAATTTTTCATTATTTCTGAATATGCGCCCCCTTTTTTATCCTTTAGCTTCTCAGAATTCCCAAGATTCTGATTCCCAATATCCTAGCAATAACTCCCTATTTTGCATGTAATTGTGGTGTTTTTCTCGTATTTTTAATTAGAGTTTCATGTTGATTTTAATAGTTTTTAATCGAGTTTCGTTAGGTTATTCGTTTGTTTTTTGTGTTTCTTGTTAATTTTATATTTAATTGAGTTCAATGGCTTCAATTAATTGAAGGTTTGGTGTAATTCTTGGGTTTTGATGTTAAAGATTCTCATTTAATAGGTGGCTTAATGATTTGAGTTCAAGCTAAGGCATGGAGGCCAAAAATCAAGCCCAGCCTTGCCTATTTGCATGCCCAAATAGGTGCCAAGAGCAAGCTCCAAAATGGCTAACATTCTGGAGTGGAAGCCTAGCCTTGCCTAGCCTTGTCCATTTCCACGCCTAGATTTGCCTAGGCAAGTCGGCGCCTGCCCACTTCTACGCCCAAACTGGCACCCAGCGTTGCACGCAAGCCATGCCCATTTCAGCGCCAAGCGCGCGCCCATTTCGGTGCCTATTCGCGCGCCCGCGCGCTGCCAAGGCCGGCGCTCAGCACCCTTGCCCAAAGCAGCGCCAAGGCATGCCCGTTTCCTTGCCCAATCTGGCGCCCTGCGCAGCGCCAAGGCCGCGCCCTCCCTTGTGCCCGTTTCTTTGCCCAATCTGGCGCTTAGCGCAGCGCCGAGGCCACGCCCACCCCACCCTTGTTCCCATTTCCTTGCCCAAAAGCGCGCTAGTGCCCGCCTATTCTCTCGCCCATCTTGGCGCCCAAAATCACGCCAGCACCTGCCCAAGACGCGCCCAGCCACGCCCCAGGTCGCCAACCACCGAGCCAAGACCGAGCCACCTCGAGCCATGCACGCCCAAGATCGAGCTAACCAAGCCAAAAAGGCTAGCCAAGTGGCTAGTGAGCCCATTTCGGGTAAAACTTGGTCAAACCCGGGAGATTAAGTCTTTAAATTCCAAATTGACCCATTTAAACCCAATTATACCTAGTATAAATAGAGGACTTCTCTCATTTTTTTAATGATCACTCATTCACCCAACTCTTGCATGGGTTTGGATAAAATTTCTCTATCTAGATTTAAGATTTAATTTCAAGCTTTCCTTGGGTTTGTAAGCTCAAGAAGAATTCAAGTACTCCCTTGGATTTTATTTTAATTGTAATTTCATTCAAGCTTTTGGATTCTCTTTTTAATTCAAGTAAGTTTTCCTTTATTTTCTTCTTTGTTCTTCAATTTCATGCTTGTTCTTTATTTTATGAATTTTACCTTAGCTCTTAGATTAATTGTTAGATCTTGTGAATTAGCTATGGAATCTAGGTGAGTGACACATCTAGATCATAGATCGAGTCTCGAATCGTTTTTATTTTGAGTATTTCATATGCTTTATTTTGAATATTATTTTCATGCATAGTTTCATGTTGGATCATAGATCTACTCTCCGTTTCTAGTTATTTCTCATAAAGTTTTTAACTTTTACGTCAACTTTTATTGCTCTTTCCATTGATGCTTTTGGTTTTTATTAATTTGCATTATCTCAAATTTCATGATCATGCATGCATAGTAGTACTTTAGGCTTTCATGCTTGTACTTAGTGAAACATTGTTTTGTATTGCTTAACTCCATTCTTGTTTGCAATTCCATAAGGCACACGCTCGAGGCATCCTAAATACTTGCATTTACATTTCCTAGTTAGTTTATTTTCATAGTTTCTAGTTATTTTCAATTAAATTCTAATCTAAAAACCCCTTGATTCTTACATTCGAATTGAATTCCGATAATATCAAGCCAATGAACCTTTTATACCACAAAAAAACTACAAAACACTCCCCTATTGGTCTCGCCACCAATTTTGATCCCTTTTCTAAACTGAATCCATAGAAGTCCTTTTAAATAGGAAAAATAGTAGGAAAAATATTAACTGACCTAGAACCGACGTAGATGAGCCTGTTGGAAGTCTGACTTGGACTGAGTTAGAAAATCATACTAGGATGCTGACCAAAAACCCCCTGTATCTATTCCCTTAACCAAATCTCAAACCTCCAATCCTCCTTCTGACCTCGATTGCTACTGTAACTGTAGTTCCTTCTTCCTCGCACTCTCTCCTAGATCCTCTTCACCAAAAAGCTAGGATTACCATAGAGAATCTGTGGCTCCTTCCTAATCCTGAGCTGCTCCACATCTTCATAAAAACATACATCTCCATGACCACATGGTTCCAGTTCTTCCTGGGGCTGGTAAATATGATGTTGATAATCCCTCAACCGGGCATATCACCATATTTGAGGACCAAATCTCACCTGGGATTAGGTTTCTCATGCATCCATTTATGGTGGTTTTAGCAGTGAAGTATAAGGTCTCTTTACTTTGAATGACCCTTGATGCCATATGCATCATCATCGTCTACTTGATCCTGTGCTGGTATCATAAGGTAGAACTAGATATATACTTCTTCTATTTCTATTATCAACTCAAAAAATAAAAAGGGTCATTCTACCTCTCCTCCCGTAATCAGGCCCATTTCCAAGTAAAACCTTCTTCCAAAGTGCCTGAATGATAAGCTAAGTTTTTCTTCCTTCGTTCCTTCGAATCCTGGACTTTTGTTACCCAATGGCAAGAGGTAACTTCTCCCCAAGACCCCTTAACCACAGGAAAAACCCCCTTTGTGACCCACCAAAGGTTCATGGATTAGGTCACCAAGTGGAACAAGTATCCCTGTGACGTAGTGAATCTTACCAAGTCCGAAAGGTATATACTTTCCTGGGTCTCAGTCATTGATCTCTTTCTCCACTGTCTGAGTCAGAGTTCGGTATGTTAATACTTCTTAGGGTCTCAGTCGTTGATCTCGCGAGGCCTTCTGCATATCTCTCTTTACCCAGGATATTGGTAACATGTCATCCTCATCCTCTGTCATGTATCTGCCCCGTCATAAGTTCTTCAATTGATATCTCCTTCCTTGTGACCTTCCCAAAATCCCCATCACGTCTTCGTCCTGATCTTCGTCAGATGACGAATACGCCTTATGTGGTCGTTTCCTTTTTGCTGCTCGCATCAACTCCGAATCAGGTATCCATGGTTCCCTCTTCTGGCTCCTTCTTTGGTCTGACGTGATTGGTTCCAGCCTATATTTCTCATCTCTATCACCTCCAAAAGTAAATTCCATCTCGTCATCGCTTCGCTAACATCTTTTCTTGGCATGGTTTTTTTCCAGCTTATCGATTGGTATCGCATTGACCAGTTTTTGGAGAAGCCCCTTATTAATGTTGCAGGCCTGTTGCCTCGGTAATTCCTCCCATTCCTTAATGTCCAGATTGATCTTTTTCTGCCTTGTTGCCTCTGCGTGGTTACGTGTTCCTCCGATTTCCTTGCCTTTCTCCCCCCTTGGTTCTGGTTGTCGTGTCTCCACATCCACTTCTTCTGCAACTCTTGGCAGTGTTTTTTCGCCTTCAGGTTGCGTCACTTTCCCTTGTTTCTTGCCCTGGCCTGCCTTCGAGAAATTCAGGACTTGTGGTGTTACGTTTCTTCCCTTCATGATTGTTTGGATGATTTTCACGTATTTTGCTCAAAGATTCGTATTCTCACAGACGGCGTCACTTGATGCGACCAAAAAGATTGTCTCACTAAGAATGAGGTTGCTGCTATTCGAACTGTCTTCTATATCTCGGGTTGGCTATCGGTAAAGGAAGCATAGGCCTCTAACTCGGTTCATTCCCTAAATGGTAATGGTAGGTAGGCCGGTACCCCTTCTTTGGTTCTTACAAGGTAGGCTCGTGCCGGAGTTCACTCGTTAAAGAATCCAACTTGAGCGACCTACAAAACCCAAGCCATCCCCGACATCGGCCCTCTGATGCTTAAATCAGTATACGTATATAGTGATAAACGAGAGCTCAATGAAAATAGAAATAATCAACATAAAATAGAATTGAGGCCTGTGTCCTCTTTATATACACAAGAGACATGTTCTCAATCTAGAATTTTCGTCAATCGGTGCACTCCCCTTGAATTTAGGTAATTGTACTAATTAAAACATTACACATGTAAGGCTAATACTAAGACTTATAAAAGCTAGATTAAATGTGGGTTGCCATGTGTCCCTCTTTAGTATTTGAGCTGGTACCCACTTCCAACATGTGGCCCGACCCGAACCGTGGGTTATCTCCACCCAATTTTCCCTCATCCGCTTCATTTCCCTTTCGTTCAAACCCTAATTCCACCCAAATGTTCTCCGGCGAGCTCAAACCCTGCAATTTCTAACTCAAACTCTGCCATCCCATAACACATACCTAAGAGTTCTACGACCTTGCATACACTCAAGAAAAGTGTCAAATAAAAAAGAGAGCTAAAAACATAAAGAAACTACAAGTGAATTGAAAACCTTAACCAAGTCAAGTCGCAACGACTCTATTTTGAAGTTTGTATTTCAGAGGTGTTAAAAAGGGTTCATGGCGTGGTATTATCGGAATTCGATGCGATTGTATGAATCAATTGGTTTTTAGCTTGAGAGATTGAAGGAAAGCGAAAATAAATGGAAAATTACGAAATTAAACGAGAAACTACGACGATCTATGAAAAGTAAAGTAAGTATTCGTATGCCATTTTGAAATTGCAATCAATAATCAAAATAAGCAATAAAAAGCAAAGAAAAAACTAAGTACAAGAATGAAAGCCTAAGGTACAACTATGCATGCATGATCATAAAATTTAAATAATGTAAATTAATAAAAATCGAAAGCACCAATAGATTGATCAATAAAAGTTGGCGTGAAAGTTAAAAACTTTTCAAAAAATAACTAGAAACGAAGAGTAGATCTAGGATTCAACATAAAACCATGCATGAAAATAAAAATTAAAATAAATCATATGAAATATTTAAAATAAAAATGATCAAGGGCCCGATCTATAATCAAGATGTGTCAATCTCCTAGATTCCATAAACCAAATCACAAATCTAACAATAAATCTAAGAGCTAAGGCAAAATGCATAAATTGAAAACAAGCTTGAAATTGAAGAACAAGAAAGAAAATTAAGGAAAACCTACTTGAATTAAGATAGAGAAACAAAAACTTGAATGAATCTGCAATCCAAAATAAAATCCAAGTGATGACTTGAATTCTTCTTGAACTTACATATCTAAGGAAAATCTTGAAACTAAATCTAAGAACTAGAGATAGAAATTAAATCTTAAATCCATGCAATTGAGAGGAGAGTGGATATCCTTGTTGGGGAAAGATATGGGGTTTATATAGAGGGTCTCAGAGGCAAAATCGTAAAAAATGCCAAAATCCCAGCGAGGCAGTCGATCGACTACCTTGCTGTTGAATGGGTCAGCCTATGTTGTTCAGTTGATTTGGACTGTTCTCAGTCGATCGACTGGCATGACAGTCAATCGATTGACATGGCAGTCGATTTGGGCTGCTTTCGCCTCGGTTTTCTCGTTTTCCTCCCCAAAACGTCCGTCAGTCGTCATTTCTTGCTCGTGCTATGTCCCTTTTCATGTCTTTACTTATCTTTTCCATATAAAGTCGACTGGAATGCCAAAAGCGTGCCCGGGTCCTGCTTGGTCATTAAAAACGTGCAAATTAGCTATCATTCCAGAATGTTGTGGCTTTTGGAGCTTGCCCTAGGCGCAGATTTTGGCACGGAATTTGGGCCTCAATGCCTTGGCTCGAACCTAGGCGCATGCCGGCATGTCTTGGCGCGAATCTAATTCATTAAGTCACATACAAAACAAGAATTTTGAACTTAAAAACCCAAGAATCACACAAACATCACCAATATCATATACATAAAGCTCAAAATATTAAAACCAGAAAACAACCTAATACTCTAACGAAACTCGACTTAATTCCACTATAAACGACACTAAACCCAAATTAAAAACACTAGAAAAATATCACAATTACATGCAAAATAAAGGGACATGTAGTGGTATAGTGTGGAGAACTCTAGAACATGTCTATAGTCTTTTTAGGGACATGTATTTTGTAGAGCATTCTAGACCCTCCACTTGAGGAGGTTGTGGTAGGAATTATGTAGGAAAATCTATAGAGTTCCATTTGAGGAGGTGGAACCAACTATAAATAGAGGTTGAGCTCCTCATTTGTAAATCACCCAACAAACCCAACATTCAAGCAACCACGTTTCTTCAAGCTGAGTGTATATTTCCACAATCCTTTTCCTCGCCCACAATACAATCTTTATTAATTTCTTGTCATCGAGAGGCTGACTTAGATACCGCCCGGGGAAGAAAGGAGCTAAGGCCGCACGGATCGTAGTGCAGAATCTAAGTCCGTGACATGCTCACCAGTCACAACAGCATATTAGGAACAACTAATGAACACCCATATATATTTCAAAAATTTAAAGAATGGAATGAGAGGCATCACACGGAATACACATACCAAAATTGAAGGTATGCTACTACATCCCCAATCTTGGAAAATCGGAGGCAGCAACAAACAAGAACAAATTAACACAAAAAAAAAATCTGTGAAGAATATAATAAAATAATAGTTAAGAATATTTGAGAAATTAAAATTAAAAGGTTAATTTAATTAAATAAAATTAGAAATTTAAGACAAGGCATATTAATGCATACTTTTCTAGCGTTTAAAAAATTAAGCATTTCCAGAGTATCATTCAAGACGAAGCAGACATCTTAGATCTCATGTTGCTGGGTTATCCGACGACTTAATTTCTACGTCGTCGATTTGCTCTTTCCTGTTGGAAAAGGAATGTAGGGGAAGGGAACGAGGATATGGTGATAAGGAAAATACTGATCCGGCGGACACGTAGTGGAAAGACGGCGGCGACAGATGGATCTGCTTCGACAACATGACATGCGAGTCCGTCCAATCCAGTTCGTCCAATCCAGTTCGTCCCCAAAACTGCCACGTCGTCGATCGATTTTTGATTTGGGGATCTAGGGTTTGATTTTCGACCGCTGATCTTGGATGAGAACGAGTCTAATGACTCGCCTCTCCGTAGAAGCATCATCTTCCCCATGACAAGGCCCCCGTCATCCTTTCGTCGTGCCTCCGACGCGCTGCTACGTGTTACTTTCTTTGTTCAACTGCTTTTCGTGGCATTGGATTTCTTCTTGTCGGGTCGAGGAGATGTCCTTTAATGTGCCATGTTGTAACTCGGCTTCCGATTGACGATTAGGTTGGTCAAATTTCCATTGGCTGAAAATTTCTCCGTTGGTAAAACGACGCCAGAGAGACACGAAGTCTATCGTCAAGCAGAACTTGTGGATGCAAAACCTCTGTTCCCATCTTTGTCACTCAATGAAAAAAAAATCAATCAACCAAAACGATTAACCCCATAATATATTTTAGGGTATCCACGTTACGTTGGCAGTACTGATCTTTCCCGGTGGCATTAGGGGAAGGGATGACTTTGTCAGCGTAGTTTCCTTCTTGAAATTGTAGACTGAATTTTGTTATCGAGACGAGAATTGAGAGAGGAAGGAATGTGATGTCTTTGTTCGATTAGAATTTTTAGCATCACTTTCTACTTATCAAGCGTCCCTAATATCCACTGCTTCCCGATTTTATATTATTGGTGGCGCTTTTATAATGAAGAGCTTCCCGACAGTTTTTTTTGTGGCGCTTAATAATACACCGACTCCTTTATTATTACTGGTGTCGATTGTTATCAAATAAGCGTCACCCAAATGATTTATTTTTATTTTATTTTTACATATAAGGCAGTTTAGATGTAAAAACCGTCACTTTTGTACATTTTGTGGCGATTTGAATTTGAAGCGCCACTTGCGACACTAATTTGATTTTTTCCAGTAGTGGTTTTGAGTTGTGTCAGGCCACGAAATTAATGGAGGACTATTGTAGATAAAATATAAAAATAATATAATAAATAATAAATAAATCTCAAAATCTGAAATTAGAAAAATTATATAATAAATAATATTTAAATTTATATAATTATTTAATATATTTGTAAAATAAAAAACTTAAAGGTATATAGAATAATAATAAGTTCAAGAAAATTACAAAGTAAGTTAAATAAATATATGAAAGTAAATATTTAATTATTAAAAATTAATTAATATATTGAAAAATGAATTCGTGACAAAAATGTTATAAAATAAATCTCAAAATATGTTTAAATTAGATAAAAATATAATAAAATGTAATTAACTTGAAAATAACTATAAGGTTTTATATTGTATTTATGTGATTTTTGAAATAAATTATGTTTTCTTATTTTATATTAAATAACTCTTCAGAAGATTTTTAAACTTCTTTTCACTAATTTCGTAAAATCAGAATTGTTTTATATTTTCGTATTTTTGATGATTTTTTAATCTTCAAATATATGGATTAAGTATTTAATCTTATTATAAGTTTATATATTTTATTTATCAAAATTTATATATATTCTCAATAGTGAGGAATTGGTACGATATCTTAAAATGATATGATTTAGCTCGAATAACTGGTAGAATATTAATATTATGATTTAATATCACAATTAATTAGTATTTTAATTTTTGAGATATTTATATTGGTACGGGGCACCGACATGTTACGACACAATTTGAGAATACGACATTCATTTTATTTTTGAATTAATCGTATATCTATATTTTTATTACAAAACTTTAAAAAGTATCAATTTATAATTTTGGTGTAACTTACGATTAGTTTTATTTCAAGTACCGAGCGTTAAACAGTCAAGAATTGTTGAAAATTATTTTGTGAAATGAAAATGATATCGTTTATATCAACAAATTAATAAATAGTTATCGAACAAGTAACTCATTTTTTAAAATTCGCATAACACACACTGTTCTAAAACTAGTTAGCTTAGATTGGAATTATTCTACGATTTTTGAGTATTTGTAATTTCCTAACAGTATGTTGTGGTGTTTAAATTTATAAAATTTTAATGACTATCCCAGCGGCTTATTCTAATAGTTTTGTTTATTATTGGAATTTTTGTTAGAATTTTCCGACGTATACCACCACTACACGAAAAAACCAAATTACTTGCAGAGAAATTTTGGTATACATGAATAAGTTTTTACATGTTAGATAAATTTATTGTGGGTATAATGACTCTCGGTAAATATTTACTAATAAAATCTAAATTATCGGTAAATACCTACAGTTTTTTTTCGGTAATTTGAAAAAGGGCTCATATATTGGCACCCCAAGAGTTGATGAAACACCCCTGAAAAAATAAAATGGCCAAACTACCCTCAATACAACAAAACAAAATAAATAAATAATGTCCAAATCTGCCATGGCAGCCGCCCCCAAGCTCAAAACTTCATCTGTCGCTACCTATTGCCACCAACGGTCCAACACATAGACACAAAACAAGAACAACGACAAACCACCCGAACCACCGCCATAATCGAATGAAGGGAGGAAAAAAGATGAAAAACGAGGTGTTCGAGTTTGAATTTCCGAATGGCTAGGCGGTGTTCGAGTCTAAATTTCGAACGGATTAAGCATGCTCGGAAATCCAGACACGAACGCCTTCTAGGCCGTTTGAGATTCTAAGCCGAAGCCTTTTTCCCGCTTCTTTGGCGCTGGCTTCCACCGCCGCTCTTATCCATTTCCCTTGTTAATTATTACATGAAATTCTAGTTCTATTTTTGTCGGTGATTTGCGGGCCTTTTGTTTGAGTTTGAAGGTGACATGCTTTTCTTTTTCTTTTTTTTTTCACTCAATTAATGGCGGAAAAGAGTTGGAGGGTAATTCAGGTATTTCAATGAAAAATATTTAGGGTTGGGGTGTTTCATCAACTCTTGGGGTGTCAATATCCTACCCCTTTGAAAATTTTTGTGATTGTCGACAAATTGTTTAGTATAATTTAAGGTAGAAAATTTATTTATTTGGTATTTTTTTGATAATTGTAAATTTTGGTGATAAAATAATTTTGTTTATAACTCACGTCTGTAAACTCTAAATTTTTTTGTTAGTGATCTATAACATTCAAAAATCTCAACATTGTTTTTGTTTATTGGAATTATTCCATTGAAACTTATTAATTGTTTTCTTATAGTAAAGGCATAAGTCAAAACATGTTTTGAGATTCAACTCAATAAATACGTTATAAATTTAGACAAACTTTTCTTAAAATTCAGTCAATCCATTAAGAAATACCATTTAAAAGGTCAAAAATTATAAGTAGAAATTAATGAACAGTGACTTATTCAAGCTTACATCATATGAAAAAAAAACCCATATATATTATTATCCTACTAATTTCAATCCATATGGTCAACTAATCCCACCCTTAACTTTCTATTTCACCACTCATTCTTTTTTGGCCAAGTAAATTAATTTAATTTTTAATTCTTATCTCCCCAACTGATCTTAACTACCTCAACTCCATATGGCCCACATCACCAAGATTCCACATTGTGGGCACCCTATTTCTCCTTATTCACATCTTTGAAGAGCCAAAAAGAATATAAATCTCTCTTTTAACACAAAACCATACTCAGCACTTTTTCTCACACACAAAAGAAAAAAAAAACAAAAAAAAAAACTCACCTGCAACAACCACCATTTTTTTTCATCTTTCCAAAAGCTTATTCTTTTCTTCTTCCCATGGATGGTCCCATGAATTCATCTGTAAGAAACAAAGATAATATTAATATTCATGTTACAGAAGATGATTATGATCATGTGTCTGAGGAGAGTGGTTGGACTTCTATTTTGGAGGATTTTTCATGCTCCAATAATGGCAGTTTTATGAGCAGCCCTTCTTTGGTTTCCGATGCGGCATGGTACGGTCCGGACAACAATATCAGTCACGTTAAGAGATTGAGCTTCAAGAACTTGAAGAGGAGTAATAATAATAGGAAACATTCGTGCGATGGCGATTTGGAAGATACTGCTAGTTCTCCTGTTAATAGCCCTAAGGTGATCCCTTCACTTTTTATCAAATGCAAATTTAATATTTTGATTCATTTGATCATTATATATTTACTAGTACGAATATAGATAAATCTTGAATTTTATTCAAATAGTATTAAATTCTTGAGGCTTTACTTATCTGAGGGGAAATTCAAATTATGGTGTCAAGATGGTTGAACCGATTTTTTTTTTTTTTTGGGCTAGTTAATGAACATGTGATCAGTTTTTGTTAGCTAGTTGTTCGTTTTTTGAACAACTCTTTTATTTTATTCTCTTGTTTTATCTTTGATTCATTTAGAAATTAATATGACTTTTTATGTTTAAAATAATTAAATTTAATTCAAGATTTTGCCTCTCGAAGAATCAAGCTATTTCTGTTTATATTGCTTAGGAATTAATCAAACTCATCTTCCAATCTTAATTTTCTAACGTATATTGCTAATGATGATTGATATCTGAAAAAAATTAATGGTCATTGAATAGATTAGCACTTTGAAGCAAATGGAGGTCAACTACCCAAGAATAGATGATGTAGCTGCAGCCGGCAATTTTCTGGTAACAACTACCATGTATTACTAATTAACTAATTTATATAATTATTTTTCCTAACAAGATTTATGGAATAATTTGCTGTGATCATGCCATTTTGTACTTATTACATTTTATTTAATTTTCGGTAGGGCAAACGAGCTGGCTCAACTAGTTTCTCCGAACTAATTGAAACGGAGGAGAAAAATGGGAAGAATGTTGACCTTCGGAAGAGGGGACTATGTGTCGTGCCTATGTCCGCGTTTATCAACTACTTTGGCTGAAAACAAACGTCTAATGGATCGATTTCATGTCGTTGTTTTTACACGTGCTTATTGCGAAAAGAAGGGGAAGGAAAGACGACTCACATACAGTACGTAATAAGAATTATTGGACCATGTATAGAATTTTTTTCTTCTTGATATATATATATATATATGTTCATATTATAAACGAGCTGTAAAGAGAAAATTTCATAAATTATGCTGGTAGTGAGTGATGTTAGTGGTAGCAGTTTATACATGTCATATATGCAGAATGGAGTTTTGTGTTTGGGTGTGAGTTTGTTGGGGGAAATGGTTGGAGAAAAAAATATATTAATTTGATGCTATTTTTGCATAGAAAAAGACTTATGGAGTCACCATCAAGGTGGTGGATCAACTAACCAATAGTTTTTTCGTAAGGATGTCTTAATTAACAATAAAATGGCTTACAGTACATACAATTTATGGATTAGCTTGATTTTCTGGTGGAGGGCTTTAGTCAAAATAGATTATGGGCTCATCCTCGGCATTAATTTTGGCCAAAGTTTATTACGACTCTGTATTATTATATCGTGCACCATGTATTCAATATATATATAGCGATAGAGATCGGGATAAAATGGGTCAAATTCATAGGGTAAGTCATCTAAACACTCAATTAGGTTTAGATTTTGATAAATGTAAATTGGTTGGAAAATAGTTTTTACTAATAATTATACAACGTTTATTATTGTTTATTAGTGCTATAAATTGTGAATCATCGTACATTAAATGTATTAACAAATTATTAAATGTACAGTAAAACTGTTGGAAATTAGTTTGAAAAAGCATGCCATGTAATGAAAACATGATTATCATCTTAATTGCGTATCAATATACTTGTAAATGCACATTAACATACGTCTAAATGTGCAATAAATTTTTGATTTTTTTATTTGACTTTTCGAAATAATCTTAGTTCAACTTTAAGTGTACAAATTTGTTAGAAAAATGATGGATATTGATCCTTAGGTCGTAAGGAATAATATGGTATAATTTATGAAGAAAATATTTTTATTTTTTGGGAATTATGTCGAGATTTCAACAGATGAGGGTGATTAATTGAGGAGAGGAAGAGGAATAAATGATGTAATTTATATTAGTTAATAATATTAATATTTATTTAAATGTTAATTGGTATATATTTAGAAATATATTGATGCACGTTTAGAAAGACGAAGATGTATTTATCCCTCAATCTAATTATATCAATTGGATCTAATATATTGAATGATTGTGATTTAACCCATATATACACACACGTATGATTTAATACTAATATAGAGGAATAATTATATACCTGGTGCATGATATAATAATAAAGAATCGTAATAAATTTTGGCCAAAATTAATGCTAAGGATGAGTATATATATATATATATAGAGAGAGAGAGAGAGATGGAGAGAGAGAGAACTTCAAAGGTGTAGTCACTATATGATACTTCTATACTTCATTAGCCAATAGATTTATTTAAAAAAGATCATAATCTATTAATAAATGTAAGGTGTCGAATCATAATTGAATTACCATACATGGGTATGGTAATGTGAATATATAGTAATCTTTTCCACATATAGCCAATAGACTTATTTTAAAAAGATCGTAATCTATTAATAAAGGTAAGGTGTCAAATCATAATTGGATTATCATACATGAGTATGGTAATGTGAATATACTGTAGTCTTTTCCACACACACACATATATATATATATATATAAGCGTGGGTTTACATAACTTTCTATAGTAAATAATATGCGATGTTATTTATTGGTCATGTGTTTATTAAGATGATAATAAAAATTAAGAGAACAGAATAATAGTAATGTAGAAATATATATAATATTTTACATTACTTAAATTAGTATTACATATAATATAATATAATAAGTTGTACACACACACACACACACTAGTTTAACACCCCTGATACATATAAGAAATAGGGAAAATGAAATTTTTTTGTCCTTTAAGTTAGCCTACTTTGCTTTTAGTCCTTTTTTTGGCCTGTTTTCAATTTCGTCCGTTTTCTTTTAAAATCTCTGCGATTTCGTCCGATTATCACCGGAAAAATTGAATTACTGATTTGTACATTTTTGTATGTGATTTTCGTGTGTTTTTGCATTGTGTTTTATTTATTTTGACGTGTTTTAGGTTTATCTTTTTCTCGTTTTTCTTCCTTTTGATATTTTTCGTTTCATATCGTGTTTAATATTTTTCTAGTTTATTTTATAAGTAATAATCTAATTTTGCTTAATTTTTTGGATTCAGCCTCGAAACGAAGAAGACGGGACGTGAGACGTGCTGCCGACGCCCGCAACCAGCGCCCGCGTCGACCGACGCTAACTCTCTGAAGCGTCGATCTTTGCTCCGTCGAACTACGCACAAGTCGACACAACTTGCAGTCGCGTCGATCGAAGCAATGCCTTGTCGATGCGAGCATCCTGACTCGCGTCGACGTCGACGCTCCGCCTGTGTCGGTCGACGCTCCGGCGGTTGAGCGGTTATTTTTGGAAAAATCTATAAAAAGTCATTGGTTTCTTTAAAATTTCGTCAGCCAAACTTGGGGGAAAATTTCAAATAGTTCAGGTACCTCAAATGTTGTTCCATCCCAATTAAATTGAAGATTCCGGTTGATGATCAAGTCATTTCTCTCGTTTCTCATTCGTTCGTCATTGAAGATATCATTTCGTTGTTGTAGATCGTTCGTTTGCTATTATTATCGCCTGAATTATAAGTTTCATGCACTTGTTTATTTACTTCTTGATTTGGCTTTTAATGTTGCACTTTCATTCGACTCGTTACTAGTTTAGTAATTCATGCACGATTTACTTTTAATTCGCTTGTTCAATTATGTTTGTTCTCTCGTTTTATAAATTCTAGTTCTTATCGCTTTTAATTAGTTTTAATTTTTGTATTCTTGTTTTCAAATTTGTAGTTATAAAAACCAAAACCCTGAAATGGATCGTATGTTTAGTTATAGAATTGTTAAACAAACATTTATCGACGCCGATTGCAATTCCTTGTGATTCGACTCGAGTCAAGCTTATCGCCTACAATAGCTCCGTTCTCTTGCGGACGAGCTTTAACTTTTAAAGCAAAAAAGTTCGATTCAGAATTTAGCGCCGTTGCCGGGAAATTGACAAAGGCTGTCCAAAAATATTTGTTCATGTATGCTTTGTTTACTTAGTTTGATTTTTATTATTTTGTCTCGATTATTTTAATTGCTTGTTAGTGAATTCAAGGACGTAGGTCCTTTGGTGAAGAATTAGTTTCTTTAATCGAAAATATTCACCGGGTAAATCGAGTAAGACTCACATCGATAGTAGAATCATCGATGGATCCGCTCGGAGCAAATCCTACATAATCGAATCCGCCGAAAACTCCAAAACAATGCACCGAATCCGAACGTGAATCAAAATCCACCACTGTTTAATCAAGACCATTTCAATCAACAAGCCAACAATCACGACATGCAATTGAATCAGCAACAAGTTCCATACTTCTATCATCAACAACCGTAAAATCACCAACAATAATACTATCTGCCCCGAGTCCCGTACGTGCCACCTCACAGGCCGTTCCATCAACATGAGCCTCATCCAAATCGTATGCACGAATTCGCTCGACTCGTGATTGATTCGTCTACATCATGCATTCGCCTAGGCCCAGCGGCCTGAGATTATGAACTCAAGGCCACTCATTTAAGTCTGTTGCCCTCTTTCTACGGGCTTCCTAACGAAGATCCGATTAATTTCATTCGGAAATTCTATTCGTTCATCCAGACGTTCCCTTTGCAAGGACTTCGTGAAGAACAGTTGAAGATGAAGTGTTTTCCATTTACTTTGAATGATGATTCGAGCTTTTGTGTGTGCCTACTTTATAAATAATTGTCAGAAATTTAATAGCTCGCCCGCAAAAGAACGGGATCGCGTGTGGGTTGTCAAGCTTAACTCGAGTCGTCTCTCAAGGACTGACGTTTGGAATTTTTAATGTTTGTTTAATCACAATGTCTAACACGAGAACTTGTATAAATTTTGTTTTTGGAATTATAAACTACTAATAAATTTAAAAGCATCAACTAATTATGACTAACTAATTAAATTAACCTAAGCTTGAAACTAAATTATCTAAGAAATATTAATCTAGGGATTTTCGAGCAAATAAATTCTAAATTAATTAACTAGCATGCATCAAACTACTATGAACTAAATCTAACATATGAATTCTCAAGAACAACATCAATATAAAATTCTCAAGCAATAACATATCATAAACTAATTAGCCAAGCATAAGAAATAAATAAACTAAGCATGAACAATCTCATCACCAAGCATTAACGAAGTAAAACGAAGCAACTAAATTAATATTAAAAACAAAATCTAAGTTTCAAAGCTTCAGCGATTCAACGGTTCAAACGATTCGAAATAAATAAACGAAACTAAAAACTCAAACGAAATAATTAAACATAAATTATCTAAAATTGAACTAAGAATAACTAGAGTTTAGATGACTTATTAAGTAGCTAAAGGTGCTGAAAGATTGCTGGGAAATCGGGTTGTTGGTGGTTGCTCTTCGTCGAAAAATCGGAACTTGAACGAACGTATTCGTTTTGGTTCTTCGGATCTTGAATCTCCGACGTAGATCTTGGAAATATGTTGTAGGGTGTTGAAAATAGGTTTCTCAACCCTAGGTAAGTGTTTTGGGTCGTGGTCGTCTCTTTAATCCGAAATATGAAGGGTTTATATAGTTATTTCATGACTTGGCGCACAAGAAACCCTAAAAATCACGAAACTGGGCCGTCGCGTCGACGGTGGCGTCGACTGACGCACGCTAATTCTCGGCGTCGCTGCTGCCTGGGTGTGCGTATCGGCTGGGCGGGTGCATCGACTGACGCGGGCTTGCATCGACGCTTCAGAGAATTGCGTCGACCTTGCGTCGACTGACGCCCCTTCAATCGACGCTTCAGAAGGTTGCGTCGACTGACGCCCCTTCAATCGACGCTTCAAAATGTAGCGTCGGCAGTGCGTTGGCCTTGCGTCGACTGACGCGGATCATGGCTCGCGTCGACGGAGCGTCGACGCTCGCGTTAGTCGACGCGACAGAGCGTCTGTCTCCGTTTCTCGATCTTTTGCTACTCGTTTCACCGGAAAGCTTGTTCTTCTATTCTTGAACATCGAACTTCGTCTTTTACGTGCTAAACTCTTCCGGTTACTTAGCTTGTAAAGTGAAAAATCACAAATAATCACTTATTTGCATCAATCTAGGTCAAAAAGCGGTAAAATAAGCTGAGAGTACAAAATATACGAATTAAAGCTTAAACTACCCAACTTATACCAAAAACAAATAGAAAAATAAACTAAAATACTAATTAAAACCAAGACAAATTCGTGCTAATCAACTACCCCATGCTTAATTGGTTTGTTCGTCTTCGAACAAACGATAGTTTCAAAGTACAACAAGAGTGAAAATCAGTTCAAGCAACGAGTCGTGCTATGCTACATACATAGTTTTGAAAATATAGATACGAGTAACACAACGTCAAACACTCCACCCTTATTACATTGTCGCTTCAAAATCAAATTCATGCATCCTCTCAAAAGGGTAATATATAGGGGTGTTCGCTCAAAGCACTCAAGTATTTTCTGCACGGGACGTGTATATACTCAAATCATACAAATATATGCACAATAAGTAAGAACCGAAAATCAATCTCTTTTCAATCGCAAATTAAGTGTGTTATCAAACTAAGAATCGGAAAAGGTCTTTTCGGGTTTTAATATAAGGCTCTTTGGACGGGTATGGAATATTTAAGTCGTGTGGCTAACTCACTTAACTTAATCTAATCACGAAGCAAAGTGCTTCACCTCGTTCAAAAATAAAAAACCTCACTAAACACTCATAACGTAGCCTTATACTTAGGCTATTTCTCAATTCGAAACTCTAAAACCGACTTTTTGCTCAAACCACTTAATCATCATAGAAACTCATAATACGCTTCTTCTTTCAAACACAACTCTTGCTTCTTAAACATTAGGCTTCATAATAAAATATAAAATAAAACACAAGCCTTTATTAGCGCGTAGGCAATGACTAAACACGAATCAACAAGACTCACCATCCCCTTTTTTATCTTTTTTTTATCCCCCTTATTATAATTTTTTATGGGGTCGTCGTTTTTTTTTTCTTTTCTTTTCTCTTTTTTTTAGGACGGTGGTCCTAAATTACAATAATTCATAAATTCCTAACAAAAATCCCAAAACACTAATAACCAATAAAAATAGCGAACTCCTAACCCACACTTTTAATGGGTAGTAGGGGTCGACTCAATAAAATCACTCAGGGCTATAGGCATGGATCTTTTGGCTATGATTGGCTCATTCGGAATTTATAGTGGCTAAAAATTTATGGATATGGCCGGAATAGGGTTTTTTCTGTGCCTTAACCTCATTTTCAAAATCAACTACACACAGCGATTTCAAAGAGATATCAAATCAGAAACTCATTCAAGCACATGCAAAGATGATAACACTCAGGCTACTCACAGGCTCTTTGCATGAAAAAGTTTTGAATTGACGCTGCTTTTAAGGTTTTGCGAAATCAATTGCGTACAAGCACCATTTTACAATATAGAAATAATAAGTTTTGAAAACTTTATGCACTTATGCACGCTCAAAAGACTAGAGCCTCAAATCATACTTAGATAACTTTGATAGGCAAGCCATACAAACACAATACAGCGCAGAAATAGTGATCAATCACGTAAAACTTAGCACTACAAACCCACGAGAATTTTTAAATTTGCACAAATTTCAACTATAACTCAACCATCCCCCCCGTTAAAACTTGGCAATCTCCCGATTGTCATAAAATAAATAAAAGTAAGGGAGATAAGAAAACATCCCTAAATCCGATAGTAGAGTCTTTCCAAAATGTTTGTGCAATAATCCTTCGCCTTGAACTCGTGATTAGAATTGTCTTGAATTAAAATCGATTGTAGTCAATTGTGTTGCGAGCAAGTGCCCGGTGCACATCGTGTGGGATTGAATCGGCCGGATTGCGGCTCATCAAAAGGTTGCCGGACTGCGGCTAAATTGGGTCGGATTGCGACCTCGATCGGCGGAGATGAAATCGTAAAACTGGATTTTCTGCACATTAACACACACATAAACGCACCACGACAATTGACACAATAAAAATAAAAATAAACTAAAAAAAATCGAAATAAAAATTAAAGAAAAACTAACGCTTGGGTTGCCTCCCAAGAAGCGCAACATTTTACGTCGCATGCTCGACGCGTTTCAACGATCAATACTTGACTTGTGGTGGATCACCTAACTCCACCATGTCACTCGCTTGAAACTCCTTCTCAAATGTTTCATTCGCAAGGTCCGCTCCAATATCAAGAAAATCAATACCAAATAGCTCGGCTACCTCCTCCCTGCTAAGAAAATCATCGTCGTCCTCGACGTTCATCCCGTCCAAAACCGTTATGCTCTTAAGCTCTCGAACGCATGCATCTACCGGGTCAACGAACGAATATTCTTCTTCTTCCATCAATGGCGCAGGGCAATTATTCACATCTCGCAAAGAAAAAGTAACCGTGTCTCCCAAAACAGACATGCTCATCCTCCCTTTGTTCACATCAATCACCGCATGGGAGGTAGAAAAAATGGACGGCCTAAAAGAATAGTATGCCCCTTGTCCTCACTCGACATCTCTCCAACATCTAAAACTATAAAATCAACTGGTATTATTAATTCACCTACTTTCACCAAAACGTTTTCTACAATTCCCAATGGTTGGCGAATTGAACGATCCGCTAATTGGAGACGCATCCTTGTCGGTTTCAATGGTCCTAAATCAAATTGCTTATAAAGGGAATGTGGCATTAAGTTAATTCCCGCGCCAAGATCAAGCATTCCACGCGCTTGTTGCCCATTCTCCAATGTAATATTGACAGAAAAGCTTCCAGGGTCCTTCTCCTTCGTAGGTAGTGGTTGCTTGCATAACGCACTCACCTCCTTCGATAGAGGAATGTACTGATTTGTCTCCGAACGCCTATGTCTTGTAGCAAGCTCCTTGAAGAACTTCACATATGCCGGCATTATTTTGATCACATCCAAAAGAGGAAGGTTGATGTTGACGTTCTTCAGCAAGTTGTAAAGCTCCATGAACTTCTTATTTTCTTTTGCTGGTCGAAGCCGGCTTGGAAATGGAACTTTTTCGACTATCGGCGAAGTGAGAGTTTTGTTTGTGAGCTTCCCCTTCAAAGATCCCGAAATGTAAAGGTTTGGTGTCTTATGCAATTGTTCTTTAGGCTTGGATTCATCTCCCTTTGGCGATGCCGGTGTTGGACTCTCTGTCATCTCTTCATCCCCTCCGTCATTTATCTCGACTCCATTATCGATCACTTTTCCACTGCGTAGGACTTTAATCACTGAGGCTTGCTCCGTTTGACTCGAAAACTTGTCCTTTTCCTTATTTGATCTCGCAATGTTAGTCGCCAATTGTCCTATCATCCTATCAATCCTCTCCACACTCTTAACAAGATCATGCACTATCCTAGAGAGACTGTCAATACTATTCACCTTTTTGGAGAGGTCGTCTATCTTTGCATTCACTTTTAACAAGCCCCTCTCTATTAATGAACATCTCAGTCACTTGATTTTGTTGCCAAACCAACAATTGATCATTTGGTTTAACCGGATTTGACGTTTGCCCCTTCGTAGGCTGTGGTGGTGAAGGAAGGTACCGTGGGTCGGTCTGTGGCTTCATCGGCGCATAATGTGGGTTCTCAGGACCCCACTTGAAAAAAGGAGAATCACGCTGTGCCTGAAATTGGTTTGTGGGTTTCTGCCCAGAATTGTTGTGTTGGAATTTTGCACGGCGTTGACCTCTATGTTCGATTCATCGTCAAAAGTCACCGAACACGCATTTTCTCCATGTCCAAATGCTCCACAAATTCCACATGTCTCTTGTGAAGGTTGCGATTGTTGCTTTATCATTATGTTCGTCAATAACTCCACTTGCTTTGTAAGTTTATCGATCTTGTCATCTTCTGCTTGCGCAACTGAAACCTCATTCACTCTAATTTTTCGAAGCCTTGAACTTGTTTGCCTCGAATTTTCACTTATTAATTCAAAAAGATCTCGTGCTTCCTCCGCGGTTAAGCCCTTGAAATCTCCTGCTCGCGTTTCCACTTGTTGCTTGAAATTCGGCAATAATCCTTCATAAAAGTAATTGTTGACCATTTCGTCATTGTTACCATGGTGTGGACATGCATTTAGGAGCTCCTTAAAACGATCCCATGCCCCGTGAAACAATTCGCCATCCAATTGCTCGAAGTTGGAAATTTCCCTTCTCAACTTTGTCGTCGTTTGGGCTGAGTAAAATCTTCCCACAAATTTCTTGTAAACCATCCCCCAATTTGTTAAGGAATTAGGTTGCAATTGATTAAACAATCGTTTCGCTTTATCTTTCAGGGTACTAGGGAAGTATCTCATTCTAAGCTGTCCCTCACCGAGTCCTCGATCTTGAATCCCAGATAGTGCTATGTAAAATTCTCGAACGAACTCGAGTGGGTCTTCATTCGGCAAACCATAGAAGGAAGGTAGTTTATTCAAATCGTCGGTCCTCAAGTTGTAGTTCCTAGCCGCTTGGCCTAAAACTATCGCTGAGCTATATGGTCCAATGGTTGGACATGCGAGATCACCTTGTTTTTAGTATGTTTTGATATCGAGGGGCATGTCTTCCTCCAAAATTCGCACGTCTTCCTCCAAAATTGTCCCCATTTTCATAATAATCATCCTCATGAAACTCACTTTCATCCTCATATTCATCGTCCAGTGTATCATCGTCTTGACCATTATTATACTGCCGTCCTCCTCGTCTATTTTGGAAACGGTTCGGTGCTCGTTCCCGATTTACATTCTCATTGTGTTGTTGGTTGTTTTGGGGCTGGGGCCCGCCATTACCAACTTGGTTGCGTAAGAATTCCTCATTTTCACGAGCGTTGTATGCTTGAGCTTCCGCTCGATTCCTAAAGTGCTGTGGACGGTTGGTTTGATTTTCTGGAATCACTGCTTGACGATTATCTTGGCCTTGGGGCTCCCCGTTGTTTGGATCGTTGAGGAAATGATTTCCTTCTTGATTCTCTTCGTTATTGGTCCTTTGGTTGTTTCCGTCATTAAGTGCGTGATTAGGATCAAGAATCGGTGGATCTCCTTGACGATTATCGTCTTGTGGGTCTCCAAAGTTTAGATCATCGGTGGGCGACATCCCATATGGTTGGTATCGTAGAGGGGTATTATTGTCATTTCCTTGCCCTCAGCCACCATTCGTTCGTCCTCCTCCTCTTCCTCCTAGTCCTCGGCCTCCAATAGGGGTAGTGTTTTACATGTCGGCCGAATTTGTTTTACGATTAATTGCGTTGGGGGAATGAAAGAGTCTTCTCGGTCTCCCAACTCGTTCGATGTTGTCTATATATATAGCAAGTTTGTTTCTAAGACTTCGACGTCCTAGCATCAACAACAAACAACATCAACGCATCGAGTGGCAAACAAAGAACCTTTATACAAATAAACAGAAAAGCATAAAATAACACGAACAAACATTATCAAAACCTATTTCATTCCCTGGCAACGGCGCCAATTTTTGATTCGAGCTTTTGTGTGTGCCTACTTTATAAATAATTGTCAGAAATTTAATAGCTCGCCCGCAAGAGAACGGGATCGCGTGTAGGTTGGCAAGCTTAACTCGAGTCGTCTCTCAAGGACTGACGTTCGGAATTTTTAATGTTTGTTTAATCACAATGTTTAACACGAGAACTTTTATAAATTTAGTTTTTGGAATTATAAACTACTAATAAATTTAAAAGCATCAACTAATTATGACTAACTAATTAATTTAACCTAAGCTTGAAACTAAATTATCTAAGAACTATTAATCTAGGGATTTTAGAGCAAATAAATTCTAAATTAATTAACTAGCATACATCAAACTACTATGAACTAAATCTAACATATGAATTCTCAAGAACAACATCACGATAAAATTCTCAAGCAATAACATATCATAAACTAATTAACCAAGCATAAGCAATAAATAAACTAAGCATGAACAATCTCATCACCAAGCATTAACAAAGTAAAACGCAGCAACTAAATTATTATTAAAAATGAAATCTAAGGTTCAAAGCTTCAGCGATTCAACGGTTCAAACGATTCGAAATAAATAAACAAAACTAAAAACTCAAATGAAATAATTAAACGTAAATTATCTAGAAGTGAACTAAGAATAACTAGAGTTTAGATGACTTATTAAGTAGCTAAAGGTGCTGAAAGATTGCTGGGAAATTGGGTTTTTGGTGGTTGCTCTTCGTCGAAAAATCGGAACTTGAACGAACGTCGTCGTTTTGGTGCTTCAGATCTTGAATCTTTGACGTAGATCTTGGAAATATGTTGTAGGGTGTTGAAAATAGGTTTCTCAACCCTAGGTAAGTGTTTTGGGTCGTGGTCGTCTCTTTAATCCGAAATATGAAGGGTTTATATAGTTATTTCATGACTTGGGCGCACAAGAAACCCTAAAAATCAACAAAACTAGGCCGCGCGTCGACGGTGGCGTCGTTTGACGCGCACTGATGCTCGGCGTCGCTGCTGCCTGGGTGTGCGTGTCGGATGGGCGGGTGCGTCGACTGACGCGGGCTTGCATCGACGCTTCAGAGAATTGCGTCGACCTTGCGTCGACTGACGCCCCTTCAATCGACGCTTCAGAAGGTTGCATCGACCTTGCGTCGAATGATGCCCCTTCGATCGATGCTTCAGAATGTAGCGTCGGCAGTGCGTCGGCGTTGCATCGACTGACGCAGATCATGGCTCGCGTCGACGCTCGCGTCAGTCGACGCGACAGAGCGTCTGTCTCCATTTCTCGATCTTTTTCTACTCGTTTCAGCGGAAAGCTTGTTCTTCTATTTTTTGAACATCGAACTTCGTGTTTTACGTGCTAAACTCTTCCGGTTACTTAGCTGTAAAGTGAAAAAATCACAAATAATCACTTATTTGCATCAATCTAGGTCAAAAAGCGGTAAAATAAGTTGAGAGTACAAATATACGAATTAAAGCTTAAACTACCCAACTTATACCAAAAACAAATAGAAAAATAAACTAAAATACTAATTAAAACCAAGACAAATTCGTGCTAATCAAATGACTGTGCTGAGAATTGGTTTTTATCATTGGAGCCTGATTCTCTTACAAACTGGGACATGGTGTATGATCCTTTCATGGGAAAATATTATTCGAACCTAACGACGGCTCAACTCCGAGTGAAGATAGCTTCGTTCAATCAGACTGGAGGAGAAACGCTTCATGAGGCATGGGAACGTTTTAAGGGACTTTTGACGCAGTGCCCACATCATCATTATCCGCCCGAGATCGTCAACCAATTCTTTTATAATGGGCTCATTCTTACGTTTCAGTATATGGTAGATAATGCAGCAGGGGGGAGAAATCGAATCACGAACTGCTCAAGAAGTATGGGACATATGTGAGTCAATAAGCTATAATTCTCAACAGAAGAGCTCGCGACCAAAGAAAGTAGTCATTCATGAGATCGAGATGTCAAACGCATTCCCTGACGATACAAGAATAATCGCTGAATTGACGAGGCAAGTGGCCTCATTACAGACACAAAACACGATTCTTTCTCAAGGTGTGCCCCAATCATCAATGATATCAGAAACGTGCGGAATTTGTGGAGTGTATGGGCATGATGCGAATCAATGCCAATCAACTTTAGAGCAGACTGAAGAAACCAACGAACAGGCACTCGCTGTTCAAGGTTATCAAGTAAATCAAGCTGGGCAAGCATATCAAAACCATAACCCATGCAACTATAAACCTTACTGGTGGAGGGATCATCCAAATTTTTCTTGGTCACACAATCAAGGCGGGGGGAATCAAGCACCAAACCCAAGGCCGCAAAACAATTTTGTTCCCCAACAACCATATCCACAACAAATGGGACAAGGCCAATTTTTGTTCTCAACTCGACCACTATACCAATCACCACCGCAAGGCTAGATACCATTTCCTACATCTCCACCGACTCAAGCACCCATTTCGCCAACGCTTGAGGAGACCTTGCATATATTCATGCAACGCACTGAGTTAACATTGCAACGCAATGACAAACGGATGGACAAGCTTGAGACGGCCCTTGGCCAACTCTCCAAGCAAGTAGGAAAGAACGAGCATGGGAAGTTTCCGAGTCAATCCTCACAAGCACAAGCCATCACAGTGCTTAGGAGTGGGCGAGTTGTGAATAATAACGTTGCATCTCCCGACGAGAACTCTATCCAATCACAAGTTCAAACCAATGGAGAAAGCAAGAAACCGAATGAGAAAGAAGGCGAGGAGACGACCATTACCCAGTTTCCAGATAATGTTGAAAAGGAGGTTGAGCCCAAGGCGACTCTTCACAAAGCATCTAATCCATATCGGCCTCCCATTCCATATCCTAGTTGTCTTCGAGAGGAAAAGCATGATAAGCAATTTCTTGACCTTTTTAATATGCTTTCCAAGGTTAACGTTAATTTACCTTTGCTTGATGTCATAAGAAACATTCCTCCATATGTTAAGTTCTTCAAAGACTTCGCATAAAAAAAAGAAGATTTTCTGAAAATGAACAAATTTGCATTTCAAATGCGGCGAGCGTGATCTTACGAAATCCCCTTCCCCCAAAAGAAAGTGATACCAGGAGTTTTTGTATAAAAAATACTTTGGGAAATTGAAAAGAAACTCGGGGTATGCTTGATGTTGGGGCGGGAATCAATATAATGCCTTCATCTATTATTGAGCAGTTTGATTTAGGTGTACTTAAGCCAACAAAGATGCGACTTCAATTGGCAGACCAGTCGGTAAGGTACCCGAAGGGGATTGTCAAGGACGTCCTCATGCAAGTTGGGAACCTTATAGTACCCATTGACTTTGTGATTTTGGACGTGGGCAAAGTTGAAGATGATAACCGAGAGCATACAATTTTGTTGGGTCGACCCTTCATGGCCACAACCAACACGCTGATTGATTTGAAAAATGGGAGCATGACTTTGTCCGTGTTAGACGAATCAGTCACATTCTCTATCCACGATTTCCAGGAAACTCCGTCTTCATCCATGAACGCCGAGTGTTCATTTGTGGACTCCATTGATCCAATTGTGCAAGACAAATTTGAAGAGGAATCTGACATCCATAGATTTCTCGATCACGACTACGACTCTTGGCTTGCCAGGGACGACGATTGGCTTGAGCCAAGTTCCAAGGGGGTGATTGATCTTTGTGAGCTTGAAAATGAGAAATCGGACATCGGACCAAAGTCCGAGCTTAAGCTTCTTTCGAGTCATCTCAAGTACATTTTTCTCGGGGAAAGCAAGAAGAAGCCGGTGATCATTTTTGCCGAACTAACCAAAGCAGAAGAAGAAGCCTTGATCGGTGTTCTTAAAAAGTTTCAAGGAGCCATTGGCTGGAGTTTGGGAGATATTAAGGGAATAAGTCTAGTTACATGCATGCATCATATCATGCTAGAAAAAGGAGAAAAGCCGATTTGGGATGGTCAACTCCGTTTGAATCCTACTTTAATGGAAGTGGTGAAGAAAGAGATTTTCAAACCGCTCGATGAGGGAATTATTTTCACGGCACCTGATAGTGAATGGGTGAGCCCTGTCCATGTGGTACCAGAGAAGGGCGGAATCACGATCATCGAAAATGATAAGGGAGAAATTTTTCCGACTAGGCTGAAGACCGGATGGCGGATGTGCATTGACTACAGAAAGCTTAATGCCGCCACAAGAAAAGATCTTTTTCCGCTTCCCTTCATTGATCAGTTGCTCAACAAGTTGGCCAGACACCAGTACTACTGCTCCCTCGATGGTTTGTCTAGATATTACCAATTTTCTATAACACCGGAGGATCAAAAGAAAACGACGTTCACTTGTCCATTCGGGACATTTGCTTTTTGACGGATGCCATTCGACTTGTACAATGCGCCAGCAACTTTTCAACGTTGCATGCTTTCTATCTTCACGGATATGATCGACGATTTTCTTGAGGTATTCATGGATGATTTTTCGATATTTGGCTCTTCCTTTACTTCTTGTCTTGCTAATCTATATAAGGTGCTTCAAAGATGTATAGAGAGTAATTTAACGTTGAGTTGGGAGAAGAGTCATTTCATGGTTAAAAGTGGTATTGTTCTTGGTCATGTCGTGTCTAGTAAGGGTTTAGAGGTAAACAAGACTAAGGTTGATGTTATAGAAAGTTTTCCACCTCCCACAAACGTTAAAGATGTTCGAAGTTTCTTAGGGCACGCGGGCTTCTATCGGCGATTTATAAAATATTTTTCAAGAATTAGTCGCCCTTTGTGTCACTTTGTAGGTGTTGATGTACCGTTTGTTTTTGATGAGTCATGTTTGAGTGCGTTTAAACTACTTAAGGAAGAATTGACCACGGATCCGGTGGTCGTTGCCCCAAATTGGTCCCTCCCCTTTGAAATTATGTGTGATGCGTCGAACGACACTGTGGGGGCCATTTTGGGACAAATATTGGATGGTCTCCTCCGTGTGATTTATTATTCGAGTCTTATGTTGAATGAGGCTCGGAGGAACTACACCACCACCGAAAAAGAACTTTTAACCGTGGTGTTTTCTTTGGAGAAATTCCGATCGTACATTATTGGTTCAAAAGTGATTGTTCATAGCGATCACGCGACTCTTCGTTACCTTTTTGACAAAACTTAAAGTAAGTCGTGTCTGATCCGTTGGATACTTTTACTTCAGGACTTTGACGTCGAAATCAAAGATAAGAAGGGTTGTGAAAATGTTGTTGCGGACCATTTGTCCCATTTAGATAGAGAGGAGGATGTGAATGAACAGGGTTTTATAAATGATGTCTTTTCTTATGAATTAACTTATGTTATTTCTTCGCATGATACCCCTTGGTTTGCTGACATTGTCAATTATATGGTTTGTGGCCATGTGAGAGCCGATTCATCCTTCCAAGAACGGAAGAGATTTCTTTCTAAGTGCAGGGATCATACTTGGGATGACCCATTCCTTTTCCGGTTCGAGAAAGATGGAATTATTCGACGATGCATTCCCGAGGAAGAGGAAAGGAGCATTTTATCATTTTGCCACGATCAACAATGTGGTGGCCATTTTGGAGGGCAGAAGACTGCTTACAAAGCCCTCCAATTGGGATTTTACCGGCCAGGTTTGTTTAAGGATGCTCATGAATTTTGCAAGTCTTCTGATTGCTGCCAACGTTTGGGAAATATCGGCAAACGTGATGAAATTCCACAAACGAGCAATCTTGTCGTAGAAATACTTGATGTATGGGGCATAGACTTCATGGGCCCATTTCCGGCATTGTTTGGTTATGAATATATCTTAGTTGCCGTTGATTATGTGTCCAAGTGGGTCGAAGCCATTCCCACGAGAACGTGTGATGCAAAGGTCGTGCTCAAGTTTTTGCAAGAAGATGTATTCAGTCGGTTCGGATTTCCACGAGCAATTATTAGTGATGGAGGTGCACATTTATGCAACAAGTCGTTCGACAAATTACTGACGAAGTACGGGGTTAAACATAAGGTGGCCACATCGTATCATCCTCAGACGTCAGGCCAAGTCGAGATGAGTAATATGCAAATCAAAGCTATCTTAGAGAAGACCGTTCAACCGAATCGTAAGGATTGGTCAGCTAAGCTCATTGACGCTCTTTGGGCATACCGAACGGCGTACAAGACAGTTCTAGGGACCAGCCCCTATCGGATGGTTTATGGAAAGGCGTGTCATCTTCAAGTCAAGATGGAGCACCGAACTTATTGGGCGATTCATGCATTGAATTTTGATTTGACACAGGCTGGTGCAACACTGGGACTGCAAATTGAAGAGCTTGATGAAATACGTAATGAGGCCTACAGCAACGCGGATATTTACAAAAAGAAGGTGAAGGCCCAACATGACAAGAAGATCATTGCTTAAGATCTTCGAGCTGGTATGCAAGTTCTGCTGTTTAGCTCTCATTTGTTCCCTGGAAAACTAAAATCACGATGGAGTGGTTCGTTTCTGGTTGAGTAGTTTTGCCGTATGGAATTGTGAATTTGGTCAACGAGAAGACTAATGAAAGTTTTCAAGTAAATGGCCACCGAGTCAAGCCGTACTTTCAAGGATCAGGGGTGAATCATGATAAGGAGAGTGTGACTCTAATTGACCCATTCTCTACGTAGACGGCACGATTTCGTCAAGCTTATTGACGTTAAACAACCACTTTTTGGGAGGCAACCCAAGCCTTTTAACTTTTTTTGTTTTTGTGTGTTTTTGCTTATTGTTGTTTCAGGTTCCCTTCAATTTTGAAACTCGTTGGGCGTTGTTCGAAAATAAACTTTTCACCACAAGCGCGAATTGAGGGACATTTATTTCTTTCTCTTACCTTTTACCATACTAAGCTTTATTTTTCATTTTATACAATGTGGACATTGTATGGTTTATGTGTGTGTGTGTGGGCTAGTAATTGTCCGTATGCTTGCTTGTGGTTGATTTGAATCGTGTGTATTTATATTGATTTGAACCTTGAAGAAGACGTGATTAGATGCTTTGGTTAGGATATTTAGACTTTCGTTCGAACAATAGTGTAATTGTGGGGAATCAAGTGTAAAGAATCTATGAAGTGTCTTGTTCTCTGTTCTATTCTTGTTTCGTTCCAAAGAGTCGAATACTCTCTACTAGCCCCGTTTTCCAATACCCTCTATAGGACTTTATGTAATTTTTATTTTTATTTTTGGAGACGTTAAAACTCCACGTGCGATATTGAAGAATGTTATCAATTGCACTTAGCAACGTAAGATCGGAGTCAATGAACTCTCATTTTTTCGTTCCAATGTAAATTATGCTCATTTAGTACCTCATCTCTTTGGGTAATCATAAAAAAAGGAAAAAAAATAATAAGTACAAGAAGAGAAATTCTTGTACAAGTTAAGTTCTTATTTTCATTTTTATTTCTTTGATTGTATTGTTAAAGAGGTGTATAGATGACTGGGCTAGTCAGGTGGCGACTTGACGGTTTGTTCATGGATAGACTTTGGTTGAGGCATGGATGGAGGACGTACATGGATGTCAATTCATTACTTTTAGGTGTTCAGAAGTTAGTCTAAATCTCTTATCTCAACGTTATCGTGTCATCCTTTTAGTTGAGTTTTCAGTCGATTTAATGCATTAACTTCTTGAATCATTTCAATGCATTAGCGATTAGGTCATCGGGTAGTTAGCTTTTCCTTGTCTACGTCCAGATTTGATTTTGCTTGAGGACAAGCAAAAAGCTAAGTGTGGGGGAGTTGATTTGTACATTTTTGTATGTGATTTTCGTGTCTTTTTGCATTGTGTTTTGTTTGTTTTTACATGTTTTATGTTTATCTCTTTCTCGTTTTTCTTCCTTTTGAAGTTTTTTGTTTCGTATCGTGTTTAGTGTTTTTCTACTTTATTTTATAAGTTATAATCTAATTTTGCTTAATTTTCTGGATTGAGCTTCGAAACGAAGAAGACGGGACGTGAGACGTGCTGCCGACGCCCGCAGCCAGCACCCACGTCAACACCAGGAGCCGCCCACATCGACCATCGCTGGGTCGATGCGAACTCTCTGAAGCGACGATCTATGCTCCGTCGGTCGACACACAAGTCGACACAACTTGCAGTCGCATCGATCCGAGCTCACGTCGATCGACGCAACGCCTTATTGACGTGAGCATCCTGACTCGTGTCGACGTCGAAGCTCCACTCGCGCCGGTCAACGCTCCGGCGGTTGAGCGGTTATTTTCGGGAAAATTTATAAAAAGCCGTTGGTTTCATCAAAATTTCGTCAGCCAAACATGGGGGAAGGTTTCAAATAGTTCAGGTACCTCAAGTGTTGTTCCATCCCAATTAAATTGAAGATTTCGGTTGATGATCAAGTCATTTCTCTCGTTTCTCGTTCGTTCGTCATTGAAGATATCATTTCGTTGCTGTAGATCGTTCGTCTGCTATTATTATCATCTAAATTATAAGTTTCTTGCACTTTTTTATTTACTTCCTTATTTGGCTTTTAATGTCGCACTTTCATTCGACTCGTTATTAGTTTAGTAATTTATGCACGATTTACTTTTAATTCGCTTGTTCAATTATGTTTGTTCTCTCATTTTATAACTTTTAGTTTTTATCGCTTTTAATTAGTTTTAATTCTTGTATGCTTGTTTTTAAATTTGTAGTTATAAAAACCAAAACCCTGAAATGAAGCGTGTGTTTAATTATAGAATTATTAAACAAATATTTATTGACGCCGATTGGAATTCTTTTTGATTCGACTGGAGTCAAGCTTATTGCCTACAATAGCTTCGTTCTCTTGTTGACGAGCTTTAACTTTTAAAGCAAAAATGTTCGATTCAATTACACCCTAATTATACTTATTTTGTCTTTTAATTAAAATACTTATTTTGATCTTACCTACTAATTATACATGTCTTATTTATATTTTTATATTAGGAGAATCAAAGGAAATAATTAAACAGGGTAAAATATAATAAAAGAATTAAATTAGGTAAGATATATAAAAGAAAAGTATTTAATTAGGTAATATTAGGTTTCGGATGAAACATAAGCAAACAAAGCACCATAATTTTTTATTTGTCATACGAAGCACACGAGGCCAGACACATTGGTTAGGAGGATTTTTGCCATTAATATATAAGGGTGATATATAAATTTTATATTGAAGTCGCGGTCATCTATATAAATAACTCAGGCAAACACTCAAATGTGACGGTCAAACGGACCTTTTACCGTGTGACGAAGCCCCATACCCA
>BMAC01001201.1:202436-226094 GCA_014905375.1 Phtheirospermum japonicum | reverse complement strand
AATGGTTCTTGGATTCGTTTGATTCAATTGCTTAGCGATAGTTTCTTAAATTCATGCTTTTAGATATTACAATTAGTTCTAATCTTCATAGCATTAAATTGATAATTTAGTTATTCCTCTTAGTTGATAAATTAGAAAAATTAGTTTAATCAGCTTTAGTATACTGCTTAGTTCGTAATTGATAATCTAGTTTAAAGTAATTAGTTTAATTAGTTTTCGTTTAATTATCGTCTTAGTTTATAATGATCGAATTAATCTATTCAAACCCCCAAATGTACATGTATGTTATTCGTAATTGAGAAAAACATTGATAAGACCGAACAGTTGTTTCCTCGAGAGATACGACTCGAGTCAAACTCATCACCCTACAGTTACCTCGTACACTTGCGAGCAAACTGACGTGCTTTTAAATTAATTATTAAAAACGGGGTGCACAAAAGTTTGATGGTAAGTGATTTTGAAATTGTAATTAACATAAAATTCAATTCATTTGCTAAAATCTTGCAGTTAATATAAAAATTAGCTTGCTTAATTTTTGTATATGCATTTAATAAGTGCAGATTACCCAAAAAATCCCTGGGAACAATGAAAAAAAAAAGATATCTCGGTAACGATCTAAATTTAGAAATATGTTGAAATTGCAGTCTATAATCATCACAAATTCTGATATACTAATTATGATTTGAAATTAATGCATTTATTTCTAGTGTATAAGGAAATAATTTAATTATGTTTCTAATAGTGTTTTAAATAATATAATAATATTAATATCTAAAGTATTGATTTCATTAAACTAATATATTAAACTTAGATACAATATCTGAATGATTTTTTTTATCATTTATTAATTTTATTAACTAATCAACTATAACATATATTCTTTTTAAATCAATCAACCAAACCATTTTTAGTACTCGATGGTAATTGATTTTGAAATTCCAATTAACATAAAATTCAATTCCCGTGTATTTACACGGGATTTATAAGAAATTAAATACAAAAAATATTTGTGAAAATTATAAAGTTTTAAATTCAAAATTAAAAATTGAAAGGATGTGTTCCCATGCCCCGTTCAATTAATTAATTATTATAATTATTAATTAATATTATATTTTAATATATAGATTAAATTCGTTAATAATTATATTTACATACTTATAAAAATACAAAAGATGTCACATTATCTATTCGTCTGTAATCTATTAATTAATTATTATTAACTCATTTTATATTTTTATGTTTAGATTAAATTTTTTTTTAATAATTATAGGTACATACTTTGAAAATTTCAAAAGGTGTCATGCTCTCAAGCATTCTCGCATTGTGACATTGTCTAATAGATATTAATTAACTATTATATATAATTTTAAATTTTATATTTGATTGAGTTCATTACTAATATATAGTTACAGACTCCAATTATTGCAAATATATCATAATTTACCTATATAGAATATTTAAAATTTTAAAAGTAAATTATTTCAAGTTTTATTATAAATACAATTTATTTAATTATTTTCATAAATAAGTTTTTCTTGTAATTAAAGTTATTTTATATGTAATTTATCTTTTAATTATAATAATTAATTTTGATTTTTTCTACTAATTGTATATGACTTATTGATATTTTTATATTAGGAGTATAAAAGAAGATTATTAAATTATAGAAAATATAATAAAAAATTATTAAGTTAAGCTAAATATAATAAAATAAAATATTAAATTAGGCAAGAAACAATAAAAAGAAAAATATTAAATTATGTATATATTTGACTCGAATTACACATAAGCAACTGAAGCACTAAATTTTTTTATTATCCAAGCGAAGAATAAGAATTAGATACATAGATTATGAGGGTTTTGCATTAATATATACTTGTTTAACACCCGTGTATTACACAGACTTATCAAAAAATAAATATAAAAAATATTTGTGATAATTATAAAATTTAGAATTTAAAATAAAAAATTAAATAATGTATTTTCAACCCGTGCCATATACATGTCTAATCTATTTATTAATTGCTGTAAATATTAAATAATTTTGTATTTGATGTTTAAGTTAATTTCATTAATAATCTTAGTTACATACTTACAAAAACTCAAAAGGTGTCACATTCTTAACCAGTGTATATTATCTATTTAATTAATTATTAATATTAAATTATTTTATATATTAATATTTAGAATAAATTCGTTAATAATTATTAGTTATATACTTTGAGATAGATGTCATACTCTCAACCCGTGTCACATTGTACTGGTGTCTAATCAATGTTTATTAATTATTAGAATATAAATTAATATATTTATATTTAGATTGAATACATTACTAATATTTAGTTACATACTTAGAGAATTGTAAATAACTCATAGTTTACATATATAGAATATTTGAAACACCAAAAATAAAACTGTTTTAAATTCTATTATCAATAAAACATATTTAATTATTTTCATAATAATTTTTTTTGTATTTAAAATTATTTAATATGTAGTTTGTATTTTAATTAAAATACTTATTTTGATCTTACCTACTAATTATACATGTCTTATTTATATTTTTATATTAGGAGAATCAAAGGAAATAATTAAACAGGGTAAAATATAATAAAAGAATTAAATTAGGTAAGATATATAAAAAGAAAAGTATTTAATTAGGTAATATTAGGTTCGGATGACACATAAGAAAACGAAGCACCAGAATTTTTTATTTGTCATACGAAGCACACGAAGTAGAAACATAGGTTAGGAGGATTTTGCATTAATATATAAGGGGTGATATATAAATTTTATATTGKAGTCGCGGTCTCTATATAAATAACTCAGGCAAACACTCAAATGTGACGGTCACACAGACCTTTTACTATGTGACGAAGCCCCATACCCAGATCCGGTCCATCAAATTGGATACTACATAAAAGGAAATAACCCAACCAAACCTTTATTTTCTCCCTTTCTCTCCCCCGATTGCTTTTATTTTCTAACCCTAATTTCAACTGTGTCGCTGCTGCTAATTTCTCAAAATCTCTTTTCCTCTGTTTCTCGGTCGAGACATTATACCCTAAATTGTGATTACTGAATATTATGATTATTTAGGGATTTACTGCGGGTACAACGAGCTGGCGGACTGGCCTCCGAGATGGGGAGATTAGTCTCCGAGGGATACATGCTGGCGCCGGGGGACGAGGCCAAGGCCAAGCTCACGGCGGACTAGCTGAGCAACCCCGGGGCGCCGGAGCAGATAATTTATTACCATCTCATCCCGGAGTATCAGATGGAATAGAGCATGTACAATGCCGTCAGGAGATTCGGGACAGTGAAGTATGATACGCTAAGATTGCCGTATAAGATGGTCACCAAGGATGCGGACGGGTCGGTCAGGTTCGGTAATGGGGACGGMTCGGGTAATCTGGTTGACCCGGATATCTATACGGCTGGGAGGATTTCTGTGGAGGGGATTGATGGGGTTTTGTTCTCACTGGAAGAAAGTAAGGCGGCGGAGCCCAAGGCTACTGCTGTTGCCAAGATCGCTTCTAAGCCGAGAAGAGGTATTTTCTTTTTTCTTTTCTAATTTTAATTTTTCCAGTTATTTTAGTMCGGCRTGGTAATTAGGCTTCCCGGATTGGATGGATCAATYAAATGCTCTTAGGGTTAAGCCYAGTGAGGCGAATGGTTTCACAGTTTATTCTATGAYTAAGAGGTTGAAGAGTAAAAGAGCGAGCAAAATTGGATATTTGGATAAACTCGGGTGTGATTCTTCGGTTCAGGCTGGGGAGACTGTGAGTTCGAATGGTGAAGTTGTAGTTAGTGGTGGTGATGCGTTGACTGTGGATGGTGTTGAGGGACGGAGTTTAGTTGATGGTTTGTGAAGCATGAAGGTTTGTGAGGGCTAAAGGTAAGGAGTCGAGCAGGTTGTGCTGCTGGTTCAGGATCATGAGTAGTAAGTTTGGGTTTAGAGCAATTACAAGCTGCTCGTCGGACTCGACCAACGACATGCCAAATTTTTGGATACGGTATCGAGTCTAATTTTATCTTCAATTGTATTTGAGTATCTTCTGTTATTTTGTTTAACATTTTGGTGTCCGTTTGCCGGTACCAATTGTCATTTGTTCCTTGGAGCTTTGTGCGAAGGTGATTGTTAGTGGATTATGACATCTTTGTGTTGCAGGCACGTGTCAAGCACAAAAGTGGGCCTGTGCAGTCGACTTTGGGCAGGATGGTGAGTTCGGGCTGAGTATATGGGAAAATAGTGTCTYGGCCTTGTGGAGGTTKAATAGGTAGTGRTAGGGGTGTGCAAAGAAGTGATCGTGATCCTCCATTGTTTCTCGAGTTAAGCAATCAGTCCCAGCATGCGAAAGAAAAGAGGTGGTTGCACAAAAGAGAATCTTTAACGACATGAACAAAGAATAGAGTAGAATGATCGTTTAAGAAAAAGAGAAGCTTTAACGACATGAGCTCGTCCAAGAGAAATCGGTCGTGCCTGAGAATATGACTACAATGTTGTCTCCTAATTTCAGAAAGTAGAATGATTTTTAAGTACTTTATGTTTCCTTGTTGTGTTATATCTAGTTTGTGTATTAATAATTATTGTTGAAGTTTGTCTTTGTTTAAATTAAATAAATACTTGTAATCGACAATTCAATGCTGCTTCCATTTGTTGTAACTTTGAAATTTGTTGGATGGTAATGCCAAATTGTTGTCGTTGGGTTATGTTGAATGTTTATGTTTTCTATGTGCAGAAATATTGTCACTTATTCGATAAAAATTTTCACATTTGCACTAAAAAGTGTCACTTTTCCACATATTATTGTCACTTTTACACATTAAATTATAATTAATTATTTAACTTAAAATATAATATATTGCACTAAAAAGAGTCACTTGTTCAATAAAATTTGTCACTTTTGCATTAAAAATTTGTCCAAAAAACTGTCACTTTTGATTTTTGGGGGGAAAAAGAGTTGCTACACAAATTATAGTAGTCAAGTTATAATACAGTCACTTCTTAAGATATTACTGTCACTTTATAAATAAAAAGTGTCACTTTCTAATAGTTGATAGTAATCGTTATTTTTGTATTTTTTTCATGTAAAAAACTGTCACATTTGCACCAAAATATGTCACTTTTGTCCAAAAAAAGTGTCACTTTTGATTTTTTGCAGAAAAAGAGTTGCTACACAAATTATAGTAGTCAAGTTATAATAATGTCACTTCTTAAGAAATTACTGTCACTTTATAAATAAAAGTGTCACTTTCTAATAATTGATAGTAATCGTTAATTATTTTTTCTGTAAAAAATCGTCACATTTGCACCAAAATATGTCACTTTTGTCAAAAAAAGTGTCACTTTTGATTTTTTGCAGAAAAAGAGTTGCTACACCAATTATATTAGTCAAGTTATAATACTGTCATTTCTTAAGATATTACTGTCACTTTATAAATAAAAAGTGTCACTTTCTAATAGTTGATAGTAATCTTTATTTTTTGTTTTTATTGATTAGAGTAGATTTGTCCTTATTTTTATTAGCTTTTTAGTTCGTTTTTATATTTYTTTTTGGTATAAGTTGGATGATTTAAGCATAATTCCGTAATTTTATAATTCCAGCTTATTTTACCGCATTTTGATCTTAATTGATGCAATTAGGTGATATTTCGTTATTTTTCACCTTACAGCTAAGTAACCGGAAGAGTTTAGCACGTAAAAGACGAAGTTCGATGTTCGAGAATAGAAGAACAAAGCTTTCCGGTGAAACGAGTAGCAAACGATCGAGAAACGGAGACCGACGGCAGTCGCGTCGACTGACGCGACTGTCGACGCACCGTCGTCGCGAGCCATGTCAGCGAGTCATGACCGCGTCAGTCGGACTCTCCGTCGACGCTACTTGCTGAAGCGTCGATGTCGACGCACCAGTGTCGACGCAACGTCAACGCAACTTGCTGAAGTCGACGCACCCGCTGACGGCCCCGTCGACGCGCGCACCTGCTGACCACACCTGCCGAGCGCCAGCACGCGTCAGTCGACGCACCGTCGACGCGACGGCCCCAGAATTCGGAAATTAGGGTTTCTTGTGCGGCAAGACTTGTAATATTTTATAAAAACCCGCCATATTTTAGATTTGGGGGGGGGGGGGGGGGAGAACACAGTGTGCCACGATAGATACATCTACCCTAAGTTTCCTTAGCTCATAATAACAATAAATCCACGTCTTATAACAAGAGTTGGAGACGCGGATCAAGGATCGAAAGTTCTACGCGTCCGAAACACCGATTTCGCGCTCGAGAATCCATCTTCGCCCAAGATCAGCGTTCAAACTCCGGAATAGCTGGAGCTTTTCATTGCTTTCCTTAGTTTCAATAAGTTTTCTAAACTCTTAGATAATTTTCTAGTTAATTGCTTAGATAAACTCTTAGTTAATTCTAGTTTTAATTAGTTTAATTGTTTCTTATGTTTGGATATTGGATATGGTTAATTTAGTTTATTTATGCGATTTAGTTTATGCTTAGTTAATGGTTCTTGGATTCGTTTGATTCAATTGCTTAGCGATAGTTTCTTAAAAAAGTGACAGTAATATCTTAAGAAGTGACTGTATTATAACTTGACTACTATAATTTGTGTAGCAACTCTTTTTCCCCTAAAAATCAAAAGTGACAGTTTTTTGGACAAATTTTTAATGCAAAAGTCACAAATTTTATTGAACAAGTGACTCTTTTTAGTGCAATATATTATATTTTAAGTTAAATAATTAATTATAATATAATGTGTAAAAGTGACAATAATAAGTGGAAAAGTGACACTTTTTAGTGCAAATGTGACAATTTTTATCGAATAAGTGACAATATTTCTGCACATWGAAAACATAAACATTCAACATAACCCAACGACAACAATTTGGCATCACCATCCAACAAATTTCAAAGTTACAACAAATGGAAGCAGCATTGAATTGWCAATTACAAGTATTTATTTYATTTAKACAAAGACAAACTTCAACAATAATTATTAATACACAAACTAGATATAACACAACAAGGAAACATAAAGTACTTAAAAATCATTCTACTTCTGAAATTAGGAGACAACATTGTAGTCATATTCTCAGGCACGACCGATTTCTCTTGGACGAGCTCATGTCGTTAAAGCTTCTCTTTTTCTTAAACGATCATTCTACTCTATTCTTTGTTCATGTCGTTAAAGATTCTCTTTTGTGCAACCACCTCTTTTCTTTCGCATGTTGGGACTGATCGCTTAACTCGAGAAATAATGGAGGATCACGATCACTTTTTTGCACACCCCTAGCACTACCTATTTAACCTCCACAAGGCCCAGACACTATTTTCCTATATACTCAGCCCGAACTCACCATCTTTCCCAAAGTCGACTGCACAGGCCTACTTTTGTGCTTGACACGTGCCTGCAACACAAAGATGTTATAATCCACTAACAATCGCCTTTGCACAAAGTTCCAAGGAACAAATGACAATTGGTACATGCAAACGGACACTAAAATGTTAAACAAAGTAACAGAAGATACTCAAATACAATTGAAGATAAAATTAGACTCGATACCGCATCAAAAAAGTTAGCATTTCGTTGGTCGAGTCCGACGAGCAGCTCGTAATTGCTCTCCTCCCAAACTTACTACTCACGATCCTGAACCAGCTGCACAACCTGCTCGACTCCTTACCTTTAGCCCTCACAAACCATCATGCTTCACAAACCATCAACTAAACTCCATCCCTCAACACCATCCACAGTCAACGCATCACCACCACTAACTACAAATTCACCATTCGAACTCACAGTCTCCCCAGCCTAAACCGAAGAATCACACCCGAGTTTATCCAAATATCCAATTTTGCTCGCTCTTTTACTCTTCAACCTCTTACTCATAGAATAAACTGTGAAACCATTCGCCTCACTCGGCTTAACCCTAAGAGCATTTCATTGATCCATCCAATCCGGGAAGCCTAATTACTGGGCCGGACTAAAATAACTGGAAAATTAAAATTAGAAAAGAAAAAAGAAAATACCTCTTCTCAGCTTAGAAGCGGTCTTGGCAACAGCAGTAGCCTTGGGCTCCGCCGCCTTACTTTCCTCCGGCGGGAACAAAACCCTATCCATCCCCTGCACATAAATCCTCCCATCCGTATAGATATTCGGGTCAACCAGATTACCCGACCCGTCCCCATTACCGAACCTGACCGACCCGTCCGCCTCCTTGGTGACCATCTTATACGGCAATCTCAGCGTATCATACTTCACTGTCCCGAAAGGGAGAAAAATAAAGGTTTGGTTGGATTATTTTCTTTTATATAGTATTCAATTTGAGGGATCGGATCTGGGTATTGAATTTCGTCACACGGTAAAAGGTCCGTGTGACCGTCACATTTGAGTGTTTGCCTGTAAATTGATATAATAGAACCTGGCAAATTTGTTGCAGCTATTAAATAAAATAAATGGTGAGACGACCATTACCCATGTGCATAGTCATCAATCAAGGAGATGAGGTGAATCCAATTTCTTTTGTAGGCTTTGGAACATTCGTTAGATATGGGACCCTAGATTCGTCTATTGACTTATAATCTTTATTCTCTCGTGTTCTAATTTTTTCTTCTTTGTAAGACAAAATCAATATGTTTTATTTATACACAATAAAATTGACAAAAAAAAATTAATATAGTGAAGTGATATGTAATGACAGAGTAGATTGAATTTGATAAATTATATCGTGGTCATGCTACCTTTCGGTCAGGATTCTGGTCTAAAATGTACAATATTATCATACAATTAAAATTATTTTTATTACGTGTGTGTTAAACTCGGTATTTAAATTTATTTATTTATGTTATATTATCCTCGATATTCTACTACATTTTTATTTTATTTAGCTTTTCATTTTTTGTTTGTTCTTTTCATTTTAATTGTATTTATGAAATATGTAAATTTAAATAAAAATAAGTAATAAAATTAAATATAATAAATATTAGAAAATATATAAAACTTCGATCTCAATTAGGTCTCGCCTAAGCGATAAGCCCTGATTTGGCACCTCGGAAATTTTAGAACATTGATTATCATTTCTATCCAATCACAACCAACCGTTGGGATTGGTTCCTAATTACTACACTAAGTAGCGGTTCTCAATTGATCTCCTAATTAGATTTTAAATAAATTTCTAATCAATTAAATATTTTGCCTTTTAGCTTTTAATTTATTACTCCCTCCGTCCCAAAATGATAGTCCTACGGTTGGTTTCACACAAATTAAGAAATGGGTAGTTTATATAGTTAAGTTATTAATTTAGTTAGTATTTTCCATTTATACCCTTCTTAAATTTATTAATATCAATTAATAATTATAAAAATCAGTGTTGGAATTAGTATATTTGTTATTGGAATAGTAAGATTTTGCATTGTAATCATTAATTCTCAATTTACGAGGTAGAAAACTAGTATTTCAAGAATATTAATTAAGGGTATGTGTGGAAATGAAAAATTAATGATATGTTAAATATGGAAACTAGACTATCTTTGTGGGACAGACGAAAATGGAATACTGGACTATTTTTGTGGGATGGAGGAAGTATTATCTTTACACGGACACATTTTAATTTTCGAGCCACAATAATTTAAGCACCATAGCTATAAGTGAAAAGATAGAGTTTGATATTTTAAATTTCTTACAAAGTTGAATTATACACGTTTTTTAATAGGAAACCCAATGAAATAAAGTGTCCAGTTCAACCAACTGAGCCCAATCTTAAAACACTTGAAAGTGAAAAAATTGACAGATAAAATAAAATAATTATGTGCCGCATTAAAATAATTATGTGGCACATTAAATGTTTGACATTGTCAAGAGCAATGTTAAATTCTAGACATTACTCGTGACAATGTCTACAATTAATTTTAAATATATCATTCAATCATGTTATTTCTCTCTCTTTATTTTTTCTAAAAATAAATAAAATTAATCATCACATATATAACATTAACATTGATGCATTGGAGAGATTTTATTATAAAATATCAATGTCATTTGCCACATATGTTCACTTGACACTATTGCATTGGAGATACTCTAATACGCAAGGAGATGTTTGAATTAGAATTTGTTGAGATTTTTAATTTTATTATTTAAAGTTTTGTGTTAATAGTAAAAAACTTGTCTGTTCAAGTTTTTTTAGTTTTACTATAAATATCAAGTTATATTTGAAAAGTGGATTATAAAATATTTTTATATTATATTTGAAAAGTGTTATATTTTTATATTTTATTTAGTAATATATAATTATTTAAATATGATGATGATGATGTAATAAAAGAGATAAGGGTGGAGTTTGGTGTAAAAAGTTGTTAATTGAATATTGAAAACATGATTCCTAAAACACATATTGAGATTTGAGTCTCAATCCTGGCATTGGGAATCTTAAACCAAACATACTCAAATGACCTGTTTGGACTAGTATTCATTGTGATTTTAAATTCTGGTATTCAGAATCCCGAGATATTTGCAAGTAGTAAAAATTCTTGTTTGTTATAGGATTTAGAATCCTTTACTTTTTCAATGTTAATGTCAAATTATGTTTGAAAAGTGAATGATAATGTACTATTATATTTTATTTTATATCAAATCATGTATGAAAAGTAAATTATGTTATACTATATTATTGTATTTTTCGTAGTATTTAATTATATGAGTTAATAGGATATAGACTATGTATAAGAATTATTTTGTTTAGTATTTAGTTTTTGAGTTTTAGAACAAACGAGTTCGATATTCGTAATACCAAGTATTCTAAACCCTAACAAACAACGCTTAAATTCCAAGTTAATTCAGCTAGATCGGTCATGTCCTAAAACAATGATTGGAAATAGTCCAATGAGACCACATTCTTAATGTTAATTCTTAAGGATTAATCTGAAGTGAAATTGATCAAAAAACACATTTCGTATGAGAAAAATCTTTTCTACCCATAAATAAACAAAACATCTTTCCTACCTATTTTGGATTGAAAAAAGTCAGAATTGCCTTTACTTGTGAAAATGAGAGATCGACCCAAACAAATACATCGAAACAAATCACCTAACCTAAAACCTCAATCAAAGTAGAAACTCTTCAAAGTTCTCATCTTATCCCTTGGAAAATTACATTATTTTGATCCTCAATCAAACAGAAAGTCCAAAAGCGGAACCAGTACACCTAAGAAAGTCGTCGCAAAGGCTCCCAAAGTTAAAAGAAATAAGTCCGGCACGGAGGATGCCAATGCTAAAAGGAAGAAGGCCAATGCGCGTGGGACACACCATTCCTGTCCCGAGGTACATTCAATTAGGCCAATGAAGTTTGTTACATTTTTGGGGGATTTCGCTGGTTGAAATTAGGTCAAATTTTTGCTGGTTAAATCTTTTTGAATACATTTGGGATGAGCAATTATATTTTGTGTGAGATATTATTTATTTTTTGTTCGAAATTTCTTTTTTCGTCAAGGGAATATGTTTTTGTATGTTTAGGGTGAGAGATGATAATTGTTTGGGTCGAGTTGTCTAATATTTTGGGGCGAGGATTTTCTTTTGGATCAAGCAATACAATATATTGGTCTGGGAAATATGTTTTTGTATGTTTGGGGTGACAGTAGATAATTGCTTTGATCGAGTAGTTTAATATTTTAGGGTTAACAGTTTTATTTGGGTCGACCAATATAAATATGTGGTCTGGGGAATATATTATTTTATGTTTGGAGCGAGATGTGATAAGAGTTTGGGTCGATTAGTTTAATATCTTAGGGTAAGAAGGGTTGTTTAGTTCGAGCAATACAAATATTATGTCTGGTGACTATGTTTTTGTATGTTTAAGACGAGAAGTGGTAATAGTTTGGGTCGAGTAGTTAAAATATTTGGGTCGGGCAGTACCAGTAATTAGTCTGAGATATATGTTTTGTATTTTAGTATTTTCATATTGCCAAATTGGTCATTTGTTTTATTTATTTATAGTTTAACTATTTAAGTAATATAATTTGTTTCTTTTTGGCTTTGATTAATATTATTATATTTCCATATTTCTTTTTCAGGACTACTGGGAGTGGAGATGGAAGGAGGGACGATTTTGGTTTGGGAAAAATAAAATATTTTGGGTATATGTCATTGATGACGATGATAATCGATCAATTACGAAAGATAGATCGGTTAGAGGCATTCAAAAAGTCATATTTTGGACATTTCTTGAGGTTTCCAGTGGATAGTTGTATTTGCGGAAAAAGTACTTGTGGGTATTTTGCGTAGAGAGGTGGTAATAAAAAATCCCCAAGAGATGAGAAAATATGAGAGATAGTTCTGTATAAACCATACAAATATTCGTTTCCCCAAATAGAATTCTGCTTGCTCTGTCAGGGCTTCGATTTAGGACATCCCGTTTCGACCCAAAGTCTGAAGGCTTACAAATGCTACCTGATAGCTCATATAGAAGGATGTTTGACAGTGAGATTGTCCATGCTCATGAATTAAAAAATGAATTTGAGGAGGGATGTTTCTCGACTGCACCTAACAATGAAATCAAAGTGGCGAAGATATTAGCAGTCATGTTGTTGCTTTATGGGGTTAACTACAGGGCAACTGTAGATTTTTGGGTGTGGATGTTAGTCGAGGATGCTGATATGTGGAGCACATCTTCTTGAGAAAAGTTCGTCTTTCGGTGCTTGTAGAGTCTATGGAGCCATATGTTTATGGCGAAATATTTATTTTATCTCATTGTTTTATATTATTTGTCATTCATTTTTTAAAAATTAAGTGTCAGTTGTGGGCGTACGAGAGCATTTCCGCCTTAGGGAGTCATTTTGGGATTAGGGACAACTATGACTATGCCCAGAGGCGTTCAATGGCATTATTTAAACACAACCCGCATCAACTTGGACGATTTAAGAAGATCCAATGTAAGTTGTTTTCGATGTTATTATTTTTAATAGCAAGATTTATAGGTTCCATTTAAATTTAAAATATTGACTGGATTGATATCAGCATCTAACAGTGCATGCAGATCAAGTCGTCGGATGAGGAGAGAAAACAACCATACATGATTGATATTGACATGGACATATTGGAAGGAATATAATATGTCCATAGTCGTGTTATTGTTGGCGAGGAAAAGGCTAAAGAATTGAAGATAAAAGTAGTGGTGATATTTGACCAATGCGTACTTAAGCTTGAGGATGTTATTGCGATCTTGACTGGAATCCCAGATAATCCTCTTACAGCTCCATCTACGAACACCCCTAATCATTCAGGGATGACCTCTCCTCCAACAATGCGAACAAGTATCCCCTCTCAATCGAAGACGAGCCCATCTCTATCGGTAGTCAGAATTTACAATTATTAATTTTAAAATTTGTTGATTTTTTTAATATTCATCATAAAATTATATTTTTATTTTTCAAAACGCTTAGACAAAAAATTATCCAAATGATCTTAATTGTACTCAAGCTAAGTACCGTGGTGTGGCTGTTTATTTATATTCAATTCCTAGTTTAGATTTTTACCGTTACATTACTAGAAATACACCGCCTTGGGGAGCCTCGTGGAATTACATGGATAATGTAAGAAACTCGAAACTTCTATATTTTATTGGGGAATAGTATGCACATGACATTTTATATTCTTCTTATATTTGGTGGAACTTGTATTTCAACGGACTCAAGTCCTTATGATTTGTCGCATTGGGGAGAATGATTATGCATATTGGGTTACATGCTATGTAAGATTGGATAAATGGGATATTTGGTTGTACGGGTCTTTCACTTATGGAGTTCATGACCTAGAGAACGATCATATATTTGAGCGTGGATCTCAATAGGTAATGCCATTGTGAAGCCTATTGACGCATGTGCTTTTAGCTCATGGATACTTTTGTAGGGTGAAGATGGAACCCCGATATAACCATATCAAACTTGTGAGAGTCTCTAATAGTGAGCAGTTCAAGCAAGACGATGTAAACAACTATGGAGTATTCACACGTATGTATGTTGACAAGATCCTTTTTGGACAAATTTTGATAAAAAAGACGGTGAATACTATGAAGGATTACCGATTGGTCATGGCGTATAAAATATTTTTTGAGACAAATCCCGGACCATCTAGATTCTTCTAGACCATAGGCTAGTTTTGTAATTTTAATTTTTTCTGTGAAACTTAAATCAAACTTAAGTTTTGTAATTGTAATTGAGAATAATGAACTGCTTGCCCTGAACATAACCTCTTGCCCCGAACTATTTACACTGCTCTCCCAAATACTTACACCTCTTACCTCTAATTAGTTACACTTCTCGACCCAAGCCCCAAATATTTAAATTATCATATTCAAAAAATAAAATAAAGAGAAAAATAAACTGCTCACCCCAAACATCTTCTCGCCCCTAATTATTTATACAGCTCACCTCAACTTATTTAAATTACGTAGTAACATTTAGTTTGGATTTTAATTTAACTATATGTATTTGTAATTTTTTAAATTATATAATATTTGAATCTTTAATCTTTATCATATTATTTATGGTGTCTTCAACATTGTATCTATTACATTTTCAACTTAGTGGTAACAAAACAACACATAAATCAATCTGTTTCTCAACTTTAGCTGTAACACTGACCATGTATAGTAACTCTGACCACTACAGTAAAATTGACCATAACAGTGACAATGACATGCACATCAACACTAACCATGTACAAGGGGACAAAAAAAAGGACCGAGAAGCTTGGGTGTCATCATGAAGTCATTTTTCCCCTCGTGATATATACCAATGACAAGACTAAATGTTGTTAGACAACACACATAAGGCTTAGTCATTGCGCCAATATATATACATATACAGAAAGACTACCAAGCAAACATAAATTAATACAATATCTAATTATCTTTTTCTTCATGTAGAATATAAAGGCTAATGGCTGAATTTGATGAAAACCATCAAAATGTAAGAAGGTTTCAAGATAATTTCAATAATCCTGAAAGAACCCCATGGGCCATTGACATGGACCAAGTAACTCAAAATTTTTTTATCTCTACAAAATAAAGTGTTGAAAGAGGAGCAAAAAAAGGAGAGAGAAGTATGAGTGTTAGGCAAGTAAAAATTTTACTTAGGAGTATTTTGCAATATATTTTACTCTTGATGACGTGAGCAGTAGAATAGAGGAAATGTAATTGAGGTACCATTACAATTATTTATTTACTGATTCTAGAGTTTATAGGGATCGTGAACGTAAACTAGTCTCTATGGATACCACCAACTGCCATTTCTTTTCTCAATGTAAGCGTGAGTCAAACCCTCCACCTATAATGATATGAATGTATTTTTGGTCTTCAATTATATGCATTACTAACTCATATTTTATGAAGGAATACAATGATATTGTATTGTCACGCAACGAGCTACCAATGTGGGAGAAACTAAGTTTTTGAATGAAGCGTCATCACCGTGTTACACAATTCAAAGTACTAATGTGTTTGTATTTGTAATGTTTGAATTTTAAGTTAAGTCATTGTTCGAAATCTTAATAAGATAGAATAGGGATGACCTCAGTTTCATTGTGAAACTATGTTGAATTCTGTAATGTCTAAATTTGTAATCTTTATTTAATCAAATTATTTGTTTGTATCGTCCATCTGTTGGGTCCAATTAACTTCATTGGTGTACATGGAAAGACCACACACTTCATCATAATATGAGCTATTATTTTATTCAAGTGAGTCTAATTATATGTATTTATAATACTTGAATTGTGTAATATTCAAAGCTTATAGGTTTACAAATTTCATAAATAGTTGTACCCATTGTGTAGTTCTGTCAGAGCTAGAAATGAGAAATATATGGACTATAATGTGTAGCATTGTCACTATTAAAGTTGAAAGTGTAACAAATACAACCTCAAAGAGAACACTAATAATTTGATTAAATAAAGAACAAAAAGAACTCGGTCCAAACATTACACAATTCAACATTGTTACAAAATGAAATCATGGGAATCCCGATCCCATCTTATTACACATTTGAGTATCTAATTAATTTAAAATTCAAACATTACAAATAAAAAAACATTAATACTTTTGAATTTACCGACACAATGATAATACTTCATCCGAAAATATTTTTTAATTTCTTCCAGATTGGTGGCATGTTGAACAAGTAATACTTGTGTGACGGTAAATTAAGACATTAAAATACATTCATATTTAAGACAAATTGCATATTCATATCATTATAAAAAGAGGGATTTGTGGACTTTAAATCGATAAAGTGATTGAAGACAGTGGTATCTATATAAATCAGTCTGCGTTCATGATCCCTACAACTCCAAGATCAGCAAATAGCACATCATAGCAATTGAACCTCATTTCTATTTTCTTGATCCTCTGACTAACATCATCAATAGAAGGTGAAAACGCGAAATGCCCCTGGAGTACGTTTGTTACCTGCATGATACTCATCCATCTCATTTTCTTGCTCCCCTTTCAATACTTTCTTTTTGAGAGATTAAAAAATCTAGAATTACTCGTTCCATGTACATGGTCCATGGAGTTCTTTCAGGATCATAGTAATTATCTCGAAATCTTCTTACATCGGGATGTTTTTCATCAAGATTATCCATTAACCTTTGTATTTTACATGGATAGAAAGAAATTGGATATTGTATTAATTAATTTATATTTACTTTGTAGTTTTACTGTATGTATATGTATAGATACACGAGTTAAGTGAGAAAATGTGTTCGTGTGCTGACTGTTCACTAGAATAGTATCACAGTAACATGATACATGTCACTTGGAGCTTGTTAGGGTAGTGGTGCAGTCAGCCTATATGCAGTCTACCGGTAATTTACTTTTACCCACTTAAATCTACTGACGATATGACTATATAACTTAAATTTTTTAATTTAATTATTAACATGTTCATTTACTGTTCTCCTCACTTTTTTTAAGTTTTGAACACATCAATGTTTGCTTGATTCTCGAGCACTTCGCTCTACCCTCGTGATATGTACCAATGACATGACTATACATTGTCAAAACTGCAAACAACAATGTTCACTTGAAAATTGTGATTTCATTTTTATTCGTCTAAAATGTATTACACAACTTCATTCACCAAAGAATTTTTACCTTCGTATTAACTATAAATATGTCTTCAAAAACTATACACTTATAAAATGGGATGTAAGAACATATTTTCCAAATCACATTTCACTTACACATTGTTTTTTCATCAGCCTGATTTTACCTTAGAAAAATAAATGAGTTCTTATCAACCTAACAATGCACCAAATTTCAATTTTGAAGAAAAATTCTTTTTTATGATAAAGACTTATCTGAGTGGAGCATCCATATGGATACTGTGCTTGTTGACGAGTTGCGTGAGAGGAAGTTCAATGGATATTATAACCTGAGAAGAGGATTACGTAATCATATTACATGGATTCTGTCGGACAAAATCAACGTCATGTTCAGGAAAGATTTCACTATGGATGATATAACAACTCGAGTTGAACTTCTTGAAAAATAATACAAGCATTTTCATATGATATTGTTTGAGAAACATTGAATTTGGAATGACCAAACCAATAATGTACAAGTGCCGGAATGGCTTGTGCATTTTTGGAATGACGTGGCCGGAGATGTTGAGTTTACTTAAACATATCTGAAAAATGGAGAACCCTTGTCCAGTCGAATGGATTGGGTGTTCATTAAAAATCTCTTGAACTACATATTTCAATACCACAACCGTGTTGTAAATCTTCCCTAGCAATTGTAGTCATATATTTAACAAATGTGTATTATGGTTGTTGGGAATCCTCATAATTTCAATTCCATGGTAAATCCTCTTTTTCTTTTTCTCAATTTTCAAAACGTAGTGAGCACTTGTATTAAATGAGTGGGGAAAAGTAATTAAATGCGATTGTGCAAGTGTGTTGTCTTGTCGCTTGTTAGTTTCACATATGTAAGAGTAAATTCATACATTGTAAATGTGAATTACTAAGGAATCAAGCAAACTCACAAGATAGTCTATTATCCCTATAAATATGCATTGAAACACATTCAAAAAGTCATCAATTCATACACTTTCTACGAATGTGAGTGTGGGCCTTCAAAACATACATTAAAATGAAAATAAGACCAAGTGAACTCTTCCAATGGACATTTTGCTTCTTCAATGTCTCGTGAACAAGTATAACACCAATAAAGGATTCATTGGTGATGATAACAACATTATGGTCCTTTTATAATTCTCAATAAAGCTAACTTACAATGAGGTTAGTTAGTATGTCAAACACCTTAAACATCTTTATACCTTTTTTCAATCAAGTCAATGAAACCTTGGGGGTCACTTTTGATCGTGAGTTACAAGTTGTGTATGCAAACAAGCAACAATAGATGGATTTCGCAAAGGTATGTATTCAACTTTATTTTATCAGCAACCTGATCCTAAATTCATCATTAACATGATATTACTTTATGACTAAGTTGATCCTGAATTATCGAAATTTTACAGCATGGAAGAAGAACCACTATTCCTTGAAGGGTATGACATAATATTTATGCAACGGTCAGCCTTAATTCTAAAATCACGTATGCCCCAACGACCAATATTCAATTACATGCGTGTCGAAGGGACTTCGCAGACAAGGAACAAATGAAAAAAGTAATTTAATTGTATTTTTGTACTTTTAGGTGACAAGAATGTCGGTGTCTTCTACTATAATGTAATTTTAACTCATCATTAATTTTCCTAGTACTAGTCTACTTCAGTTTATTAGGTAATTTACTTTTACCCAATTAAATATACATGCGAACCCTTGTTTGTTTTTTGTTTGTAGAACATGGTGTGCACTTTCAATTGTAATGTAATTTTAGTTTTGTATTAAAATTTATTTTTTATACTGCTCGGCCCAAATTATTTATACAGCTCGCCCCAAATACTTACACCTCTCGCCCACAAATGTGTTGTCTATTTGCTTGAATAGTATCACACTCGTATTTTGATGAAGTGTGTGATCTTGTCATGTAAACCAATGTCAGGTGAACAGTAACAATGACACTTGTTTAAAGTAAGAAGAATAGTAACATTGACTTGGAAAAAGTAACTTGCTAGCCCCAAGTTATTTACACCTTTCCCCAAATTATTTATACAGCCCGCCTACAATACTTACACCTCTCACCCAAAAATTTATTGTCTATTCACTTGAATAGTATCACAACTCGTATTTGATGAAGTGTGTGGTCTGGTCATGTAAACCAATGTCAGGTGAACAGTAACAATGACACTTGTCTAAAGTAAGGAGAACGATAACATTGACTGGGAAATCTACTACTTATGAAATCTGTATTGATGAATGCTCACTCTCTTTATAAATATATTTCAAAACACTTGAGAAGTCATCGAAAGAACTCTTTCCATTACTCTTAATTTTTTCAAACCTTAAAAGCTAGTGGCTAACCACTTTCAAGATGAAGATGAGCATGATATGCCTCCAATTTGTATAATTGGCCACGATTACTATAATGGAGATGAGGACAATTGAACCCATAGATAGACGATAATCTACTAGACTTTCTAATCATTCAAAAATGTACAGGTCAGTGGAATCCAAATGGGGGACTACCACCTTCAAGAGATTGTGTTGATGAAGCACAAGAAATAATCCTTCTCTGTTGTGGGATCTCAATTGTTCAGAGGATGTCGAACAAAGGATTTCTGAACTTGAAGAATGATATATGATGTATAATGAATTGATTCATACCCCGATTATAGTTAGGTTTAGAGAGAGCAACAACTACAATTACATGAACGGAGATCACAACGTTAAGAAGAAGTTCTTACCAATAAATTTCACACTCCTTCTAATATAATTACATGCACTTAAATCTTTCATTTATTTAACCGGTTAATTACACAGGATTGTCCAATCATAAGCCCTCATAATGCGTTTGAGAAGAAGTCACTGCAAGCAAAAATGAAACTACTATGTGGGAGAATCTAAAGTCCATGGTAAAGGAGTTCAACCGTAGGTCGTGTTTTTTTTTCTTTTTCTAGTGTGTTATTTGTTTTAATTGCTCTAATGTGTTATTTGTTATGTTATATCTTTTCTTCGCCGTGTTATGTTATTTCTCAGTAAGGTCATAATTTTATGTTTTTATTTTATATTATGGTTGTTTTATTATATTATATAGTTGCGAATATATTATTAACTACTCAAAAGTAGAAAATAAAAGATAAATAACACACTATTATTCAACTACACATGAAATTAAAGCATAATTAAAATAGATAACATATAGATAACATTAATACAACAATAAAATAAAGTGAAGAAACATATTGTTCAGCCTAAATATAACCTCTCACCCCAAACTATTTATACCGATTGCCCCAAATACTTCCTCTCGCCCCAAATTATTCATATTTCCAAAAACTAAATAGAGTCAAAAAAGTTATGCCTCGATACAACACAACCATTCGCCCCAAACTATTTATACTGCTCACCCCAAATACTTACATCTCTTACCCTAAATTACTCCTATCCTCCAAAAAAAATAAAGTAAAAAATGTACGGCTCGATACGAACATAACCATCAACCTCAAACTATTTACACCTCTCACCACAAATACTTACACGTCTCGATCTAAATTTAAATTTAAATTTAATGTTAACAATAATAAATATATAACCAAAATATCATCATCAATATATATATTAAATTATTATTAATTATTATTTTAACTTGTTCAATATATAACCAACAAGATTTAATTAATAAATTTTGCTAAATAATAACACTTCAAATACTAACACAACATTCAGATACAATATTACACTTGAATATCCCATGCATAAACAATAACACTATAATCACAATTCTTTCATACAATAATTTACAGCCTTTACCTTTATCATTGAGGTCTTTCCATACTTCACAGTGGATTGTTGATTCCCTTCCTCGACGCATTTGACAATTAAATTCTCCAATGTCATTTACTTACGTTTATGCTTCAGATAGTTCTTGAAATCTCTCCAACTTGATGGTAGCTTCTCAACAATAGCAGTCACTTAGAAGTTTTCACAAACATGCGTACCTTCAGCCTGCATGCTTTGCAATATCATTTGCAACTCTTGGAGTTAGCTCATCACAGTTTTAGAGTCAACCATGACAAACTCCAAAAATCGTCCGACAATAAACTTTTTAGTGCCGGGGTCATCGATCTTGTAATTTTTTTCCAAGGACAACCAGAGTTCCTTAGAAGTATTTTTGATCGAACTATACACCCCATACAACGTATTGTCAAATCCATTTAGGATATAATGCCTGCATAGATAGTCCCCTTGGGCTCACGCATCAAGGGCGACTCTACGATAGAAACTCAAATCATCAGCACTCACAATTGGTACATCCTCAGCCAAGAATCAAGACAGATTTAAAGTCGTTAAGAAAAAAGCCATCTTTTGTTACCAAGTTTTAAAATTACTGCCATTAAATTTTTCTAGAAGTTCAGCATGAACAACAACAGAAGCAGGTATCGCAGAGTCAAAAGGAATAGAACTCGATCTGGATCCAAGAGTATGTGACGCGAACATGTTAGGTGCGTCAGTGAAAAGTCCATAGAAAATTGAACCAGAACCAGTTGAAGGCATTGACGTGTTAGTCTGAGCAGGTATACTCGAACTCATCATTGGAGGTGCAGTCGCGTTGGTTGATGCAGGCAGTATCGTGTTGCTCGGTGAACGCAGCATCGTGTTGCTCGATGAAGGAAGCATCGTGTTACTCGATGAAGATGTAGTATCCATTAGTTCAAATTACGCAACAAGAATATTAATCTATAGGGGATACAATAGTAAAACAGGGATAATAGCGGGGAAATAATCAAACTAACATAAACAACAAACAACAAAGAACAAATAGAAATAAGAAAGATATCGAGTCGAGAGAACTCTTTCCTTAAAATTCTTGTTGCCTCGTACTCTGTGCTCACGGTTTTATAGCAACGAATCTCCCAAAATACAACGACGACCAGAGCTGAACAGAGCAGAAGATCCAGTCAACCTGACGAACGATAACTGGACAGACAACTGAGCAAAATCCTAGTTGCAAACCATATGATGTGTGAGACTCTTAGGGAATTTATAAGATGCTTTTATGCTGATAATTTTCGGATGAATGAATTGACACTGCAAAGGGGGTGGTATTTATAATTGAGAGATAACCCTAAACAAGGAATTAAATCGCATGAATTAGGATTCCTGATACAAGTCAGACTCTCAATCTTTCTCCAAGAAAGATTAGAAGGTTGTGGAAAAAGTCCAAAACATAAGCCCAAGCCCAGCAACGAGGAACCACAAACCGCGCGAAAGCCCCGAGCCGGGCGAGCGGGTGGTGGCGCGGGTGTGGGGACTCCCATCCCTACTCAACTTGTAATCAATGTCAATCTCACTTCATTTAATAAAGCAATTTGGAAATGAGACTCTTTCCAATGTGGAACTTTCCATATCTCAAATGGAAATCCCAACATGAATATTCATGTGAAAGTAAATATACCATGTTCATCTACTCTCAACGTAAATTAAAAATGTAAAATTCATTTTTAAAAATAATATAAGTTGGTAAAAATAACTTTCTAAATACTCAAATCCCCACAATTTATTGCGCATTGGAAATTAGCGTATGCGCATTCAGAAGTCCATTTATTTACACTTAGACCGAAAGATATGCTACAATATATGTTGTCTCCATCAATATTGGCAAAATTGTCTTTATTAATCAATCAACCTCTAATAAATTTACTACACGACTAAAAATCTATTAACGCACATTTTAAAGGTCCACTGGCACATACGTGACAACCAAGAAAATTTATACTTTACCATTTGTCACTAAATTACGATCAATAATGCTACATGGAACGAATTGCTTCGGAGCAACAGGACAAAAAGGAAACTTCAAATTCATAATTAATAATTTTTTGGTATTTATATTATTGAATTGATTTCGTATTTACCTTTTTACCCTTTTTAGTTATAATGGAAAGAAATCATAAACTCTTTATGAGATAAGTACATATATTATTGGTAAGATCATCTAAATATTATCAATCAATAATTCATTCCAACTTTATTCTCCTTTCCCCTTTTTTTAGTGATTTAATAGTATTATTAATTAGGAAAATCACTTAATTTTCTATTATATTCAATATTTAGAATTAATTATTAATTTTAACCAATTAATAATCAATTATTCTCCACAATTCATATTTACCATTGTAGAACTTTATTTAATTATTTTTATTGCCATGACATTGACAATCCATAATGTACTATTGATCATGATATAATAATTCGTAATTCAAAATTTAATAGGGAATAAAATGGACCAAAATTATTAATATCGTTGCATCAACGAATTCAAAAAATTATTTGGGAATAAATCGGATTCAATACGTTGAACATTATAGACTTCAAAATGGATAACTATCTTTCACTCACATAATAATAATAATAATAATAATAAACCACTATTAATAAATATGATAACAATGATGATAATACATTTATAAATTCAAAATAATTCGAATCAAAATATAAATTCAAATTCGAATTAAGAATGATAAAAGTGAATCGATT
>BMAC01001201.1:147441-201765 GCA_014905375.1 Phtheirospermum japonicum | reverse complement strand
ACTGAATCAAATAAAAGGTTTGATTCATTTACAACCCTACATGTAGTTTATTTGTAATTTTATTTTGATTGTTAATAATTTTTATTTTATGTATATTGCAAGAATAAATATTGTCAATTTAACATTTTAATAGTTTTTTATCACTTAATAATTATTAAAATATTAAATTAAAATCGAACTGAATATTTGTATGTTTGATTCGTATTCATAAGATTCGTTGAGCATTCGTATTCGTTTAATATACGAATGTGAATATTGATTCGAATTCGATTCGAAAGACGTATTCGAATTATAGATTGAGTATTTAAAAATATTAAAAATACCTAAAATCAAATTATACACATTATACACACACACACACACACACACACACACATACTAGTTTAACACCCGTGTATTACACGAAATTTATTAAAAAAATAATATAAAAAGTATTTTGATAATTAGAAAGTTTTAAATCTAAAATATATAAATATAATATATATATTATTTAGATCAAAATCATTAATAATTATTAGTTATGTACTTTGAAAAAACTCAAAAGATGACACACTATCAATCCGTGTCGCATTATACCGATGTATAATCAATATTAAATGATTATTATTAATTATTAATAATATAATATTTTTATGTTTATATTGAATTCATGAATAATATTCAATTAAATATTTATATTATTGCAAATAACTCTTAACTCATCTATATAGAATATTATTAATATATTATAATAAATTTATTGTATTAAATAATAATTTTTAAATATGAAACTTCTAATATATTATAATACTTGTTTCTATATTAGAATTCATAAACTCTTATAATTAGTATTAATTTTGGTAAGACTCTGAGCCACCAAAATTCGCCAAGTAAGCGTCTGAACCATCATAAAATTACACATCATCCCGAAACTTGCTAAGCAGACACATATGATAGAAATCTTTTCGTTTAATAAATAGGTGGTATATATATATATATATCTTACATTTAATTTGATTATTGAAACTTCATGAAATACATATTATACTATCAAATTAATACTTACAATACTTATAAAAAAAGATAAACACGAATTATTTTTTAAAATTATAATTTATTTTAATAATTTGTAAATTATAAAAACCTATTTCTAAGTTTTTATTCGATTCGGATTCGATTCGAAAGACGTATTCGAATTATAGATTGAGTATTCTTAAATTTCTTTTTATTGAAAATACCTAAAATAAATTATACCCATTATATATATAATAGGTTTATATAAGATATTAATTATAATTTAAATAATCATATTATAGTAAATATAAATATAATAGAAATCTATTTGATATTTAATAAAAATATAATTTATTGATGACAAATAAAATAAGAATATAATCTATTGATGACAAAAATATAATTTATTAATAAAAAACATTTAATAAATTAGAATCATAAAATATAATTTATCGATGAAAAAAAAGTAGAAAATAGATTTAATTGAATTATAAAAAAATAAAATATAATTTATTAATGTCAAAATTATTTTATGAATAAAAAATATTTAATAAATTAGAATTAAAGCAATAATGTACGAGTTAGAAATTTGTAGCAATAATATTACCTTACAATTTCCACATTTAAGGAAGATTGGATTTCCATGATTTAAGGGCATGATTTAATATAAAGATTTGAGTTAATATTGTAACTTACCTTATTAATGGGACAATAGACTAGTTAGACCTAATTTGGGCTAGATCTGATTTGAAGATCTGGAGTAGTACGAATAAAACAAAATCGGCTTGGATTGAGCGAGGGTCTGGCTAGACCTGTTGGGAAAATAGGACATCAGGAAGGATGGGTACAGCTCTCCTTTTCTCCTGAGCTGATAGGAACGCTCTACCAAAAAATGCTTGACCGGAGCCAAGCCTGGTACTGACACTGAGGTGATACAGAGAAAGAGGAAGACCTGAAATGGGGAAGACCAGTTTTCCGGACTCTTAATAAGGAGACAAGTGGGACCACTTGTCAGAATTGGTTGCGTAACGGCCCGTGATTCGCGGCATTAGCTCCTGGGATCCCGGATGGGGTCCCCACTAGGAAAAACTATAAGTATCTCAGCTCCAAGGCTGAGAAAGGGGAGTCATTTTTTAAGCATTCCTTTTTATTTTTCTGGAAAACACCTCAAACGCTTACTGATTTAAGCATCGGAGAGGTTTCCACCGGAAAACCACCGATGGTACTTTCTAACTCGTGTTTGTGGTGCAGGTCTGGGAGGTGTTCGTGTTTCAGGCGTCATTCCAGGCGTTGGTCATTTTTTGGGAGGAAACAATTGGCGCCGTCTGTGGGAAGGCGATCAAGTTAAGATGTGAGATTTTTTGTTTATTTCATGGCTTTAGACGGTTTACGACGGAACTTGGTGGGTGAGCTTGGTGGAACCCCTAGTTCCGCTGCGCCGTGGGGGATGCCCATGTCGGCGGATACATCGGCAATGGGACCAGGAGAGACAGCGCCGTCGGCAGGGGCCGCGCCAGGCGCTACGCCGCCCCCGCTCAGTAGATCTGTACCAACTACGGGTGGTTCATTTAACGAATCCTTCCTTTTGAAGCTCTCGGAGCTTATCGGCAAAGCTGTGGAGACGGCGGTGGAAAAGAAGTTCGCGGAGATGGCGACGCCACCATCTAATACGCCACCAGCACGAACTGTCCCGGTGGTGGGAACAGAGCCGTTGCGAGGACAGCAGGCAGATCGGGCTCCTGTACAAGACGGGGAAGAGTACTTCTCCACCTCTGATAGTGAGACTTCAAGCCAGACTAATTCAGGTCTGGCTGAACAGATGCAAAGCTTGCAAAAAGAGGTGAGGGAGTTTAAGAAGAAAATGGCGACTGGCGGTGTGATTCCGACGAAAAGGGGTACGCCGTTTACTGAGGAAGTTATGCGAGATGATGTGCCGGCTTCATATCGCTCCCTAGGCTTCGATTACAATGGAACCACGGACCCGTGGGACCATCTCAGTCGTTTTGAGATCGCGGCAGCCCTGCATAAATTTTCGGACGCCGTCATGTGTAGGGTCTTCCCGATGACTTTTACTAAACCAGCCCAGATCTGGTTTAGTCAGCTGCCGCCGAGGTCTATCAGCAATTTCGATGAGTTCAGCTCAGCCTTTTTACACCAYTTCACGAGCTGTAGAAAGTATCAGAAAATTCCGCTTGAACTTTTCAGTTTGAAGCAGAAATAAAATGAGAGCCTCCGCGCTTACATCAACAGGTTTACAACCGCAAAATTAGAGGTGCTTTCTGCGTCTGAAGAGCTGTTAGTGAATGCTCTGGCGCAAGGTTTGAGAAGAGGGGAGTTCTTTCAGTCGCTGGTGGTTAAACTAGCCCTGAAATTTGGGGAGCTTTTGGAGAGAGCGGAAAAGAAAACGAGAAAGGATGAGGGAGAAAGGAAACGAGAAAGGCATGATCCCGAGGAAAGAGGAGCTGTGAAAAAACTTAGGCCAGACCTGTCTGGAGGGAGGCCTCGCTTTGATAAATACACCCCTTTGGCAACCCCACAGGGTGAAATCTTACAGGCAATTGAGAAGCATCCAGATCTGAAATGGCCAAAGACCTACTCGCAGAGGCCCAGGAAGGAAAGATCAGATCGTTTCTGTCGCTTCCACAACGATTATGGGCACGAAACCGACCAGTGTACCCATCTAAAAGACGAGTTGGAGAGGCTAGTTCAGGCCGGACATTTGAAGGAATATTTTCGGATGAGGAGAGAGGAAGCCAGGTCTGGCATTAAGGATTACGATCGATCCCTGTCAGATAAGGGAAGCCAGGATAGGGTGCGAACTGGAGTAAGAAAATCTGATCAGACCCAGATCATCCATGGGGAAATTCAGATGATTACTGGAGGAGATTTGGAGGAGCATTCCAAGCGGGCACAACACAGTTATGTCAGAGCTGCGAGAGATTTAGTTCGAAAATCACGCGATGTGGGACAAATGACCTCTACCCCTAACATCTGTTTCGGATCAGAAGATGGCGATGGCATCTTAGCCCCACACATGGATGCTCTGGTTATAACTGTGACTATCGCTAATTATAACGTCCGTAGAATTTTTGTAGATACTGGGAGTTCTGCCGACATTTTGTTTTATGATTACTTTAGGCAGTTGAAATTGAACGTTGAGCTAGAAGAAGTCACCACCTCCCTAGTTGGATTTGCAGGAGGAGCCCTGAAGCCCTTGGGAGCGGTAAGGCTCCTCGTGACATTGGGGGAAGAGCCGTATAGGGTGACAAGAACGGTGCATTTCTTGGTGGTGGATGCACCTTCATCTTATAATGTCATGTTGGGACGGCCATCCCTGAGCCAGTTCCAGGCTGTTATATATGTCTTCCATATGAAGATGAAGTTTCTGGCGGAAGATGGAACGGGAGAGGTCAGGGGTGACCAGTATGCCTCACGACAGACCTACATAGAGTGCATCAGGAGGAATTCAGAGGACGAAAGACAGAGCAAAAGGACTAGAGTAGATCCGTCAAAGACACATCTGGCTAGTAGAGAGGAAGGGCTGATGATGGTTGAAGTAGTCCCAGGGGATGAGAGCCGGGTCCTTCGAGTGGGGACAACCCTCAGTCCGAAAATTTTGACAGATCTAGTTGCGCTATTGAGAAGCAGCTCGGATGTGTTTGCTTGGTCCTCAGAAGACCTGGTAGGGATCGACCCAGAGGTGGCGGAGCACCACCTCAACATCAGCTCGGATGCAAAGCCATTAAAGCAAAGGAAACGCAATTTTGGGCCCGAGAAGGAGGCTGTCATAGAGGCTGAGGTGAAGAAACTGTTAAAGGCTAAGCACATACAGGAAATACAATTCCCTGAATGGCTTTCCAATGCTGTCTTGGTTCCCAAGACTCAGGAAGACTGGCGCATGTGTATAGATTTCAGGGACCTCAATCGCGCTTGCCCGAAATATCACTATCCTCTACCTAGAATTGACCAGCTCGTCAACTCTACTGCTGGATGTGAGCTCTTGAGTATGATGGATGCATCCCAAGGGTATCACCAGATTAGATTAGCTAAAGATGATTGGAAGCGGGTCAGCTTTATTACCCCGAAGGGGACGTATTGCTATGTCATGATGCCTTTTGGTCTGAAAAATGCAGGAGCCACCTATCAACATTTGGTTGATAAGATGTTTAAGAATCAGCTTGGGCGAAACATGGAAGTTTACGTGGACGATATGATGGTTAAGAGTGTGAAAGAAATGTTGCACGTGGAAGACCTGCGGGAGACCTTTGATACTCTGCGACGGTACAGGATGAATCTTAATCCCAAGAAATGCGCGTTTGGGGTTAGAGCTGGTAAATTCCTGGGCTACATGGTCACGGAGAAGGGTATCGAGTCAAATCCCGAGAAAGTCAGAGCAATTATGGACATGCGGGAGCCTAGGAATGTGAAAGAGATGCAATGCTTGGCAGGGCGTATTAACGCTTTAAGTAGGTTTGTGTCCAGGTCTGCAGAGAGGAGTTTACCATTCTTTCAAGCTCTGAGGAAGAAAGCGAGATTTCAGTGGAACGATGAGTGTGAGGAAGCGTTTAACGCATTGAAGGAGCATTTGGCTCGCATGACCTTGCTCACGAAGCCTGTCCAAGGGGAGCCATTGATCCTATACTTATCTGTAGGACAACAGGCGGTCAGCTCGGTTTTAATCAGAGAAGAAGGTAAAAAATAGACGCCGGTCTACTTTTGGAGCAAGGTCTTGCATGCGGCAGAGGTCAGGTACGTGGAAGTAGAAAGGGCGATGCTAGCTCTGGTTGGAACTACTCGAAAGCTGCGACCGTACTTCCTTTCTTATACCATAGTCATGCGAACTAACCTTCCGTTAAAAACCACAATGGACAAACCAGAAGCATCTGGGAGGCTAGTCAAATGGATTATAGAACTCAGTGAATTCGATGTCACATTCGAGGCTAGAACAGCAATTAAGGCTCAGGCCTTAGCCGATTTCATGCAAGAAATGACTGGTCCTCCTGGTGAGTTGAAGGAATGGACAATTTTCACGGATGGCTCTGTCTGTAATCAGGGATGTGGGGCCAGAATCGTTCTAATAGATCCAACAGGTGTGTCCACCGAGTTCGCTGTCCGGTTGAGTGCATCATTTTCCAACAATGCTACCGAGTATGAGGCCCTTTTGAGAGGGATTCAGATGGCGAAAGACCTGGGTGCCGAACAGGTATGTGCTAAGGTGGACTCACAGCTTGTTTGCAAGCAAATCAGTGGAGAGTTCGAGACAAGGGAGGAGAATATGCAGAAGTATTTAACTAAATTTAGAGAGCTGGTCAGAGGAATGAAAGGGTTGGCAGTCCTTCAGATTCCGAGGGAAGAAAATGGAAGAGCTGAACGCAACACTTTGGGCATATCGCACAAATCCAAAGGAAAGTACAGGTGAAACCCCCTTTATCCTTGTGTATGGCATGGACGCTGTAGTGCTTGCGGAGGTCAGTATAGAGGCACACCGGATTCAGAATTTCAATGAAGAGCAGAACGAGCTGTTGAGGCAAGATGCTCTGGATTTGATCGGGGAAAAAAGAGAGCAGGCCGCAGTCAGAATGGCCCATATCAAGGGAAGAATAAAGGCCACATATGATAAATCTGTAATTAAGAGGCAATTTCAGGTGGGAGACCTGGTTTTGAGAAGGTCTGATTTAGGAAAAGCCAAAGGAAAATTAGATGCCACGTGTCAAGGCCCGTTCAGAGTCACTAATGTTCTGGCTGGAGGAGCGTATGTGCTGGAAGAGCTGGATGGGACCGAGATCCCCCACGCTTGGAACATTACCAATCTGCGAAAATTTTATGTGTAATTGTAACCCTTAACGTTTTCTTATTTATTAAATGAAAAATTGCAGGAGTTAACGTTCACAGATTCCCATAATTTTTCCTAGCTAGATGGCCAATAAGATCATTATTCCAGAATGGATCCCAGAATTCATTATTAGTGATGAGTTGCCTTTAATCTTTGATTGATAAACGGAGAAGACACTTACAAAGAAAACAGAAAAATACAAGGAGATATCTTGGCATTACATTAATAATCGCAGAGGTGCAATTCACAAGCGTAGAAAAAGTAAAATAAAGCCTTAGAGGAGGGTGCAGAGGCAAGAAGTCGACGGAGTTCTTGGATCATTTCCTCATTTTCCAGAAGGCGAACAAGGAATCGTTCTTGCATCTCCACGACGATGTCCCAGTTGACGTACAAGTCGTCATTCTCCTCTTCAAGTTCGCGAACGCGTCGCTGGAGATGATACCGTTCATGACAATATTTCAGTTTTTTCTTAGTCAGTTTTTCCACACGATCCTGCAGCTGGAAAATTTCTGCCCGAAGCTGATCTCTTTCTTGAAGTAGTAGGCTATGCTCCTTGGCGAGAACATGATTGGAGGACGAAGATGATGCCATTATAAGGGTACGATGAAAGAAGAAATGGACGCCAGTATATGTAGAAAAGGTAAGGGCGGGAAATTGCATTAAGTTGGCGCGCAAAAAGCTCAGATGGATGATTTCCTCGATTTATGAAACCCTAGAATCTTGTCCTGAAGGCCAAAGATGACATGTTCATCCAGACCTGGCTAAGCAAACACTTTTAAAAATTTTGCCTGACCTGATTGTCAGTTTAAGCCAGGATTGGTTAAGGACGGATGTCCTCGATATTTCCCAACCTGATTGTCGAATAAAGCCAGGATTGGCTAAGGGCGGATGTCCTCGATATTGCCCGACCTGATTGTCGGATAAAGCCAGGATTGGCTAGGGACGGATGTCCTGAAATTTTACCCGACCTGATTGTCGGTTAAAGCCAGGAGTGGCTAAGGACGGATGTCCTAAATATTAGCTTATCTGATTATCAGCTTAAAGCCAGGATTGGATAAGGACGGATGTCCTCGATTTTATCTAACCTGAGTATGAGTCCAGGTCAACAGGCTTGATCTCCTGATCTGGATGTCAAAAGCAGCAAATCGACCTATGCATACATGCCTAACATGTCGGTCAGCTAGAACGTATGAATGTGCTCGACTGGATTAAGGTACAGAACCTTCAGAGGTAAATGCTTAATAGTTAACATTACTGTGCGCATGAACTGAATGATTAGGAGCAAATAAAATATTGATTAACAGATTATTTGATCAAGCATTGAGAAAAAACTCAAGAAATTCATATATTATTGCACGAAAAACATTTGCTGCCTACACCTTTCAGAAAAGGTTGGCAACTTTGATTACATGAGATTGCAGGAAAAATAGTGAAAAAATAAGCTAAGGTATTTAGCTATGAGAAGATCTCCGATCTGAAGCCAGAGCTCGACGAACCCGCCAGAGTTCACGCTCTGTTTCGTGTAGGCGGCAGCGATATTTGTCGGAACGATCAGCAAGCGTCGGAACTTCGTCGGCAGCGGCGGTCAAGCGACCTACCGATTCGGCCAGGTCCGCCTTCTCCTCTTGGAGTTGGCGGTTAACTTGCCGAAGTTCAGCCCACTCTCTTTTGTAGAAACGTTTCTTCTGGCGTTTCCTCTCCAGCAGTCGGAAGAGATAACCAACTTTCTCCTTGAGCGCGACCAGTTGGTCGGAAAGCTTGAATTTCTCCACAACTAGGGAGATGTTTTTTCTTTTCACCGTATTGATTTCTTCGATCAAAGGAGAAGAAGACATTTTTCAGATTGATGGGTGAAATAATGAATATAGGCACGTATTTAAGGGAGTAAGGGCGCGTGTAAGGGTACTAGGGTTTCCAGAAAATCAGGAAACCCTAGAGAACTCGAAAGCCACAACGAGACAAAATACAAGAGGTTTATTATTTATCCAAAAAGACAGGCAATACAGGCTGCAAATATAAAACCAAACAAGCCACACAGGCAAATACATCAGGTCTGTCTAAAAATACAGCAAAGGCGTAGAAAGCTAAGGCTCTGCATCCAGCTTTGTGGCTAGCTGTTCCACAACATCTTCAACCAGGGCACCGGGGGATGTTCCTCTTGGCAGTTCACCCAGACCAGCGAAGGTTGGGGAGGGAGAAGAGTCAAGGATAGCTAAGGTGAGATCCTGGTCTGGATGAGACGCAGCAGGCGGAGGAGAGTGAAAGAGAGAAAGGATGTGCTCTGCAAACTCCGTAGCCTCAGCAAGGTGCAAACGGTCCTGCTCCCGGGCATAAACAAAAGAGGCAGGCTCAGGAGGATTTTTCAATGGAAGGTCCCGATCAAAGATAGCGCTGGGGTCAGCCACATTGGTTGCGCTCCACTTGGCCTGCTCGTCAAGGGAAAAATAATAATAGTTCATGGCCTCGGGGAGAAGAAAGGAGTAGAGCTCTTTGGACACTAGGAAAGCTCTCTTGGCCTCCTCTCTAGCCAACTTAATTAACCTTAGGCCCTCTTCAGAGCCTAGAAATTCCATCCTCTACTCTGCCTTGGCTTTGATCAAGGCCTCATCCGCCAGACTGCGAGCTTCAGCCAGGATTTCGTCCCTTGCCTCAGCACGAGCAGTTTCGATCATCTTCGCCTGTGCCTTGCGCATCTCTTCAGTTTCAGCCTTTGCTTTCCTGAGCTTCTCCCTCAGCTCTCCCAGCTCTTCCAATTGCCTTTTTAGCTGCACTCCTCTCTCCTTAGCAAGAGTCCTGATGCGCTCCATTTTCATGACGAGCTCCTTGTTCTCCTTAACCACATCAAATTGGATCAACGATCTGGACATGCGGGTGGCCAGAAGGGCCTTCTTGGAGATGGCCTAATCAGTAAAATTTAATAAAAATTAGCACAGGAGCAAATGATATGATATGGGTATGAGGAACAAAAATTTACCCGGGCTTCGTCCTGACACCAGGACTCCATCATCTGGTGATCCATCATTCTTTCCAAGTCTAGTTGGTCTGCTGGTAGCATTTGCTGGAGCAGGTATTGTACAGCAGTATCCCCCGAGCAGTTGGCGATTGAATTAATCGGGGGTGGACCACTGCGAGTACCGGCAGGAGGGGCGTTGTGATCTGAGGAGACTAGAGCACATCCACTGAAGGCTGTGCGCGGTCTCTTGGAAAGAGGAAGTGTATCTTCCTCCGAGTCAGGGGAAGAGGGTCTGGCAAGAGCAGGTCGAGGAGGCAGTTGAGCAGGACTAGAGTTGACTTCTGGGAGGGAATCTTGAGCAGGGTTAGAAGGTACCACCCCATGATTGACAGCCCTGGAGGGTTCGCTGGCGTTCCTCTTGGTTGCCTCGATCATTTCGCGCATCATCTTGTCTGGAAGCATCAAAAAAGAGGGTTAAGGGTAAAATAAACAAGCAAAACAAACCTGGAAGGAGGAAAACTATGCCGATCTCTTTGGTTAAAGGGGCTGTTTCTGACCCATTGTTAAAAAAATCCAAGACAGAGGGAAGGAGGAGGTCAGTCACATGGAGAGGATTCTCATTCAAAGTAGATATAATTTTCTTTATACGAGAAGACCTGTTGGTGGAGGACAGGGAGGGATACCTAGGCAATCCTTCAATGAGCTTAGGATTAAAACCCCAGTCCTCACTACAATAAACAAAGAAGAATTTCTTCCTCCAATCCTTGTTGGAAGTAGGAAGTTTAAATAAAAAGTGAACTTCGGGTCGGGCTGTCAAGTAAAAATAACCTGGAAAAGAGCTTTTCGCTTGGAAGAGCTGAAAGAAGGTATGAGCAGAGGGCTCCAGACCAGCGTAACGCATGTCCAAATTATAACAGACCATGATGCGAAAGGAGTTAGGGGTAAATTGAAAAACGGGTATTTCGTATATTTTGGCTATTTCCAGCATTAACGGGTGTACGGAAAGGCGTAGGCCTGCCTGAAACTGGTCTTGGTAAAAGGTTAACCATCCAGCCGGCGATTGACAGGCTAATATGCCTACTGGAGGGCAATAAACGTCATAAGGATCAGAGATTTTGTGTTTATGGCGGATTTCCTCCACCGTCCTTTTACTCAGGATGGAGGTAATTTTGGGGTGATCGGCGGCAGCCGGAGGATATTCCAGGCCGCCGGAGGAGGAGGAAAGGGAAGCCACCATCGCGGCCGCCGAAGAAGAGATAGATAGGGAATCAGAGTCCACCGTGGGTGTGTCAGTTAGAAAAGGGGAAGGTAGTATCGCCACCATTGTAGTAGCAGGCGGCGAAGAAGCATTATGAGGAGGAGCGTTAGAAGACGACGTCATTTTAAGGAAATTAAAATGAGATCAGGGGCTAAGAGAGGTACCTGGTTTGTAAAAGATTAACGGAAAAGTCAAATTGAAAAATTTGAATCGGAGAGGATCACCAGAAATTCCGAGAGAGAGAGAAAGGAGGCTTGAGATATTTGGAGAACTGAAAAATGCAAAGTGAGAGTTCAGCGGGAATAAAAGGAAATAAGATAAAATCCGAAAAATGAAAATCGATAAAAGCGGGATTTAAAGGGATCCTCACATTTAATGTTGGCAGATGAACAGTACCCTAGACGGCGAGCTGGAACGCCAACCGCTCTAGAGTAGAGCTAACGTGGCAGTACTGAGGAGGGCTAACGTGGCAGTACTGGAAAGGGCGCGAAAATAAAGTAATGGCTTTGGGAAATGAACCGACACCATTAGCGCCTGTAATTAGGCTTCAAGCGGATTTCTTGGGATCCGTGCGAAGCACGAGTAATAGACGTGTGGGTCCTCACTTATGACGAACACCCCTGGGGTATAACAGTTCTACCCCAATACCCGTAGGGGGGAGGAGTTGCTGGGGCAATAAACTAGTTAGACCTAATTTGGGCTAGATCTAATTTGGGCTAGATGTGATTTGGAAGATCAGGCGAGGGTCTGGCTAGACCTGTTGGGAAAATAGGACATCAGGAAAGAAGGGTACAACTCTCCTTTTCTCCTGAGCTGGTAGGAATGCTCTACCAAAAAATGCTTGACCGGAGCCAAGCCTGGTACTGACACTGAGGTGATATAGAGAAAGAGGAAGACCTGAAATGGGGAAGACCTGTTTTCCGGACTCTTAATAAGGAGACAAGTGGGACCACTTGTCAGAATTGGTTGCGTAACGGCCCGTGATTCGCAGCATGTGCTCCTGGAATCCCGGTTGGGGTCCCCACTAGGAAAAACTATAAGTATCTCAACCCCAAGGCTGAGAAAGGGGAGTTATTTTTTAAACATTCCTTTTTATTTTTTTGGAAAACACCTCAAACGCTTACTGATTTAAGCATCGGAGAGGTTTCCACCGAAAAACAACCGGTGGTCCTTTCTAACTCGTGTTTGTGGTGCAGGTCTGGGAGGTGTTCGTGTTTCAGGCGTCATTCCAGGCGTTGGTCATTTTTTGGGAGGAAACAATTATTTATAAATATATTTTAGTCAAAGCTTTGAAAGGTAATTAAGTAATTTAACATAATTATAAATATTTTTGTCTGTTGCTCCATAGAGCAATTCGCTCCATGTAGCATCACTCAATTACGATTACCTATAAATTACCTAACGAATACAAAATATATTTTCCCCTGAAACTGTATAGAACTATTATTGACACTCAACAATAGTTTTGTAACTATTCGGCAAAGATATATATATTCACCGATACTTCTAAAATTTTGTTGATAAATATTTATATTTAGTAATTTTATCGACAATAATTTTGACACTTTATACGACGGTCTCCTTAAATTTCATTGACAGTTTTTTACAGGTAAAATACTTTTTCTTTGTAGCGAACAAAAATGAAAGAGAAAAATCTTTTTTACCTCCTGAACTATGGTCATTTTGACACTTTGCCTCCTAAACTTTTTTTTCATGCAAATTACCTCCTAAATTGTACGAATTTTGCACTTAACCTCCTGAACTCCCATTTTTTGTGAAACTTTTGGTCGAATCTCACTCGTATAACATGCACGCTTACATATAAGGGGTAAAACCGAGTTTTCATCTCTTACTTATGACTCCTGCTCAAAACAATGACACGTGAGCACTCGTATGACCTGTTAAGATAATGCTCACACCAAAATATGTATAGACGTAGGATTTGAAACCTACGTAGTGCTCATGTGCCATTATTTTGAGCGGGAGTCATGAATAGGAGATGTAAAGTCAATTTTACCCCTTATATGTTAGCGTGCATGTCACACGAGTGAGATCCGGCTAGAATTTCTACCAAAAATGAGAGTTCAGGAGGTTAAGTGCAAAATTCGTACAGTTTAGGAGGTAATTTGCACGAAAAAGAAGTTTAGGAGGTAAAGTGTTAAAATGACCATAGTTGAGGAGGTAAAAAAGATTTTTCTCAAAATGATATAATACAATTTATGTGTTTATTAGTCATTCTCACACGAGTTTACGTCTAGGTCCATATACATACATATATATATACTCAAACTTCAATTATTATCTGAACCTTCATTTCCAAGTCGAACACATGTATTAAAGTTGGACTATGAAAGTAACTACCTTGATGGAGACTTGTCATATTCAGACCACCATAAAATTAGCGCAATTAAGCGACCGATTAAACGTTTAAGCAATAGATGTCGTGTTCTTTAACAGACCACTTAATCTTGATTAAGACAACAATTAGATGATTAGTCAGATAGACGATGGCAAATGGACAAGTTTTAATGATTTAACATAGAACATGGTTTGCTTAATTAAGTTAACCATCCTCCACTAACTTAAAAGCTAGCTATGAAAAGACAATTGGTGTGATTAGTACCTTATCTTATGGTCACGTGAAGATTTTGACTAATCCTTTAGCTCAATTATGGCCGTATCATTTTCTTTGAAATTCTTAATCTAGCATATGAACTAAATTTCGCTCATGCTAAATATTAATGCATATCCGGCCGAACATAATTGAATTGAAACGAATTTGTGTTTCATTCAATCTCATTAACCAAATTATGCCCCGACAAAGGATTAAGTTGGAAGAACTAAATTCATTTAAGTTTCGTACGCTTGAATGATGCGAACATTTTGAAACCATAAAATTCAAACTCAATGCATTAGTTGTTTCTCAAAGTTCAAACTCGTTCTTGAGTTACCACTAAAAAAGGGAGAACATCGGGCACAATCCCTTGGCAATTACCAACGAAATCACCGACTGACGCTGAGAGATTTGGACCCAGGGAGAATACTGACGGAATTACAAAGGGAATGTGTCCATCGATACACTTCCCGTTGGTATTTTATTGGTACGTAGCATCAATTCTTAGCGCCATAATTTAACAAGGAAAATATCGACTGACTATTAGAAACTAGTACAACGCTGAATCGAGCACAAACAGGGAAAAGTAATAATAATCACTAAACTGGAAAAAGAAGAAAAGAACAGAAAACGATAAAAAGTCGAGTCGAGTTGGACACTCTATCCGCAAAATGAATTTGCCTCGGTAGTGCTTCTTCGGTTTTGGCAAATCGTTCCCAAAGATGAAACGACTACGTCTTTAGTTTAACTGTACCGTTAGAAACCAAAGCTCCGGCGAACTGGACAGAACTTGGACTGAGTTATGTAATGATATGCAGAAAATATGCAAAGTGTTCTTAAGATTCAGATGTGAGTATGTTGAGTTCAGGTGTTCATTCGTGTGTTCAAAAATGCAAGAGAACTCACCCTTTTATAGAGGGTTTCCAGGGGAGGTAACAGCCTGCTTAATGACGCTCTTAAAGGCGTCATAAAGCCATTCAAACAGTCAGGTATAGCCAGCATGAACCTGGACTGTTTCACTACATTGCATGTTTGAATTCAAATGTTTGGAAACGTCTGACTTTTGACCTGAACGGTCGGGTAGCCGTTTTCGTAACGGTCAGAGCTTTTCAGGTGCGTGTAGGTTCAAAAAAGAAACTAGGGTTGAATCAAAACCCGAACCCCACACGGACCATCTCAATCGAACCAGCCAATTCGAACCAATTGCCCAGGATCCAGGACCCATGACCGAGGTCCGGGATCGGGCTCGGGCTCGAATCCGCTCGGACTGGCGAATCCAAGTCCAAGAGCCCGCGTGAGCTTCGTTTACACAAAGTCCATAACACTCTCTGGCCCACTTGATGTACATTAAAGAAATGTAATCATTTTAAAACTCTCTTCCACATTGACTAACATTCAATGTGGGATAACCGATAAAGCATAAAAGCACCCATTCAACTTCCAAACACCATTTCTCACTCACCAATAAATGGATTTGAGAAATTCAAAAAGTTATAATTATCTACACAACACGTAGATTAAGCTTATACAATTTATTAACACGAATTTATGCTGTACCATTAAATTAGAATTAATCCAATTTACAATAATCCCCCACATGAGTGAGAAACTCCAAAAACGAAATGCATGAATGCAAATACATAGCTCAGTCCTTAAGAGACAATAGAGAATAGGGATAGGTGGCTTGTGGCCTTGAACCCTCCTTAGTCAATACTACCGAGCATACCGGTGGATTAGTGAACATAATTCTTGAACTATTCCCCTTTGTGTATAGTAGACAATAGTACCAACCCACTAAAGTCTCAAAATTCTTCCGTTCTCACGTTTGTGTCCGTTTCTGGCCATGGGCAACTTCTTTGGATTTATAAGCTTCAGTAGAAGCGGCCCTCACTTCTCGCTTACATAGGTGATTCTTCAAATCAGCATTCTGTCATACTCAAGTCAAAGACCTGCAAAAGAATCATTAAAAATCAGAGATTTAACCTCACCACGTGACAGATAATAAACTCTATTTTTGCGTTTAAGGAATAGGGTCGTAGAGTTTTACTTACCCAGACTTTTGTAGTTTAGTTTTTCCATTGAACCAAGTTTGTGGGATCTCCACTCATCATGGTTGGGTTTCCACTACAATCATCTTTAAGATGTGGATTTCACTCCCATTCCTTCAAGCAACTTGTACATCTGATCTCGAGCTATGTTCTTAGTGAATGGATTCGCTAGATTATCTATCGACCTTACGTAGTCAACTAAGATAATCCCACTCGATAACAGATGTCTCACGGTGTTATGTCTCCGACGAATATGTCGAGACTTACCGTTATACAAACCACTTCTTGCCCTTCCAATAGCAGCTTGACTGTCGCAGTGAAGCATAACCGACGGCACGGGTTTCTCCCAACATGGAATATCTTCTAAAAAGTTACGAAGCCATTCAGCTTCTTCACCTGCTTTGTCCAAAGCGATAAACTCATATTTCATGGTGGATCGGGCTATACATATCTGTTTAGTGGATCTCCAAGAAACAGATCCTCCCTCAATTACAAACACATATCCACTTATTGACAGTGAGTCCTTTATGTCGGATATCCTGTTTGCATCACAGTATCCTTCGATTACCCTGGGGTGTCTGCCATGGTGTAGCCCAAAGTTCAGAGTGTACTTTAAGTATCTCAAAACTCTCACAAGCGCTTTCCAGTGTTCTCTACTCGGATTGCTTGTATATCGACTCAGTTTGTTTACCGAGCAAGCTAGATCAGGTCTTGTACAATTAGAGATGTACATCAAACATCCAATGATCCTAGCATAGTTCTTCTGAGCAACAGGGTCACCTCTGTTCTTACTTAGGTGAACGTCGAGTTCCATAGGTGTCTTAGCTGGAAGACTATCGTGTGCATTGAATTTCTTCATCACTTTCTCAATGTAATGAGATTGTGATAAGACAATTCCATCTGTAGTTCTTATGATTCTTATGCCAACAATAGTGTCAACAACTCCCGATCCTTCATGTCAAAATTTTTTTTAAGCATGAGTTTCGTCTGATTAATCACTTGTAGGTTGATACCCAAGATTAACATATCATCTACATAAAGACATACTATAACAAGTTTGTCATTAGTATTCTTAATGTATACACATTTGTCGCACTCGTTTATCTTGAATCCATTTGACATCATCACTTCGTCAAATTTCAAGTGCCATTGCAAAGGTGTTTGTTTCAAGCCATATAAGGACTTAACCAATTTTCACACCTTTCTTTCTTGTCCAGGTTTTACAAAACCTTCGGGTTGTTCCATGTAAATTTCCTCTTCTAAATCTCCATTTAGAAAAGCTTTTTTTACATCCATTTAGTGAATCTCAAGATTATGCAAAGCATTAATCGCTAGAAGCACCCGGATAGTGGTAATTCTCGTCACAGTAGAGTATGTGTCAAAGAAATCATAACCCTCCTTCTGGAGAAATCCTTTCACAACCAAACGAGCTTTATACTTATCGATGGATCCATCAGCTCTGAACTTTCATTTCAGAATCCATTTACTACCTAAAGGTTTACAACCTTCAGGTAAATCAGTTAGAATCCACGTATGGTTCTGCATGATCGAATCGATCTCGCTCTGTACAGCTTCCTTCCAAAATGAACTATCAGTCCGTGAGAAAGCTTCTTTCAGTGAATTTGGTTCTTCATGCAAGAAAAAAACCACATAGCCAGGACCGAAGTCCTTTGCAACTTTAGCTCGAGTGCTCCGTCTAGGAGTTAGAGCTTCAAGTTCTGAACCGGGTCGTTTGCGAGACTTAGGTTCAACCCCCACAAGTTCGTGACTTGTAGTTCCTTCAGTATTACCAGTGTTTGAACTGGATGCACCTTTATCTTTACAAGGATAGATGTTTTCAAAGAATATTGCATTCCTTGACTCAATGGTGGTTCCGACATTCATGTCCGGAACATTCGACCTATGTATTATAAATCGATAGGCGCTACTATTCAGTGCATAACCAATAAGAATACAATCAACCGTTTTGGGTCCGATTGTCACTTGTTTCGGTAGAGGCACTTCTACCTTCGCTAAACACCCCCACACTTTGAGGTATTTATAAGAGGGTTTCCCTCCTTTCCACAACTCGTATGGAGTTTCGTCCCTACCTTTAAGTGGAATTTTATTGAGGATATAGTTAGCTGTTAAAACAGCTTCCCCCCACATGTTCTGAGGTAACCCAAAACTAATCAACAACGCATTCATCATCTCTTTCAAAGTACGATTCTTGCGTTCTGCAACTCCGTTCGATTGAGGTGAGTACGGAGCTGTAGTTTGATGAATTATGCCACTTTCGTTGCACAACTCTTCAAATGGAGCTACGTATTCCCCTCCTCTATCACTCCGGATAGATTTGATTTTGCAGTTAAGTTGATTTTCGGCTTCATTTTAGAAGTTCTTGAAAGCTTCAATAGCCTCATCTTTACCTCTCAAAAGATAAAGGTAACAGTATCTTATGCAATCGTCAATAAAAGTAATAAAATACTTTTTACCACCTCTAGTTTGCACAAATTTTAAATCACATACATCCGTGTGAATTAATTATAAAGGTGTCGTTCTCCTTTCTACCGATTTGAATGACAACTTAGTCATTTTTGCTTCTACACAAATTTCACACTTACTTTTATTAACAAATTCATTTACCTTAAGTAAATTGAGATTTGATAAACGTTTTATTGTATTTAGATTAACGTGGCCTAATCTACAATGCCATAAGCTAGAGCACTCATTCAAGTAAGAGGAATCAGAAGTAATTTTATTAATGACTTATTTTGGGCGTATAGCCATTACACTTAGTTTTGAACAAACCATCTGTAAGGTAACCCTTACCTAGTGGTGTTCCAAACTTAGACAATAAAAACTTATTAGACTCAAATACAAGTCTAAAGCCACGACTAACTAGTATTGAACCAGAGACTAAGTTCTTTCGGATGTCCGGAATGTGCAGCACCTCATTCAGAGTGATCTCCTTGCCGGAAGTCATTTTGAGGACAACCGTACCAGTACCAGCAACTTCCAAAGAAGCTTGATTTCCCATGTTCAACTTCCTTCCCTCACAAGGAAGGTATTTGGAGAACAAGCTCCGATCAGCACACACATGAGCGGTTGCAGCAGTGTCGATGAACCATTGACCACGGTTCTCGATCATGTTAGCTTCTTCAGTGATAACCGCAATGAGGTCATCACTAGTCAGCTCCCTCTCGGCTAGTTGGGCACTCGGTTTGGCCTTCTTCTGCTTAGGATTGTGACAGTTCTTAGACATGTGTCCAGGATAACCACAATTATAATAATTGCCTTCGAACTTCTTAGAAGAGGGAGCTTTAGGCTTTGAGTTGCCAGGACGCGGCCTCTTCTTCGAGTTGTCTCCTCGTTCAAGTAGGTTCACCCGAGGTTCATCCGAACTTTTCGAATTCTTGTACTGAGCTCGAACTTCGGACTCAATCCGCACCTTCCGGATAACGTCTTCAAGTGACATCGCCTTTCGTTTATGCTTGAGGTATGTCTTGAAGTCTTTCCAGCTCGGTGGAAGTTTATCAATCATGGCAGCAGCCGTGAAAGCATCCGGAAGAATCATCCCCTCGGCGTGGACATCATTCACCAGCATTTGGAACTTTTGAACTTGTTCCATAACCGGGCGAGAGTCAACCATCTTGTAGTCCATGAAGTTCGTGACTACAAATTTCCTAGTTCCAGCCTCGTCGGATCTATATTTTTTCTCAAGTGCCTCCCAGATTTTCTTGGAGGTCTTTACATCGGAGTACACATTACTCAGGCTATCTTCTAGGCTACTTAACAGAAAACCTTTACACAGATAGTCCCCATTGTGCAAATTATCGTATGCAGCGTGAACATGGAAACTCGCCTCATCCTTGTCCGGAATAGGTGGTTCGTCTTCCTTCACGAAGTTAGCGAAGCCAAGCATCGTGAGGTAGAAAAGCATCTTTTGTTTCCACCTCTTGAAGCCTTCTACATTGAATTTTGGAGGCTTCTCTGCCGCCGCGGGCATGATCCGTGAGGAGTGCACCGGCGCGTTCATCGTTGGTACAAAAGTCCCCATCGAAACCATTTAATGGGTATTCAAAACAGTTGAATCTGTTTGGGGAGCAGTTGCAAACAAACTTGGAACCGAAGTTCCCGTCATCCCAATGGGATGGGTCACAGCCGGAGCTGACATATTTTGGACCGAAGTCCCTATCCCAAAAGGGATCGTTCCAACAGCCGAAGCTGTGGATGAGTTCGATTGTGCCATGCGCTTTGTCAGCATCTCGAGTAAGAAGTTGAGGGTTCCTGGGTTGATAATTAACTCAGCTTGAGTAGTGTTCAAGATTGGCGTAGACATGCCAATTATCATGGTATTCGTGACTGTGGGGGCAGTGTTCGCCGCCGAAGTGGTGGAGGTGATGGATGGAGCGGTTGAACTGGTCGGATTGCTGGAGGTCGACATGCTTCCAGTAGTGATTACAAATTACAGAAAATTAAAATACAACTACAAAATTTGTTTTGCGATTGTTAGAAACTAGTACAACGCTGAATCGAGCACAAACAGGGAAAAGTAATAATAATCACTAAACTGGAAAAAGAAGAAAAGAACAAAAAATGATAAAAAGTCGAGTCGAGTTGGACACTCTATCCGCAAAATGAATTTGCCCCGGTAGTGCTTCTTCGGTTTTGGAAAATCGTTCCCAAAGATGAAACGACTACGTCTTTGGTTTAACTGCACCGTTAGAAACCAAAGCTCCGGCGAACTGGACAGAACTTGGACTGAGTTATGTAATGATATGCAGAAAAATATGCAAAGTGTTTTTAAGATTCAGATGTGAGTATGTTGAGTTCAGGTGTTCATTCGTGTGTTCAAAAATGCAAGAGAACTCACCCTTTTATAGAGGGTTTCCAGGGGAGGTAACAGCCTGCTTAATGACGCTCTTAAAGGCGTCATAAAGCCATTCAAACAGTCAGGTATAGCCAGCATGAACCTGTACTGGTTCAATACATTGCATGTTTGAATTCAAATGTTTGGAAACGTCTAACTTTTGACCTGAACGGTCAAGTAGCCGTTTTCGTAACGGTCAGAGCTTTTCAGGTGCGTGTAGGTTCAAAAAAGAAACCAGGGTTGAACCAGAACCCGAACCCCACACGGACCATCTCAATAGAACCAGCCAATTCGGACCAATTGCCCAAGACCCAGGACCGAGGACCGAGGTCCGGGATCGGGCTCGGGCTCGGATCCGCTCGGCTCCGCCTTCGGCTTCGCCGAAGGTGGACTGGCGAACCCAAGTCCAAGAGCCCGCGTGAGCTTCGTTTACACAAAGCCCACAACACTCTCTTGCCCACTTGATGTACATTAAAGAAATGTWATCATTTTTAAACTCTCTTCCACATTGACTAACATTGAATGTGGGATAACCGATAAAGTATAAAAGCACCCATTCAACTTCCAAACACCATTTCTCACTCACCAATAAATGGATTTGAGAAATTCAAAAAGTTATAATTATCTACACGACACATAGATTAAGATTATACAATTTGTTAACATGAATTTACGTTGTACCATTAAATTAGAATTAATCCAATTTACAACACAGACCAACAATGACATTTGTATCAACGTATGCTATACGTCGATGATTGATCAGAAGATTCAAAATCTCTTTGGCGAGTTTATAGCTAAAGAAAAAAGAATTTAAACTCACCAACGAAACTTATGCTTGTGAGCAAAATTATTAAGAAAAGCGTTGCATTTTGGTCGTACCGACGGAATTATCTCCGGCATGATCGGTCGATACAAACCCTAATCACAACAGCAACAGTGGTCGCGCTGCTCATTTCAGAAACAGAAAAAAAAAAGATAGATATAGAAAAGAAGAGAAAAAGAAAGAAGCAACCACCGTCCGCCACCGCCACCACAACGACCTCCTTCAGATGCATCCGCCACAACCTCAACCTGCGAAAGCCTCTGCTCACAACAATAACCGCCCTTTTCCAACCGCCACCGCGAACGGCGCCACCACCCATATAGACGACGACCCCAAACTCTGGTGGCAATTTTTTATTATTTTTATTTTTATTTAGGTTCAGTTTTGATTCGTTAACTTAATTAAGTTTAGGTTTTAGATTTAAATTAAGTTGAATGAAAATTTAGTGTTTGAATTTAGGAATTATGATTGAAATTCAATAGTTAATTATTAATTGTACTTTTGAATTGTAAATACTTAGATAGTTATAGTTTATTTCAAAAAATTACTGTTACTTTAGGGATTAATTAGAAATTATTTTATAAATTATGATTAATTGGCAATTATTTATATAACTAAGTAGGGTTTTTTTAGAGATTTATAGCCAGATTATGGTTTATTTATGGGCGAATTACGAATTAGGTTTAATTACGTAACTAGTGTTCAAGTGTGAGTTTTTTGATGGGATTATTAATTATACAATTAGTATTTAATTGAACTTGTCCAATTTTTTGTATACTTTTTTGTTTGAATATACCACTTCATGTAATATTTTTGAATTATGGGGTGACCTTTATTTCTATGAGTATTATTGAATTTATTTATATTTTGATTGCTTGATTTTTAATTGTTTAGTGTTGTGGTGATGTCGGTGGTTGATGATGTGGTTTATGGCACCATCTAGAAGGTCTTATCCTCTAATCACGGAGTTAAGGTTTTGGCTGGTGGTGATTTTGATATGTGGTTTGGAATATTGTGTTTAATATATATATATTGAATGGTAACTTTGAATGTTGTGTTGATAACATGTTAAATTATTAAAACCAATTAAATAATCTCGTGTTTCACAAACTAAAAATATTTGCTGGTAATCCGCTGATTATCAATGGACTGATTTCACTGACAGACGACATCCGTTGGTATAATTAATTACCATACTTGTATCTTCTTTCTGCGCAAGAAAAACTTAGATGTTGAGTTCTGAATGTCTACTTATTTGGATGGTTTCATAATGTGAATGTAATGTGATTATCTTTTGTATGTGTTTTGTGGAATTATAAATATCGATTTCTATCTTTCTTTTGTTCTCAAGTGCATTGCAATATATACTTATAGCATTTTCACGCTTAGCAACCTAATACTTTTTTCGTTTCAACTAATAACCCCAACTATTTGTATTTGCATTTAGCAAATTCAGGCACATCGAAAGGGCTTTTCAACAAATATTCGTTGCACATAAGGGACTTTTCATCTTTCATTATTTTCTTTATTTTTATTTTTTCCTTTTCTTTTTCTCATTTCTTTCCTTCCATGTCCGATCCCCAACCCCTTTAATATCTCGATGAACAGTGAAAGCAAAGAAAATCCTACCACTTCAAATTTATTCAATGCCACCGCCAAGAGCTTCGAATTAAACTTGAAAATTTGAGTGTTCTAGGTTTCGGATATGGAGAGTTTAGAGAGAATCTAAAAATAATGAGAGTATTTATTTTTATTTAATAAAATGAAAACTAACACAATATTATTAATAATTTATAATTGAGGTTTATGAATTGGTGGCGGTGACAGTGATAGTAGTGACCTGTCGTTGATTGTGATGATGATTGTAGTGGAATAAGATTGTCAATAGAGGTTTTTAGTGTAAGGTGGTGCATGGCTGCAGCTGGTGGTTATGGAGGTTGAAAGTGGTTGTTGACAGTGATCGATGGCTGCGTGAATCGGGTGGTGGCTCGCAACAGGCATGGTGGGATACGAAGCGAAGTGGATAATGGGTGTTAGCGGTCATGGTGGGAGGCGTAAGGTAAGGGGGCAGTGGTTGGCAGCCGGCATGAAGTGAGGCGGCGGCGTAGCTCTACCAACAATGGTTGAGAAATGGGGTGTTTTTCTTTTTTCTCGACGTTTCAAATATATATTATAAGTTAATAACTAAAGATTAATTTTATTGATTAAAGGTATATTGTTAAAAATGAAATACTTAAGTAACAAAAATATTATGTAATATTATTTAACGTTATTCAAATAAACATTACAAAAACTAAACTAAAAATCTTGTATTATTATTTAAAGCTAATCAAATAAATATTAAAAAAAATTAAACTAATCATGTTGTAATATAATTTAAAATTATTCCAATAAATATTACAAATATTAAACTAAATGTTTTGTATTATTATTTAAAGGTATTGAAGTAAAAATCAAAATATTAAAATAAAAAGATAATTTAAAATGAGGGAATTTGTGCTAGGAGCATTAAAAAGGTCAATAATGCCCTTAAGAAATGAACACTCAAATCAGGCAGAAGGATTATTCCACGAATATTCACCTTCTAATGTGTTGGAGGTTGGTAACCACAAAACGTGAATAGTTAGGATTGTTAGTTGCAACGAAGTAATATTAGGTTGCAAAGCTTAAAATTTCTATAAGTACAGGTTGCAAAGAATAATTTTTCCCTACCAAAATTTCCAGGTCATCAAAATACATACTAGAATAATCGTATTACTAGAAATCACATCTTGAATGAGATAGGACCCTTGCCAATAATTCAATCATTATATACGGGCACCTCACACCGCTCACTGAATTAATTCTAATCGGGAAATCATAGGATGAGTTCTAATCGTAGTTAGATATACAAATGGAGGATGGACGATTATCTATCCAAAGCATTCGTGAAAGGGGTGGAGAGTTTCATTCAATTTGCTCACATATCCTGCAATGAAGGATGAAAAAAATAATGAAGTTTCATCATTTTCATACCAAAGGTAGGAATCGTAATTATCTTTATGTTAATGAGATCAAGTATCACCTAGTTTAGAATGCATTCGTACCGGATTACTGCATCTGAACTTTCCATGGGGAAATAAATCTAGGCATCACACATCGTGACCCTGAGGTTCATGTTAGAGGATCATCTTACGTCGCTCGTGAAGAATCATTAAATATGTATATAAAATCAAAAGTATTTAAGAGAAAACATTTTAAAATAGAATTTGAAAAAAATAATAATTAAAGACGAGACTTTCAAGAATACAAGTCTTGAAAAGAAATGAAAATAAGGGTCTAAGGCACTAGACTCGTCTTCATGATCAAATTGATAATTTATCTAACATGTAATCTACGAACTGGGTTACCTCTCAATTAAACACCCAACAATCCTCAATTCATGGTTCTAAACTCATGTTACTCAATTCATGGTTCTAAACTCATGTATACCCTAGACCCTCAAAAATGAAGAAATGTAATAACATAAATCAAGAACAAGCATGACCATAATTAACATAATAAAAGTCTATAATCCAACAAACATGAAATCTAAAAAATAAAAAAAAGGAATAAAAGTGAAGGAAAGACATTTAAAAAGAACACCAAGCACCATTATCTCTTTCTCAAACAAGCTAAAATTAACAAGGGATAAAAGAAAAGCAAATCAAAGAGCAAGTAAGAACGTCATTAACTCAATAAATTCATAACCCAACAATCATGAAATTGAAACAATAAAAAGGCTAATAAATAGAACATTAACCAAGAGCAATCATGAACATAATAAACTCAACAAACATCCATAAGATAAACAAACAAGAAATTAAAACAATAAAAGCTTAAGAAATATAACTCTTACTAACAATAGAAAAAATGGGTCACAACGTCTAAGAAAGAAGGTAGAAATGAAAATTTGGATTTTGTCTCCAAAATCTAAGAAACACGAGAAATCTACATTTTGTTCTTAAAGCTTGAAAAATATGAAACAGAGCTTGAAAATGGGTGGTGAAGAATATTTCATGCTTGCACAATGGGAACGGACATAGGCTTGTGGGTTTTTAGTTTATTTATAGGTGAAAAGAGGGAAAATGGTTAAAATGGTAAAAATAGTCGAAATGGCTCGGGCAACTTGATCTTAGCGCACGTGGGCGCCAGACACGGTTGTCTATCGACGGTGTCTCAGTCGTCGGTTGGGCTTCGATGGGCCATAGATGGACTTCAAAAATACAGGATCTCACCTTCAAGGAGGCATCTATTTGTCATCGATCGACTCTTGAAATGTGCCAAAGTGCACGCGCGAGGGCGTGTTATAACTCATAGAATTGGTAGGCTTTTCGAGGTAAAAAAAAACTTCCAACTTATTGTCAAGAGTCTTATTATGTAATTTAGCTTTGTATCTTATCTTTAAAATGATATTTTAATTACATCATCTGGAATATTTTGGAGAGAGTTCTGGCCTCCATACCATGAGCTTTCACATCTGAGAATTCACGGCAATGTTCCAACTTCAAACTGCTTTTTACCATTCTAAACTTATGAATTTGGCAACGAGGTAAACACAAAAGTTGTAGATCCCTCTCTTAGATATTTTATGATATTCAATTCAATCATTTGTCACAATGAGTTAAATACTTGTGCATATATTATCATGATGCCTATGTCCAGCAAGCGTATGCATGAGCCGACGAAGTAGATGACGACATTTCTAATTGTTTTTGTCGAATTCTTGCGCCAACAGCACTTATCATTGAATTCATATAGCTTGGCTCATTTCCTAGCCTTAGCCCGGGCCTAGTTGACCTTATATTTTATAAAAATAAGAAAAATCCTAAAAATGAGCTAAAAATACGAAAACTCACAAAAAGATGAAACGAACTACAAAATGAAAAATAAGCCATAATGACTCAAAACTGGTGAATATAAAACTAATATATACAATACAACACATAAAAACACATGAAAAACACGTACACATATGTACAAAACAACTCCCCCACACTTATTTTTTGCTTGTCCTCAAGCAAAACTATCATAATCGTAAAGAAGTGACGCTTTAACCCCAATAATGAGCTGGACACACGAAAGATGAATAACTCGTAAAGGGTTACATTTAAAACACCAATTAAGAGGTGTTTCATACCTTGAAATGGACAACCTAGACCAACCTCAACTGTTACCATAACGAGTTGCCCTTCATGCAAAATTTTCGTTCATACACAGGCCAATGCCTATCCACAAGAGAAGTAAACTAAGCTGTCATCCTACTAGCCCAATTACCTATGCGCCTCTAAAAAACAAAGAGTTTCTCAACTTTGCACGGCTTATTTTACATTAGCTTAACTTTGTACAAGGGTTTTTCTACCTTGCACTTTTCTTCTTCTTCTTTTTTTTTAATTTTTCTTTTTTAGTAACATATAAAGAGGTACTAATATTACAACAATAGATATTAAAAGCTAAAAAAAGTTTTTTTTTTTACTCCGAGACTTTTTTCAAATTGTAACTTACATAATTCTCGATAAGGCACATGGAGTAGAGTAAGAAAGAATTCATTTTGGTCTACTATATTGTCCACTTTCCAAAAAAGGCACGTGATACTGATCAATATCATATCACATCTACGAAGTTAACCAATTCATCAAAAAAAGGTTTAAAAAAGACTTAATCGGCCTTTTTTGCAGACATGGCATGATTCAGATAAATGATAGGATATGTTTGAATCAGGCTTTTTTTTTTGGACCCTTTTATTGAATTGGCCAACTTAGCAAATGTTGTTTGATGCTCGCCAATATCACGTACCTTTTATGGAGAGTGGCCAATATAATGGACCAAAAATTAATTTTTTCGAGTAGGGTATAACCTCTCCAAATATTAAAAATTACAAATAATCCTATAGAGGCTAATCAAAAATGAGGCTAGTAAAGTGTATTGTACTTTCGCTCAAAATATACACGAATAGTACAGAGCTCATGCACTTTCACAAAACTCTACACTTCAAGCCCCACAATTACACTAAAGTTCAAAGAAGCATCTAGACTACCACACAAAGCCCAACTTATGTCACTTCGCCAAGGTTCCAAATATAATTGCCACACAAGGACTCAATCCATCATACATACAGGCATGTAATAAAATAACAAAGAAAAAATCAAAGGAAACCTCCCCACACTTAAAACTATGCAATGTCCACATTGCATCTAAGAAAAGTAAAGCAAAACAGGGGGTAAGAAATCACATCCCTATCGAGAAATTATGAGGAGGCGAGTCCAGTTGTGTCATCCAAAAATTCAAGGCCTCAATTAGAAACCTAGAAATACATAGTGAAAGGATACGCAAACCAAAAATAACACGATCACAAAAACTACAAACACACACAAATGAATACACAACACTAAAAATGCAAGTAAATATTGGGTTGCCTCCCAAAAGTGTTTGTTTAACATTGTTAAATTGATAGCCTATATACGAGAAGTCTTTCAAGATCCAAAAAAAAGTGACGATCATGCCATGCCTTATTATTTTCCAAGAGTAAGAACGAGCGGCAAGAGTCGCTAAGGTGGGCACAAGAAGCAAGATATAAAACAAAATATTCTTGGGCTTCATCATATTTGGGAGTTCGGAAACACCAGTAATCGATCACCAAGAAGAAGTTGGCACATAGAGGGGGTAAAGCATGGTGCTCGGAAATCAGAAGGACAAAGGTGTTCGTCGAGCAAAAGTAATCACCACCGTTGACCACCTTGATCGACTCTACTTATTTAGGACGTGCTTCGGAATAGTAGGCAAAGCAAAATTGTGGGGGTAGTTAACAGCATCAGTGTTGTTTGGGAGCCGAAGACGGGAATAGACGACCATCAAGAAGAGATTGAAAGGCAACAAAAGTAAGGAATGAGGCTTGGTAATATGTAAAATAATATAAATGGACATCGACCAACCCAAAATCCTTTGTTTCCTTGATCTCCACCTCAACATTCTCAAAAGTACATATTGCAACATCCCGGCACAAGAGAGGAGGCTTAGAATCATTCTCAACTACCTCATCCACTGCCTCAATCTCAAGTTTGGGTGGTGCTAAAAGAGGTTTGATGATCCCAGAATTCTCTAAACTTGGCACCATAACTTCATAATTCTCACAAAGATCAAGTGAGCTCAAATCATCATCTTTCAGGATCTTCAATGTAACACCTCTATGCTCTCAGCCAAAATATCATCAAAAAGCATAAGAGGGTCAATGCACACATCCAAATTCACAACCTCAAACTCCACCTCCTTACACATATCTACTAATAAAGTGTTTAAGCTCAAATCACGAACAACCGATGTGGGTCAAGAATCGGTAATTTATCAAAAGGAAGTTGTTTCACCTCAAAACAAACCTCGTGAATGTAAATGGGTGAAGGGGGTGTGGTATGATGATTTTAGCATGGGTTATTGCATTAAGGGGATGAAGAGTTATAATCATAACTTGGATTATAAGAATGTGATGCACGGGAAGCATATGAATCGTTATATCCCGAATTGTGATTTTTGGGAAGCAGGTTATAAGGCTCATAACTCAGATCATAAGAATATGACGTGGGTGGAGCATAAGAACCATGGCGTGTGTAATGGAGAGGGTGTGTGTGTGTGGAGCATAAGAAGTATTATTGACCGAATTATAAGAATTGTGAGGTGGGGCATAATGATCATATCTCAAAGTGTTGGGGCCTTGTGGAGGATAATAGAACTTCTCGATGAACCAATTATAAACCTCATCCCACATTTCTAAGGAATCATGTTCTAAATTCAAGAACCACATCTTTGCCCGATCATTTAACATATTCAAAAGATATTGCATCTTCACTTTATCCTTGTCAATGACTTGAAGAGGAAACATTTGAGTGATGGAATCATACTCATAAATAAATTTAAGCAGATCCTCGCTCAAGAACCCATGGGAGATTAGGACTAGATCAAAGTAAAAATCATCAAAATCATATTCTCACATCATAGGGCTAAATGAAATTACCAACTGAGGATCACGAGGAGCGTAAATATTGTCATAAGGTGGAGGAGATTGATAATGGAACATCTCTAATTTGTCAAAACTCAGATCTTAAAGGACGCGGTTGATGTCGTTGATGTACCTTGCACACATAACACTCAAAAAACGAGATGAAATGTACTAGTGGGAAATATAAAAACCGAGCATAACCAAAATAAAAATAAAATACAAACAAGTAACAAAAATAAACAAGAAGATTCATAAGCTAAGAACATGGAAAACGAATATAAGAATCATGAAACCTTTAGCCTTCCCCGCCAACGATGCCAGATGTTGAGGTGATTTGAAACACACTTTTTTCTTTTAAGATTCGCCCGCAAGAGAATGAGACCAAATGCAGTGCGATGAAGTGACTAAACCCGTATCTCTCAAGGAAGAATAATTAGAAGTGATTCTTGTGTTTGTAACATGGAAGAGAATATAAGAAAACAAAATTCTAATTTAAACACTCGATCATATTTTGGTTTTTGAAAGGCTAACAACAACAACGGGAATTTAAAATCAAAAGCATTTAAATGAAAGAATTTTAAAATAGAATTTGAAAGAAAACAATTAAATATGTGATTTCCAAGAATACGAATTTTTTAAAAAAAAAAAATAAGGGTCTAAGGTGCTAGACTTGTCTCCATGATCGAATTAACAATTTAACGAACACGCAATCTACAAATTGGGGGTGTCAATCCTAATCATCAATTAAACACCCAATATTCCCTAATTGATGGTTCTAAACTCATATAAACCTTAGACCCATAAATCCTAACCTAAAAATATGAAGAAATATAATAATATAAACCAAGAGCAAGCATGAATATAATTAACCCAATAAAAGCATATAATCTAACAAACATGAACTTTTAATAATAAAAGTAAGGAATAAAAGTGAAGGAAAGACATTCAAGAAAACTAAGCATCATTTTATCTTTCTTAGAAAATCTAATATTAGCAATGGAGCAACAACGAATATTAATGAGCAAGTAAGAACATCATTAATCCACTAAAATCATATTCTAACAATCTTGTAATTGAAACAATAAAAGGCTAAGAAAAAGAACATTACCCAAGAACAAGCATGGGAATAATAAAAAATCTTACTAAAAATAGAAAAATGGGTCTCAAAATTCAAGCAAGAAGATAGAAATGAAAATTTAAGTCTTTTCTCCAAAAGCTAATACATAAAAGAAATTGACATTTTGTTCTTAAAGCTTAAGAATATGAAAATGGTGGAAATGGACTTTGAAAATATGTGGTGAGAGTTTTGCATAAGGCTTGTGGGTTTTTGGTTTATTTATAGGTGAGAAGAGGATCAAAATGGTCAAAATGGTTGAAATGGATCCGGTGACTCGCTCCTAGCACGCGTGGGCGCTAGACACGACCGTTGATGAGCCATTGATTGATAGTGTATAAGATATCAATTAGATGTTGATGGGCCATCGATGGACATTGACAATACAGGAGATCATCGTCGATGGGGCATTGATGGGATGTCGATCGACTCATGAAATGTACCAAGGTGCACGCACGAGGGCCTTTCATAACTCCTGGAACCGATAGGCATTTTGAGGTTCAAAAATTTTGAATTAGCATTGGGTGTCTTCTTATAATATTTATTTATATCTCTTAGATTTAATATAGAATTTGAATTACATCATTTAGAATTATTCTGAGAGATTTATGGGTTCCAAACCAAGAACTACCACATTTAGGAATTCAACACAATGTTTCAACTTCAAGCTGCCTTTTGCCATTCTAAACATCTGAATTGAGCAATGTGGTAAACATAAAATTTGTAGATATCTCTATTAAATTTACAATTATTTATACTTCAAGCACTTTGCATGATGGGTTAAATAGTTATGTGCATATTATGATGAAAACTACGTCCAACAATCAAATGTGTGGGCTGGCGAAGTAGACGACCACATATCTGATTGTTTTCGTCAAATTTTGCGCCAATGGATCATTGACAGTTGTCATTGAATTCATGGGGTCTGCTCATTTCATGGCCTCGGCTCGAGCCTAATTTGACCAAAGTTGGCCTTCCAAAATAAAAATAAAGTAAAAATCCTAAAAATGAGCTGAAAATATGAAAAATAATAAAAATACGATATGAACTACAAAAATGCACTATAAGCCAAAATGAATAAAAACATGATGAATAAAAAAACTAAAGTATGCAATATAATACATAATAACTCACGAGAAAGACATATAAATATGTACGAAATAATACAGAAGAGATTGTTCAAAGGGCCTTTGATCAGGAAAATGTGTCTAAGTGGAGTAGCTGCCTGAACGAGTATATGCAAAAGTTGAATGAGTGGAAGAGGCCAACGTGTATATATGAGGACATCTGGAAGATGTGGAAAGTAGAGGGCTAAAGCCCTGGGAGGTGTAAAGGTCCTAACAGTGCAGCAAGAATGGGTTGAGTGAGCTCGACAACCCTAGTAGAGGGATTTTAAAGCACATCGATGGGTCTCAATCTACAATTGGTTATGCACTTTGAATCGTAAGTAAATTTATATTTACATTTATTATTGATTTGTACATATTTTTGTGTATTGAATTATATGTTTTTGTGTCATGTTTTATGTGCTATAGTTGGGTTTGAGTTGCATTTTATCTTGTTTTTCTTTGTTTTGCATTTTCATAGATTTTGTCGACTTTTTAGTTGTTTTTATAGCTTTCTCGGGTTTTTTGTAGATATTTAAGTTAATTTAGTTTTCTAGGTTTTAGGATAATCAAGCGGTCCCTAGCGTGTTTCCAAGGATCATAACTAGCTCAATTCAGGAAAAACACGACTTGTACCCGTGAAGCACAACCATCGATCGATTCACTGTCGACTGACAATTGACGGCCAATCGATGCACTTTTCCCGCCCTTGTCAATCGACCTGCAGAGGATTTCCCAACACCGTCGATTGATAACTTATCGATGGGCCATTGACACACGCACAATTTATCACCATTGACTACCTTTGTCGACAGACAACCACCGACATCAAGACACTGTCGATCGACAGAAGGCCAGTTTTGGCAAAATTTACCATTTGGAGGCCACTTGCCTCATCAAATAAGCAATTCTCTACGTATCTTCATGAGAGGTATGAGAGGTTGTTACTTCGTGAAGGGATATCTTCTTCAAATGAGCACTCTTTTGTTGTGATTTATAATCAAGGCAAAATGGTAAATTTTGCCAAAAATGGCCTTCTGTCAAATAACTCTTTAGTGAAAACTTCTCGTGGTCAAATAATTCTAAAGGAGGCAACTACTCTTCAAATCCTCTACAATAAAGTAACTTTCGCCTCAACAATCCTACAAATAACAACAAACAGGGTATGTTTCCTTCTAAAATAGGCCATTGTTCTAGTTGGCGCAACAATCTCAAGTTCCTTTCTAAGTGGCCCCACCATCTCAATATCCTTCTTCATCTTCTCTTGATGAAAAATTGTGAACACTTAATTAATTCATGCAACACTCCAAAAAGAATATTGATAGGATTGAAACTACGATTGGTCAAATCGCTACTCAAGTAGGGAAGAACAAGCCAGGAAAGTTGCTGAGTCAACAGGTACGAATCTGATCCATCACTATTTTATGAAGTGGGAAAGTTGTCAACAAAATATCTCATCACTCGAGGATGATTTTCCTTCTCCACTGCCCGTTTAAGATGTCATGCTTAACCAAATCCAGGTCGTGCCATTAGTCTCTCCTAGCCAAGACACATCCTCAAGGACACAAAGCTCAAGGATATCGAGCCGACCGAGGCCCTCCATAAATATTTGGGCCCATACCAGCATCTGATCCCCTACCCAAGCCGACTACATTTGGAAAAGCAAGATAAGCAGTTCCTTTCATTACAATATGCTTTCTAAAGTTAATGTGGATTTTCCATTGCATGATTTTATTAGAAATATGCCCGCTTATGCTAAGTTTTTCAAAGAACTTTGTTAAAGAAACGTTGTTTTGAGAATAATGAGAAAGTGTGTTTCTCAAATGAGGCTAGCGCTATCTATAACAATCCCCTCCCCCTAAGGAACGTGATCCTAGTAGTTCTTGTATAAAAATTAGTTTGGGGACTAGAAAAGAAACTTGGGGGATGCTTAACCTTGGGCGGGAAGTCAATTTGATGCCATTTTTTTTTTTTTGAGCAATTGGAGCTAGGTGAGCTTAAGGAGAAGAGGATGTGTTTACAACTTGTCGATCACTCTTTTAGATACTCAAATGGGTGATTGAGGACGTGTTATTGAAACTAGGAGAACTCATAGTTCCCGTAGATTTTGTGATCCTTCATGTAAGAGAAGTGAGTAATGAGGATCATGAGCACACTCTGTTATTGGGATGTCCATATATGGCCACCACGAATGCATTGATTGATATGAAGAATGGAAATGTTATTCTCTCAATTTTGGGTGACACAGTAGCTTTTTCTATCAATCACTTGCACCCGACACTCTTTTCCTCTTTAAATCCCAAATGGTCCCTTATCAACCCATCACCCCCTTAGCGGAAGAAAGATCAAAGAAAAGTTGACGAACCATGGAATTCTTGCTATTGACAATGTTTCATGGCTTTCCAAAGGAATAAATAGCAGGAACTTAAGTTTAAGGGGTAGTCGATGATCGCAAGTTAGGGGGTGTGAAAACCAAATCCTAAATGGAATTCAAACCTCAAACGAGTCATCTCAAGCATAAATTTCTTGACGATGGTGACAAGAGGCCTGGTACCATCTTTGGTAAGTGGCGGATGAATAAAGAAAGGAGAGGCTCATGAGTGTGCCGGAATGCACAAAGAAATGGGATCCTTCAATATGATAAGAATTTTGTTGCCAAGAGTCTCGAGGTTGGGATGCATGTTTTACTCGACAACTCTTGTCATTGTGATTGTCCCGAGAAGCTCGAGTCGAGCCGAAGTGGTCCATTTATGATTAAAGAGGTGAAGCTAGATGGAATTGTTAGGCTATTAAATGTGATTACCCGAGAACATGTCCAAGTGAACAACCATGATGTAAAACTGAACCCCCATGGATTGATACCAATGAAACTCATCGAGTTCATCATTCTTAAAGACCCCCTATCATCTATCCAACTTGAGTTTTTCAAGATAGAGACGTTAAACAAGTGTTTCTTGGGAGGCAACCCAAGTTCTTCTTTTTCATTTCTTTTCCTTCTTTCTTTTAAATTTGAAGTATTTTTTAAAGGTGTAAGGTTTTTTATGCATACCCAAGGCCATTTTTGAAGAATCAAAGATTTTTCTCAAAAAATGGCAGAGAAAGGAGCAAATGAGGCTCCATTGATACCCCATCATCGACGCCTCATCTATCAACACCAGGTTGACGGGAGTAGCTTGTGCTCCCCGTCGATGGTAATGCCCATCGATACCCATTCAACAAGATTTTATTCTTCCATTGATAAAAGTCCTCTATCAATCACCCTTAGATCAATGCATAATAAATTATAATGGCATGTATTCCATGTTGATGGCCCGTCAATCAACGTCTAATCGACGGGGAACCTGTAGGTGCATGGATCAGAACTAGCCGCTCAACCCAAACCACCATGGTCTGCCCCAACCCTACTTATGTTGAATCAACCACGGTCCGCCCTAGTACATTTGCCGAACCTAACCCGACTAGAAACTACTGGATTCTTTATATATGAAAAATAACAGTGTCTCAACATAACCCAAATGCACACATCTGCTTTTTTCTTGCTCTCTCTTAGACCCATCAACTCCATCTACCTCCCAACTTTTTTGGAGGCTTTCTTCGGCCGCTGCCCACCTCTGATGACCCCTCAACTTCCATCCAACCACCGGCGATGAAATTCCCCTCGATCTCCCACAACAAAATAGCCCGAGCTTGTCTCATCCTAAATTTGGATAAAATATAGAATTCGTCTATTAACTTTTTGGACGTAGCAAACATGGTCCACTAAATACAGGGGTGGAAAATTTAGTCCACCAATTAAATTTTTGTCGCACATTTAGTCAAATTTTTAGGATTTTGACCAAATGACAGTCGGTCAAAATCCAATGAGTTGCAAATTTAGTCCACCAATTAAATTTTTGTCGCATATTTAATCCAAATTTTTGTTGCAAATTTAGTCCACCAACTAAAACTAGACTAAAAGTACGACAAATATTTAATTGGTGGATTAAATTTACCACCCCTGTATTTAGTGGACCATTTTTGCCAAGTCCAACAAGTTAATGGACGAATTCTATATTGTATCCTTCTAAATTTTTGTCATTTTTGTCTGAAAGTCGAGGTACTTCACTTGAACCTACTTCACTTTTTGTCTGATTTATTTTTGTCTGGTTGGATTATTGTTTCTCTTTTTCACCTTTTATACAAACCTTCTCTTTTGAATCCTCACACGCCAATTGCTCAACAAAATTCCCAGAGAGTGCTTCCTTCCAAATTCGATTATTGTCAATAAGTGCATGTTTCTATCGATTCTCATAACCCTTTTTGTACATACCATCAAAATCTTAAGTTCTAATTTCTCAATTTCTTTTTCCTTCAAACTTGATTTATAATGTCTAGAGGGAAATCAAAAGAACATCTTGTCCAAATATGAACTTAAGAGGTCAAGATTTCTCTTTCGATCAAGACTTATGAATTTGCGGCGCCTTGAGCTATTGATTTAGCAGAAGTGAAGGAATGTGTCCAAGAAGTCTTGACACATTTTGAAACATTTTTGGGATACACTGAATCACTCGAGTGCACCATGTTTGCCTGGATGAAACTCTCGAGGTATCGCAAACTATTTCTCGAGTTTTTACCTTCTTTGTCCCATTTGCCATAGAACATTCACATGTTGAATTAGGGGAAACGAGATTCATGGGGATGAAAGCATCTTTTGTGATGTATTTGGGTTTGATAGCAATGTCATTCCTCCAGTTCCCAAAGACAAGGCATATGACAAGGCAGCCTTTTGGTATGAGTAACGGGAGGAAATGTAGGCTCTTTCAACCAGTATCCAATTACGAAGATCAAAGACGATGCCATATACATCTCTTATAAATTCCTCGCCCACATTTTGCTTTGAAAGCAAGAGCCCACCAACATTACGAAACCCAATATTTACGTCTTCTAGTGCCTCATCAACGATCGAGGACAATGCCTCATTCCTCTCATCATAACCAGGATCCAAAACATCTTGAGAAATAAACTCGATAACAAGACGTCTCTTCTTTATTTCGCCCCATTTATAACTAGCCTTGCCCTCACTTCGGGAACCAGTCGAGATGGATCTCATGGCGATTGATCAAATACCTCCTGATGGCCAACTATTTTGCGACGTAAGAGGCCCGAGCCCAACCCGCCACACAAGGTGGATCATCGGCTTCTCATGCCAATGCTAGTGAGCCCAAAAACTAGTTCGGGCCTGAGTCAAGGATGAGACTAATTATTCAAGGAGAATCGGGAGTTCCGATTGAAGATGTTTTTTCTTGCCTCTCCCGACTCGAGGGTCGCTTGGACCACTCATCCTCCTCTCATGCAGTCAATGCCCATCTAGAGATGGATGTCGATGACGATCATACTACATAATATCCTTCTGTTTTCTTTATTTAGCTTATAAATATATAACTATAAAAATATAAAACAAGAAATATATATATATATATAGAGAGAGAGAGAGAGAAAAGAAATTCAAAAATCCAAAAATATTTTTCTTTTGTGAGTTTTATCATTTTTATTTTAGGATTTGAGTCTTTTATCTTTTATATTTGTTTTTATATAAATAAAAATTGAAATTTTTTTGACAAAAACAAAAAAATATTTTTCTTTTATACATTTTGATATCTTTCTTTTATACGGAGACTTATTTTGTTGTTTGTGTCGTATTTCCACACTTACCCCTTATTGTAGGTTCCTCTCGGCTCGACCACCTATTGAACATCACTTCACACTCGGCTATTCACCTCAAGCACAATTATAGGGGCATATATCTTTCCCTTCACTTTATCTTATTTAGTCTTGTTTTGTGTGTAATGTGGACATTATTTAGGTTTAGGTGTGGGGGGTGTCCGTGTTTAGGATTTTCTTATGCTTGCTTGTGTGTGATAATGATTGAGTCTTGATGTGCTGACATTTGTTGGAACCTTGGTGAAGTGACGCAATTTTGTTATTTTGGATAGGTTGTTTAGACTTTTATTCGGCACTATTATAATTGTGGGGAATAAAGTTTAGGAATCTTACGTAAGTGCATTAGCCTCGTGCTATCCGTGAGATTTCTCGCAAAAAATTGAATACTTTTTAATAGACTTGTTCTCGGTTGCCCTCTATAGGATTATTTTTAAATTTTCTTTTTATTTTTGGAGATGTCAAACTCCACTCCTTGCACGTAATCGAGAAAATTATAATTTGCATTCACCAATGAGTCTTGGAGTCGAAAATACATCCATTTTTATTTTTTTGTAATGATGTGTTCATAAGTACTTCATCAATTGGATACTCAAAAAAGTACAAAAAGAGAAATCCTTGCGCAAATGATATATATATATAATATATATATATATATACTCATATATATATACATACATATATATATATATATATATATATATATATATATATATATAATAAGTTGTGCAACCCTTGTACGCATTTTTATTTTTATTTTTATTTTTTTAGAAAATTTTGTAAAGAGGTGCATAGATGACAGGGCTAATAAGATGCCCATAGAGATATTCTGAGCACATATAGAACTTGGTCGGTTCATACGAGAGACTTGTATAAAGGGAAACTCATCGTATTAGTCTTCCGAATTAGGGTTTAAATCTCTTACCTAAAAATTTTGTAGAGTTCCTTCACTTTTGGTTTTGAGTGACTAAATGCATTATTTATCTATTTATTTGTGTGCATTAGTTTCAGGTCATCGAGAGATTTGATTTTTCTTGGTATGTCTAGGCTCGGTTTTGGTTATATATCTTTCATATTGAACTTTCATATTTATATAAGCATATATATATATATATATATATATATTTCATATTTAATGTTAATTAAACTTATTTTTTGGTTATGAGAAAGACACACGCACACACACACACAATGTGTGTGTGTGTGTGTGTATCGTGTGGACTATCAATTTTGGCTTTCAAGTGGATAACCTTTGATTAAAGAAATATAAATATTGTTGCATCATAGGACCCGGACATGGAGGTTGATGAGGATGGGTTCCATCTATCAATTGTTGGGGTGAAGAATAGTCAACATTACGGCACCGGCTACTTCAAAGAGTTGATGTGTTCTAGGAGTTACAGAGACAGTGGTTCTTCCTCTCATCCCGATATCCATGTCACGCAGATCTAAACACAACTCCAGACATAGTAGGGGGAGCTAATTCAGGCACCGACACCAGCATAGCAGGAGTATAAAGAGGTGTACGAGCGAACCTAACAGGAGCCACGCAAGGCGCATACGCGGGAATAGTAGGAGTTCAAGGCGCGGTTCTAACGGTAGATGGGGCAGTAGATCACTGCAGTGATAAACGATTTAGGTCTCAGTATCAGTAGCATCAAGTAAATATCTGAAAAGGTTAAAAAAAAAAAGAAGAAGAAGAAAAATTAAAAATATCAGCTGACAAGTGTTCGTCGGTGATTTTAATTAAATTAAAGTTGCCTACATAATTTTGTCCTCCGATACGTACCGAAGGACAACTTCTCGGCAATTACAAATGAAAAATATTTGTCGATGAATTCATTAATGATAATATTTTATCGACCATTCATCATATCTGTCGACGGATAATTTGTGCGGCAATCATGGGTATTCCGACAGATTGACCGTTGCCATTCCCCTTAGTAATAATACCGATGGACAAAACCTCCATCAGAATTAAATTATCGTGGAGAAAAAATATAAATGGATTGAATCCATCATCAGTTCCATATTTAAGGTTTTCATCGGTATTTCTGACTTTTGTGTAGTGCTACAGGCGAGTCAATAATAAATAATGGGCAAACACTTGTGTTAGGCCAGATTGACGGGTCATGACCCGTTAGGCCATCTGACCCGATGTTATAATGTATTGGTTTTTGTTCTATAATATATTGGTTTTTGTACTTGAAAGTATTGATTTTTCATAAATATTTGACCCGTGTTATGATGTATTGGTTTTTATACTATGCCACTTTTGACCTATGATGTATTGTTATGAGATTTTGACCTAACGGATGATTCGTTAGTCCGAACTGACAATATTGTTCCCCTAAATAATGTAACACTGTTGTAAAATTGTATAATAGATTAAACACATTATAAATGTGACATTGGAAGTGACAGATTATGTAGTCATTGATACAAGTTCATCACTTTTTATTCTTTTAGAAGAATATCCGGTTATTATAATAAGATTGTAAGAACATGCTTCATATTGTATTGATTGTTCACAAAGAATACATGTGAATTTATATAAGAATGCATGATCTGGAAATGGAAATAAAAATATTATCAACATTTGTGAATAATTCAATGATTCCTACAAATAATCAATTTAATTGATTTCAGGTTTTTGCATCCTCATAATCCTCATTATTTGATTAATGTGCCCTGCTAGTCACATGTCTTTTAATGGTGCATTGTCAAATACTGTATAAATGAAAATATTTATGTCAAATATGTCAACTAATTATATAAAATATCTAATAGTTCAAATACAATTATATATTGACACAATTAACCCCTTTCTACTATTTCAATGCCCTAATCTCCAACTATCTCATAATTTTCTTTGAAAAAATTCTCTCAGTTTCTTTTATTTTCCTTCAAGAATTCTCACGCAATCTCACACAAAATTTTCAGAAAAATATCAAGAAATTAAATAATGAAAAAGAAGTCAAAGAAACAAGAGGGGAAAGCAATGGAAAAACCCAAAAAAAAGGATGCAAGATCTAGTAGAAACAGATCAAACTGGCATCCAATCAAAGAAATCTTCGGAGAAGAGGAACGGTCCATCTTCGTAGAAAAAGAACAGTCTGAAATCGCGGTAAATTTTTTGATTTTCCGATTCAGTAAGAAATTTCAAGAACACGTTCTGAGAATTTCTTCAAATTATAGTGTGAAACACCTTCGTGTTTTCATTTTTCGATTCAGTAAGAAATTGCGAGAACGTTTTTTGAGAGTTTTTTCAAATTAGTGTTTGAAACACCTTCGTATTTTGGTTTTTCGATTCAATAAGAAATTCCAATAACGCTTTCTGAGAGTTTCTTCAAATTATAGTGTGAAACACCTTRGTGTTTTTTTTTTTTTTATTCAGTAAGTGTTGCGAGAATGTTTTCTGAGAGTTTCTTCAAATTATAGTGTGAAACACATTTGTGTTTTAGTTTCTCAATTTAGAAAGAAATTGCGAGAACATTTTCTAAGAACTTCTTCAAATTATAGTGTGAAATACCTTTGTGTTTTGATTTTTCGATGCAGTAAGAGGTCGAAAGAATATTTTCTGAGAATTTCATAAAATTATAGTGTGAAGCACCTTTGCATTTTGGTTTTCCAATTCATTAAGAAACTTCGTGAGTGTTTTCTGAGAATTTCTTCAGATTATAGTGTGAAAAACCTTCATGTTTTGGTTTTCGATTCAGTAAGAACTTGCGAGAAAGTTTCTGAGAAATTCTTCAAATTATTTTTTGAAACACCTTCATATTTTGGTTTTCTAGTTCACTAAGAAATTTCGAGAATGTTTTCTGAGAATTTCTACAAATTAATGTGTGAGATTTGTGTGAAGTTTAGATTAGGTTTTTATATGTTCGTTTGATGTTATGTTGCTATGTAGCAAGGAAATTGGGATTTGATGCAACTTGATATGTAGTAAGAAATTACTACGATTGATAATCGATCTTTTTTTAGGACTAGTGAGGAAATGAGATCTACGATGGCTACAATAATAAGGACTATTATAGGCATGAGAGATCCATTGAAAGAGGAGCATCTCAATATGATGGCTAAAACCCCTCTTTCTGCTGTTTAAGTGAATTTACGATGAGAAACTAAAAATTGTAAATTGCAAAAAGAATGAGAAGAATATAGTGTCAATAATTCAGAATTTGAATCAAGATACGCGAATGATTAAGCTTGTACCCCTCTCGATGATTGTTGACTCAACATTTACGATGTTGGGATACATACAGTGGATGTTAGACTTATTTTGGAATGGTTGACGGAACATGTCATATCGAGGTTTATAAGGGTAAGAAGTTTGAATGAGAATTCGCTAATCATATATTCAGTAGTGTGGGATAATTGTGAAGCTACTCAAATCTAGACTAACATTCTCAACTCTAGACTAACGTTAGTCCTTAATACTGAAGGCAATGTTGCAGTTGAAGACACTTTTAGAATATTGTGTTTGATAACCATTTGTTCATTATTGTACATTGGGACTTCGATAGCTTGGGGGTAGGTTCAGTACATTGAAAATATTAAAGGGATGAATACGTATGACTGGTGTGAGGCTATATTGAGTACTCTTGTACAGTCCATGGTTGAGAAGCATGATCAACCATCAAAAGTTCTAGGATGTACTACATTTTTTGATAGTAAGATATCTCACCGCCAGTTATAACAAATATCATTTCTTCAATTTTCATTTAACTAATATGGGATATGGTTGAAAATAAAAACAAAACATTTCATTATTTGATTTGTGAGCATGCAAGAATAGCTACCCCGCGAGAAGGTTGCCGCATAGCAAGGATTCAGAAATAGCATCTATCTGGTGTGTGGAAAAAAGTGAACAAGGAGAGTTTGCTAAACTTACTGGATGGAAAGGTAAATAATATTTTAAGTTGTTACATTATTTCTGCCTAGGATTTATAATATGAAAATAGTTTTTGGCATACAGATAGTAACAATGACATACAGTAACTAATTAAAATGTCTTTGATTTGGATATATCGTAAGAACACATGTCATAAAGTAAGCAATTTACACATGTAGTAGGAAACAATGACATAAAGTAAGGAATTTTAACATATGTAATGGGAATAAAAATGACATAAAGTAAGAAATTTAGTACACGTAGTAGGAATATATGTCATAAAGCAAGGAATTTAGCGCACATAGTAGGAAACAGTGACATAGAATAAAGAATTTAACATGTGGTATTACTGAATTACAAGTGATCAATGGTGCTCTAACACCCATAGTTAATGAAGTATACATGTACAAGAATTTGAAGAATGTTGTCAATGAAAAACTAATTAAGGTGATATTGAAGCTCTGGCAAAAAACTAAAGCACCATCGATTGAGGGGGAAAGAATTGAAACTAAAAAACTGTTGGATGAAAATGAATAACTTCAAGATGAAAATCATCAAATGGATGAAGAGCTAGTGATTGTTCAAAAAATGTATGAAGATGTTCTGTTTCAACACAAAGCTATCGAAATCTAATACACAAGTCTTGAGCAAGAGAACAAAATTTTAAAGGACGAGATTAAAGTGTTGAAGGGTGAGCTAGATAGTACTACGTCACCAGATGTTGATCTACAAACTGTGAATGTGGGTCAATTGACATACAATGAGGCTATCAATAGGCTGAGGAACTGGGAGGAGATCAAGTTAAGAGACCTACATGAAGCAACAACATAAATTGCTACTCTTGGAAAAAAAACTGAAATTCTTAAAAAGAGTATCAGATCAAGAAAGTTGAGATCATTTTAGATCTTGATACTGAATTATTCGCAATCCAGAATGAGGATGAGGTATATGAAATCACCCAAACTCATTTCAAAGGGAGAAATAATGTTGAAGGTGCTGAAAGCAAACAAATTCAGTGTACCAGAAGATCAACAACAAAAAAAGAAAGCCAATTGAAAGCAAGATTATGATTATCGGGAAGGGAGAAAGAAATCAAAGACACGGGAAGAGGTTCCCAATTGCAATAGAATATTAGATTGGGAACACACTACTGGTCAAATTAAATTCCTCAAAATATTATATAGAAAGTCACTGACAAATTGTGAATGGGATTTTCCCCTATAATGTTTGGAAAAATTTTATTCTATTGGGCCAAAAGGGATACTATAATATTTCTTAATTTATGTCACAGTTTAATACTATATGTCATTGTTTCATACTGAATGTGCAGTATTTCATTGTTTTTTCCAACAAGAAGATAGTTTTCTATAACAAAAAAAATGTCATCCTCGTGACTGTGGATAATATCTTGGATATATTAAGATGTAAATACATTAGTAATTGTGTAAGTAAGAAAAATATTAATCTGTTTAACCCAGTAATAAATTGTTTTTTATGTACAATATCATTGACTAGTGTATTCTTATTTTTAGCTCATTACATTATTTTTAGGTGATTAATGCCTATGCAACCTTGTTGAAAACAAGTAATTCAGATGGCAAGGCAATGATAGTTTGTGCGCAATGTTGGGTGCGTTCTAAAAAAATTGGTTAGATTATAATGTTATTATCAATCATATCATAACATTTTCCTACCAAAAAATGTAGACCTCTATTGTTAAGTAAAAAATTGTCGACAATCCCATTTATAAACAAGTAGCGGATGCATCAATAGACAAGGATGCAGTTGTTCTTTTCTAAATCGTGTCGACGGGATAAAACAAAGAAACAAATCCATTTCACTGGACTCTCTTAGAATATGATATTTCTGGAAATAAATGTAGGCTCTACAACTCCATAAAACCTAGGAATAATAGAAAGGATGCATTTCGTGAAGACGCAGAAGTTATGGTATGGAGAGATCTTTGATTAAACTAATGTAAGTTTCAGTTACTTTCTTACTTAATTGAGTAACAACACCATTCATTACTTTCTTATTAACAAAGAAAAATTATAGAGACAAATGTGGCTGGAATGTTAAGTAAGGATGGAGAGCCTACTCACTTACCACTGGAGAGTGTAAGAGAAATCGCTCAACAAAGAGCAAAAACGTAAGTGTTTTTAAATAACATTAATAGTTTATTGTTGCATATTAATTAGTTATTGTTGCATATAACTATTCTCATGTTAATATTTTCATGTCCCAGGAACAATTGTGTAATTTATATTTGCTATTCCATGAAGCAGAACATGCAAAAGAAGAAGCTTTCAAAAGATAATCTTCAAGTTTTCAAAGTAGAGATTGTGAAAACTATTGTAATTAATGGCTAGAAATTGTAAAATATATATTTTGGGAATTATTTATTTTCTATTTTGATGTGACTAGAATCTAGTAAGAGATATTAGTGTTGTAAACACTAAGAAAGAAATACTTTGATGTGCTTGTACTTCATTGAATCGTATATCGATTAGAACAACGAATTTCAAGTGTAATGCAGTGTATATGCATGATTACTCAAATTCATATTTTAAGTTTATCATCGAATTTCTATGATTACTTGTATGTATGTTTATTCAATGATTCAATATACGTATAGTAAGAATTTTGTTCAAATCTTAAAAAGTATTGGTGATTCAGTAATAAATTGACATATTACGCAAGTTTTTTTTTTCAAACTGTAAGAAATCTTGTTGTTTCAGTAAGAAATTCACATATTACGTAAAAAGAAATTCAGACTGTATGAATTCTCGGTGATTAAGTAAGTATTACGTAAGAATTCTTACGTAATATCTAAATTTCTTACTCATAACCAAAAATCTGTGATCTCAATCACTACAAGAAATTTGATGTTCGATCACGATACATTTTGTCATTTAAAGTCTATTTTTTCGTCACTGAAGAGAAACGATGACAAAAATTGAGCGTCACAGAGGTTGTCATGGTATGACTGTCACCATAGGTGAAAGTGATGATTTTTCAAACGCGTCACTAAATGTTCGGTTTTGATGACGCTTATGTAAATTGTCATCATAGGCGTTTGTATTTGATGACGCTGAATTCGTCACGTAAGGGATTGAAAATTTATCATCAAAAGATCGATTTTGTCACCCTATGTTACCATTTTCAATGACGAACACTTAATTTGTCATCAAAATATTTGATTTTCCGTGACAAATATAACTACGGTGATAATTTTTATTGAGTTATTATGACGCTCATATTGTCATAATATGTATTAAACAATTTCAAAATATAATGTAATTCGTCACGATAGATCTGTTTTATAGTGACGCGATATTGACCGTCACTAAACATCTATACTTACAATGACAAACCATTGTGTCACCATTTACTATTAAAGGTGACAAAATTATATGTCACGAAAAAATTAGCAATATATGACGAATTTTATTATCATCATAAAAGATATATGTTCAATAATGATTTAATGGGTACATATGGTGATAAAATCCATTGTCATTAAATGAGTGTATATGATGACAAACCAATCATCATAAATAATTTAGTTTAAGTGACAAGTTCAAAGTATTATGTGATGAAACAAGTTGTCATAATTTATTAAAGTAACAAATTTGAAATACTTATGTGACGCTTAAAGTTGTAATAATTGAGTGAACACGATTTGATTATTTACTTTCATGATGACATAAATTGTCCTGAATATGTGCATTAATTTATCATTGTTCTTGTAAGAGAAAATATCATAAAGATTAAAATGAAAGCAAAGAAGAATTTATCATTATAATAGAAATGATAAGAATATTCCAAAATATTTCTCCGACCATTCCGAACATATACCAAAACACTAACTAGCCAAAATATTACTTTGAAATATCCGGAACACATACGAAATTAGTTCTTCAAACAAACAACTAGAATTAATGTACTTGGAACATTCAAAACAAGGACCTGCTGCAAGCTTAAACTAAACCAAAAGAGTTAAACCATATATCAAGACTTGTGTAACTTGATCCTGACTTAGAAAGCTTAAACTAAACCAAAAGAGTTAAACCATATATCAAGACTTGTGTAACTTGATCCTGATTTGTTCCACATGTCAGCATTGGCAAACAAAAGTGGGATCTGACAGAATACCTGCAGATTTCAAATTTATAATTTCAAGTTAGTTTATAAAAAATATTATGCAAAGTTCACAATATTGAAATTGGAAGTTTTGACATACGTGGAATATATTGGATCAGGCATTATTTCCACCCAAAGCAGACTCATTTGCTCTTATGAAGGCCATAAGCTTGTTGATGCACTCGCCTTGCTGACTTAGTTGATTTGAATCATCGGCTTCATTCTTAAGCACAGTCACTTGACCTTCTGAAACTTGACATTCCGAATTCTGTAGCGTCTGCCCGTTCCTGTTGCAGGTGTTGGGTATTCGAATCAGGCAACGTGCTGCGTTTACATGGAGGTTTCGGTCCATACAAAGGTTGTTGCATGTAACTAACGAAGTGGAATTTAGGCTTAACTTGAGATATGTATCATGATGAATAGTTCCAATGACCCACTCTATTTACTCGAGCTTGCGGACCCGGCTTCCATTTTGATTCTGCAGGCTCCTTATTCAGATTCTGAAAAAGTACCAACGAATATCAAACCAGTCACGGCCTACTTGAGGACATTTTTAAGACAGTTCAAAAAACAAATGATTGAAAAAAAAGAGTAACTTAAGCAACTACAAGAAGTTATGGGCTTATCAAACTTCCAATTTGAAAAATATATACTGACACTGTCAGAAGCACCAAATTTCTTGTTCCCTTTTCTCTATTCCACTTGGTTAAATGAATGGCTTGTGACTTGAATAAAAATATGTGTTGTCGATGATTTGAATGATCTACGCATGTCATTCATCTAAGTTTTGGAATAGAAGGTGTAATAAGAATTCCTAAACCAGTCAAGATCCAATTCAAACATGATATTCCGAAGAACGCATCATAATAAGGAGCTTCATGGCATTGCCACCACATAGAACCTTGTGAAGCTTTAAACTGTCTTTAATTTCTTTAATTCCTTATGAAGATTTTAACTTTCTTTTTTATGCTATCCTTGGTAGCAAGAAATCGAGATTGTGTAACCAGAATAGTATGAGAAGATAAGCTAAGAACCTAAATTTAAACTTTAAAATCAAACAACTAGAATGTAGAAATTTATCTTAGAGATGCATTGTGGAAAAAAGAGAAAAAAAAAAGAGAGGAGAAGAAAGAAAAAAAAATTCAATTCATCTATATAAGTGGAACTCCATTTCTTTTTGTAACTTTGTCACAGTCCAAAGTTGGGGTTCAAAACAGATACTAATAGCTAAGCAATTCAAATTCAAATTACTCTTACACAGCAACACAAGCAAAAATGCAATAACCTTTGCATGGGAAAATACAACACCTGAATATACAAATTTGCAAATAAGCTCTTATTTTCCCGAAATGGAAGCGGGTTTATTGGGAAGGTATAGAACACAAGGGATTCGGCCTGGAAATAGCAGTACCTGAATCCCATCCGCCTCCGGATCGCCACCCCCGACTTTGAGCCGACAAATCCCACGTTGCCGAACGCCGCCAATCACCCATCCGTCGGGGCCACGTTGACAAGTCCAAGGAGAAGGAAACTGACCATCTGTTTGCTGAAATTTGAGAAAGAGAAGGTTTCGCCCGGTCGGAGCCCCGCCGTTTTGCCATTTTGCCGATTTCTGACTTCGGAAAAAACAATCGGGCCTAGAGATAAAGCGTTGCCTGCCAACCACCGCTCGGAGCCGCTACGGGTCGCCATCGCCGCCAATCCGCCGGTGCTACGCTGATTGTCTAATGCCATTGCCGATTTGGTTTGGAGAAGAAAAGGGGAGAGGTGCTAGCCGATTTGAAATGGGGAAGACAATGGGAAAGAGAGACGGGAATTTGATTTAGGGTTGAAAATCCCTTTTCATACCCAACAAGTTTCTGAATATAATCAATTAGCCCCATCAGCTTTTATCTTCTTCGATTGAGCCCTCAGTTTATCCAAACCTAAGATTCAGCCCCCAAACTTATAAGAAACTTCATTCCAGCCCATAGAACCTTCAAATTATCTTCTTTCCACCTTCCAGCTTCGTGAAGTTTACAAAAACTGCCCTTTGGCTTGACTTCGAGGTTTGACCGATCAATTCTTTCAATTATTCATATTTTAAGTTATATAAGCTTCATTTTCATATAAAATAATCAAATATTAGAAATAATCTTAGAAAAATAAGCTTCATTTTTCTAAGATTAAAACATAATCTTAGAAAAATAAGAATTATATTAATAAGTTTTGATTAATCAAATAAAATAGGAAAATTTCTTTTTTTCCCCAATGTATCTATTTTTTTTAAACATTCCCCCTCGAAATATTTTTGTTTCATTTTGCCCCAATGCATAAGACTTTTCAATGTTACCCCTTCAAATTTATTTTCGACGGAATATTACTTTTAAATTCCACGGACGGTGAGTTAGTAGAATCGTGGCATGATATTATAATTTTTTTACTTATAATAATATATTAATTAGTAATATATTTAAAAAATATGTCATTAAAAACATTATACCTTATAATAGAGTCATACTTTCTCCTAAACCCAAACATTATGTAATATTATGATACAATCTTATATATCGATGTATAATGGTGTTTATAGTACTTAGTCATTTTTTCATATAAAAGAAAATTGAATTGTAATCTTATTTTTCATATCATAGTAAATCATATACGAGTTACAATTTTATTTTGCAAACATAATACTTAACATTATATTATATATATTTTTTAGCCTAATAATTTATATAATACTTGGTTATGTATTTCATTTTAAGTAAGAGATGTGTTGACAATATATATATTTAGAAAATTATAAATATTAATTGATTTTTTTTAATTCCCGTGTCCTATAAGATAGAAAAACATTCATTTCATGATTGGGCAATAGTTTAGAAATAATCCCATGAGGTTGTAAGTTTTCATTACATATATTTTTTTTTAATGAAAAATGTGAATAACTACTATATTAATCAATAATACATTATTAAGATGTGGATAAGACATATATAACATATATTTTTTATAATAAATCTTTTTTCACGATATTACTAATTACTATATTATTATTAGTAATATTTTTATGATATCATATCAAAATATAAAACTTTATGGCAAAAGTTCAATAATTATTATTTTAATTTTTCCCCAAACTATATGACTTTTACAATTTGCCACCAAAGTTATGAAATTCTTCAACTTTGCCCCACAATTCCTCGCCAGCAGAATCTAGAGGAAATATTCCACCAGAAATAAACTTTAAAGAGCAACATCGAAACTTTTTGTATATCAGGTGGCAAAGTGGAATAAAAAAATACTTTATGAGAAATGTGCGAGAAAAATGCATACATTTTGGGGGGAAAATAAATTTTCAAATAAAATAATTTACAGTTTGCATAACACTTATTGAAATAACTAATTTAATCATTACATTTTTATAACATATTACTAAGGTTTTACATATTAATTGCCATTTTATTATTATTCCTAATGAACAATTTTTAAACAAATACAAATTAGTTAAAATAAATATAAAAATTATGAATACATCCTAATAATTATTAATAAAATCCGGAAAAAAACATAAAATTATAAAATAATATAAGATAAAACTGAATAAATTATAAAATCATATAATATAATATGAGAAATGGAACTAAATTTTAGTAACTTATTAATTAATCTGAACATTATAATTTTAAAAAATGAATCAATAATATCATTAAATTATATGTAAAATTCATAAGATGAGTTAAACCACATATAAAGATTAAAAGATAAAATTTTAATAATTATTATTAATCTTGAAAATTAAAAAAATAAAGAATAAAAGTCATAAAACTAAATATAAGTTAATATATTTATTCAACCCATTCTATATTTTTCTAATTTTTTTATAAAAATATTCCCTATTTTTCTCATTTAATTATAATTTCTTATAGTTTATTTAATTTATTTGACGATCTTTAATTTTAATTTTATAATATTATTGATTATTTAGAGCTTTTTTACTCATATTTATCAAGTATGTATTTAGAACTTAAATATACGATTTTAGATTTCACATTATATGATTACTAATTTGTCCATTATTATTTTGTATACTTTTATAATATTTATGGGATTTTTGTTGGGATCTCTTATTCAGATTTATTAAATCATTAATTAGGAGTTTTATAGTGTTTTATATTATTTTAAATAATTTATTGAATTTTCATACCATTTATACATTTTATATTTTCTATAATTTTTAATATATTTGTTATTACGATTAATTATGTTGCATTATTAAATATAAAATATGCAATTACAAATTACTATCAAGGAGAAAACAAACAATTTCTTTATTTTAATTATATAAAGAATAAATACCATTTTTACAGAAAAGAAAATACTGAATGCCATTAGTAATAATGTACAAGTTACATTTCGTTAGGGGTACCTATACGCAGAAGACAATGTTTATTCTTGATTTTTGTTCGAGATTATGGTAGGGGTGGGGTTTTTTTTCTTACGAATATGTATCATATTGTATGTATATGTTAAATATACAATAAAATTTATTTAAGAACGTATATGTGCTTGATAAAATATTTTTAATTATATCACTAACTAATTGTGTATGAATATTTTTATATTAATGATTTATGACTTACGACTATGATTTTAAGTCATTAACATGAGAACTCACAAAATATGATTTATTGCTATTAGTTTTAAATCTACTTTTATAAAAACATAATATATATTTTCAAATATATAAATAACATTTTTCCATTACATTTTATATTTATCTCATTTAATTCATAATAATTGATGATTTACTTTATTATATTGTAATATTTATATTTTTTATTTAAAATTTTAAAATAAGTATTTAATTTCATTAAATTTTGATTAAATTTTTATCTGATTCAAAAATACTTTCAAAGTTATATTATATTATAATATCCATGATTTTCCAAATTTCTTTCATTGTTAAATTTATTAAATAATTATCTAGAATTTAATTATAAATTATTATGTTTTAATCAAATTTGAAAGCATTTTCGGAATGAGTTTGATTGTGGAGGTTAATGGATTGATAACCTCTGTTTGTGGGGTGGGGTGGGGGTATGACTCAACACTAAAAATTGGGCAATCAAACTCATAGTGTGGTAGTTACCAAGCACCATTTTAATACTTTTTTCCATTTTCCACTCCCCAAACCCACCAACCAAGCATCCCCTAATTTAATAAGTATATATAATGAATATATAATTTTTTTATTTGTTTCGAATTTATATTTTAAATATATTTTTTCTTGTTAAAGGTTTTATAATTATAATAATATAAACAAAAAGTAAGAAGTGCAAATGGGTACGACTAATGTATAATTGAATTTTATTATCTTTATAATTTACTAAAATGGATCGATGTGATTTAATTATGAACTAATTTATGATTAATATCGAGTGTACACGAATTGGTAGGTACAAATGATACATATAGTTAAAAGAAATCTCAATATGGTAATGGTGAGCGGTAATTGAATACTATTGTACTACAAGAAAACCGTCGAATACCTACCAAATTTTTTGACTGATTTCCGACAAAACTATTATTATTATTTCTTATTTTTCCGACTGAGAAATTCTCCATTTGATTCTGAGATTTATTGGTTCGGGCAACCTGGAGGTTCTGTCTAAGAATTATGTATTGCAAAATTTAAATAAAGAGGACCTCCTAGTATAATGGTTATAATGTCTTCATTTAACCTATAGGTTTAGAGTTCAAATCCACTTGTATATATGTTAATTTTGCTTCCTTTTTATTTTTTAAATATTTTCTTCACTCTATTACCAAGAAAAAAAAATCATAAATATTTTAAATATATTAAGCATTACTCATGTAATATATTTATATATTCATTTAACTAACTTTATGATTTTTTACGAATTGTATTATTATTTTATAATAATTTAATTATTTTTAATTTTCATATTTATTAATAAATATATATAACTTTAAACAATAGTTTGTAACTAATTTGCTTATTTCAAGTTTTGAGATTAAATTAGTACTATATTATAACATTTATATTTTGTTAAAAAAATCGTTAAATAATTTTGAGACCCAACATTTCATTTTTCAATACATCTTTTTTTCGTTGTTTTTTTATTTAGTAGTTTTCTTTATTCTATACCATTCATTTTTCTTCCTTTTCAGGTTTTTTAAATAATTATTTAGCAGTTAATCTAACTTTTTTATATTTCTTGCCGGTTTAAAAGTATTTTGAGATTTATTTTATTGTACTTTATTAAATTTATGTTATATTTTTATTTTCTTAAATATATTAAGTAATGATTAAATATTTATTCTTTTAAATTTATTAAAATTACTTATGATTTTTTTTAAGATTTATTACTATTATAAATTATTTATGTTATTTTTATATATTTTAACATATTTTCTATTTTTTAGATTTAATTTATACGATTAACATTTTTTATAATTTTTTAATTATTAAAAATATTGATGTGATATTTTTTAAAACATAAATTAATTAATTATAATTATGATCAAATTAAAAATTAAACAATACCTAAAAAATAAATATTCAGAGAGTAAATACTATTTGTATCATTGAACACGTGACAATCCTTTAGTGATTACTTGTCCATAGGCAATTAGAATGGATTACTTTTTGAAGAATTACCCTAGTTTTGAAGTACATATATTGATGAGGTCTCCTACATAGATAAAATAATAATAATAATAATAATAATAATAATAATAATAATAATAATAATAATAATAATAATAATAATAATAATAATAAGTAGATTAATTAACTAGATTACGTGTTAGCTCACTTCATTATTTTCTTTTACTTAAATCCATTAAGTTATCAGTTTGACTATTCTATAACACACGTTGGAATATATTTTATAGACATATCATGAACAAATGTAATAAAGTCATAATAATAATAAAAATAACAATAATAATAATAAAAGAATTTATTCATGAAAAAGTAAATTTTGATCCCTTTTTATCTCGATTTCACATTTTTTTTAATTTCCAGTTATTAACTTTCACATATTTTAGAACCACGAATATTAAAGTTTTTCTATAATATTTTCACTTATTTTATAATTATCATATTTTAGTATATTGTTCAAGATTTCTCATTTTTATTTGTATTGGTCAAAAACATTTTATAGATTTATTCTGTTGGAAAAATTACTATAATTTTATGTGTGTTTTGTATAAAAATTATGTATTGCAAGTATCAAACAAAGTCCATCTTTTGGTCTAGTGGTTGTAATATCTTTCGTTAACTTTAGTTAGGTGTTCAAATCCCCCTTGTACATTTATTTAACTTGCTTTATGGTTTTTTAACTTATATTAATATTTTATGTATCTTAAAAAAACTCAAAATTATTAAATAATTATGCAAATCTAAATAATTTTTCTAATTTTAATTTTTGATATTTATTTAGTATTATATTATATTATTTAATAATTTTTTATACAAAAGTCCACCATTAGTTTCGTGGCCTAACAACTTTTGTTTTTTGTAATATTTATTTTTGTTTTTTTGTCTTTTTTATGAAATAATTATTTACTAGGTAATCACACATTATTATATTTTTATAGAATAATAATATTATAGAATATTTATTTATTTATTTATTCACATTTATTTAAATTACTTTATAAACTAAGGACTTAAATTATTATTCTATAATTTTCTTAAGTTTTTTTATTTATTTTAAAACTGATTAAATAATTATATTGTTTAAACAATAGTTTATTATATAATTTTTTTTATGATTTTAAGTTTTGAGATATATAAAATATTATATTCTAATATTTTATAAACAAATAAAAATAAATAGTATTATAAATTAAATAAGAAATTCATAGAAGAAGTTATATTAGATAATAAATTCTAAAATGGAATTCTAGAAAACTATTAAATAAATATAAGAAATAAATATATATTATAAAATATTTTAAAACCACAAAAA
>BMAC01001201.1:119401-135270 GCA_014905375.1 Phtheirospermum japonicum | reverse complement strand
CATAATCCCGTGCATAGATAAATATATGAGTGTGCATAACTATTATCTTAGTCACCATTTATATTCTTTTTGATGGTGTCTTCTTTGAGACCTTATTATATATGCACATTATGGTACAAGATGCTTTACATTGATCTTGATTGAAATGCAATAGACATCAAATACTTTTGATGTAAACTCTCTAGTATTATAAGTTTTGAGTGCTTTATAAGGGTGTTGAGTCCCCAATCATACTAAATGTGCTAGAAGATTTTGCAAATGCAAAAATTTTTATGGACAATACGTGCCGAAGTATCGACCAAAACTATAAAATACTTGAATAGATCCGCATTTTGAATGGTTATGTCCACATGTATCACCAATTATCAATTATAAGAATGAAATATTATACTTTGTATCTTTAGCATATGCAGAAAGTCTCAATCAATATAATTTTCCCTAAGGAACAAGTTTTTAAAAAATGAGTGACATATCTTTGAGATATGAAATAATGTAGTGCTTCTGATACTTTAGAATGCATTGGCTATAATTAAGCATCACTAGCTCGACACTATATTGTGCATCGGATTTTCTATCTCATTTTATATTTCACTCAAAAATAAAAGATGTACATGATAACTTTTTTATTTATAATATAGATATATTGTGCATCGAATTTCTATCTCATTTTATATTTCACTCAAAATAAAAGATGTACATGATAACTTTTTATAATATAGATCATCATATCATGACCAAAGTATCCATGCAAATCGTGTCAAAATTTAAATAAGTTAGTGTCCAAGGTTCATTGTTGGTTATATCTTATGATTCAAGAATAGTAGTTAAATAAAATTACTAGATTGACTCAATAATTTCTCTAAAACATGCTTCCCTCCACATAAATTAAAAGTATAGTTCCATTTTCATAATGTGTTTCTCAATAATAATTATCAACATGAATATCATTAAACTTGACAAAGTTCGTTTGGCTCTTAGTACATACTGGACTTTTATGACTTTACTCAATGTGCCACTAGGCATCAATTGGCAGTTACTCCCCCTTTGATTGGTTAGGATGATACAATAAAAGTATTCACATATGAACTATCAATTCAGTGAATAATTATCTATTCCTTGACAAATTCTCACATTCTTTAGATATTTTTGAACGACATACTTTTCATTCTAATATTTTTCTTTATTTGATAGCTATGTTATATTATATCATAATAGTGTTATTCTTGAAACTTGTATGTAAATGAATGGTAAATTAACTCAAATTATATTCAGTACTTCAGAATAAAATCCAAAAATCTACCAATAAGGCAAAGATAATTAAACTAAATCAGACCACAACACATAAATTTAACTCAAAATAAACTTTAAAACCAAATACAATAGTCTAATAAGAATGATTCATTATACTTTCACAAGTTCATTATAAAGAAATAAACAAATACATTTCATCAATCAAAATAGCAAGGCAAACACTTGTGTTAGGCCAGATTGACGGATCATGACTCGTTAGGCCATCTGACCCGATATTATAAGGTATTGGTTTTTGTACTATGGTATATTGAATTTTGTATTTGACAGTATTGATTTTTCATAAATCTCTGACCCATGCTATGATGTATTGGTGTTAGTGTATTACTATAATGTATTGACTTTTGAACTATGATGTATTGTTATGAAATTTTGGCCTAACGGGTGATTCGTTAGTTCCCACTGACAAGAGTGCTGCCCAAATAGAAAATATTCATTGACTAAGCAAGGTCATTGGGAGAACCTACACAATTTCTACCACGACCAATAAGTATATATCTTACCTTATGGTGCATTTTTCCTACATAGGTAGGGATCAACATGTTTCGCCCCCTTTACTTAGGTTATTTCCACTATTCATATCGATCATAGTTAGCCTTAAGAGATCTTCTTATCCGGAGGTCTAACATTGTTATTACGAATAAAACCATAATGTCTCTCAATGGCTTATTATCATAATTAATATTATACAAGTGCACCAGTATATTTGCTGAAGTGGAAAAAAAAACTGAGATCGTGTCTTTTAACTATTTATTGTCATTTTATGTGATTTTCTTTTTCACATATGGTAAGACATGTTTTGAGTTGCAACATATCCTTTTAAAAGTCATCGACCATTTTTAGCAAGCAGACTATTGTTTTTCACTGAATGCGTAAGCCTGTGAAAGTAGTGTGTAATAAACTTCCCATATTATTCAATTAGGGGATCCCAAAGTTCATTTGGTGTTTGTAACTAAATGTACTTCCGACATAAGATTGAGTTAATATGAAGCCTCAAATTCATTATAGAATTGACTTAGACTTAGTTTGACGATTCTTTGTCATTTGAGGGTTGGTGGATGGTATTATTGTAAAATTATAGTAAACCTGATTTACACATAAAATGACTGATGGTAGTACTCAATTTCTTTTGGGTATATTATTTTGAGTTTAGATTGAGTTAGTTCAATCAAGTTCTTTCTTTAGATAATATATTTCAAAATCATAGTTCACACTCTTTCTTTGATATTTCGTGAATGTACTTTTGTCACAAGTTTGATTTATACCAATCTTGTATCGTCCAAAAAATTCCATTATCATGAAAATATACAAATGTACAATCAATTAACATATATTGAAAGTAGCATATTATATTTCAATATTAAGAGAATTAACAACACACAGGAAAACAATCAATTCATCGAAATTCATGCTTAACTAGACATATTGGCAAAATCAAAGATTTTTTTTTACTTCCCAAACTATACTCAATTTGACACTATGCCTCATAATCTATTATTATGTACAGTTTACCTCCTTAGCTTTGTATTTTTTACACTTTGACTCCTAATGACATATTCGCACACAAAAAATCCACCGAAACTCAACCTGCAGGGATATTTTTGTCATTTCCTCTCTAAAATATTTTTTTGAATTATTTTTAGAAAATAAAAATATTTAAAAAAACTAAAAAACAAGAAGGATTATCATCACCACCCATCATTGGGCTTAAAACAAAACAATCAGAAGGAAAAAAATCATAAATTCATTAGGAGAACAAAAAATTCATCCACCCCTCAAAATTCCAAAACTCCATAAAAATCTCAAAATCTCTCTGTAATTCAGTCTCGGAGGTAGGTATGGACAAGGTATGTACGCAAGGACCTTTTAGTTTTGTAAAATTTGAAGGTCTATGGTTTTCAGAATAAGTATTAGTATATGATGTTGTTCTCAATGTTAACCGACACTGAAACCAACATCAACCAGAGTTTAACTAAAAATATGCAGCGGAAATTTAAACTCAAGAACACATCAATTTAAATTTAGTTCACAAGTAAAAGTACTTGTGAACGTGGGTGTACAAACCCAAAAACTATATTAATTTCTTTGTTCACGATCAATACAAAATGATAAGAAGTAATATATAAAAACTAAGTATCAAACACATGATACTAAATGCTTGTCGCCTTGATAAAAAGATCTTCTCCGTTGGTTACGCAACTTCTAAGAACTTCTTGATCTCAGACAGTAGCTCCAAGTAGCTATCTTGCTTGTGTTCTTCCTTGCCTTGCGTCGCATGCTGCTTTATTTCTTGCGTCTCTCTTTTTCTTTTCGTAGGTATAAGTCGTGTATAAGAGAGATATCTTTCTCTTGTGTCTTTGTCTTGTCTTAAATAGACAAGAGTCCTATAGTCCTAAACTTGGTAGACAAGTTAAACAAGTCCTAAACACAATCTAGGAAACTAAATAAAATTTTAGACACAATCTAGGAAACAAATGTAGAATCCTAATTCTAGTTCCCTAATATATTTTGGTCCCAAGAAAGGCAAATAACAAAATAAGGGAATTCTATAAATAAATTTCCCAACAATCTCCCCCTTTTGCCTTTCTGGACAAAATAACCTAGACGCGCAATAAAAGCTCAAATGACTAAAAAACCCCCCTAAATTAAAACCCCATCTAAACAAATACACATTGTTTAGAACAAACAAACCACAAATCTATCAATGGCTCGAACCAGCCGCGTCTTTATACCGTCTCCCCTTTTTTTTCTGAAAGAAAAAGAGCTTCAACAATCATGCCCTGGTTTTGGTATTCAGATAACAACTCCTCGGCTTCGCTCGTCAGGAATCTCGTGAAAATTTGTTCCATGTCTTCAATCTCAACGGCCTGAGATGAAGCTTCATTAGAGGTATCAGAATAATCAGAGGTAGATAAAGGAATCTGTGCACTTGAAATGAAACAGTATCAGAATTGTAGCTAGAAGATCAAATTGGAATAGAATCGGGTGATGTTAGGTTTGGTGACACAACACCAGAACCAACATCGACTTTCTGGGCAGCTTTAGAACTTTTCATCTTGGACTTTGGGTGGATTTCTCTTATCATCCAGACGCATTGTCTGTTTTCGGTGAGGAGTAGTTGACTTGGAGAACCTTGGCTTTGCTGTGTGATGAAGAGTTTGACATCCTGCAATAGATTGGAAACAACTACAAGAACAAGATCGGGTGTCGTAGGCAGTAAAATTGAGAGAGAAAAAGAGTAGAAAAAACGTAACTTCCCAATTTAGATAAAAAGTATGCGGTAGAAGTAGGAAGAGGATAAACAAAGTAAAGTTAAAAAATAACTCCACCACTCTCACAACTTCTTTTAAGACCCAAAAATTTTGTTTCCTTTAAAACAAGCCCACTCTTTCACAAAATAAGACACACGATCTCTATGCTTAAATAACCCACTATCTCTTCTTTGGAAAATAAAAATCACAAATCTCAACTAAAAATTAAACTGAGATAGAGCTAGATATTTATAAACCATCACCATGGTTGAACAAAGCCTTTGCAAATCATTTTTTCACTCACCAAATCAAACCCTTATTACCTGTCCAATCCTCCAATTTTAACACCACTGAAACACTTGGTTAAAAAGATTCAAAACAAGATTAAGAGAATTCAGAAAAGACACAAGCGCAAGCAACAGAACACACAGTAATTAGGCAACTTCACAAAGTATGAATGTCCTAATTGATGCCTAAAATTCATGAACTAAAAAGTTAAAAAAAAACTCGCATTATGGTTTTAGTGACTTGATCAGTGTTGCTTTTCATGACTGATGACATTATAACCAACATTGCTTCAGGCAAAGTCAATGGAAACAGACCCCTTAACTCAAGTTAATGACAACGTCAAAATCACTCAATGAGTTTAAAGAGTGGATCATTTTTTAATCCAGATTTTCTTCATCTTTTTAGAGATTTGAAGAGAAATAGCTTATCTTCAGCAATTGCTGTTAACACCTCTTGTTTTTGGACCTGGGAGAAAACCAGTTTCTGCGGGAAAGTTCCACAATCACCTTATTGAAGAGGTTAGTCTTTTTGTCATCACTTTTATTACAACACAAGACTTTATTGCACTTTCAACCAAACTTAATGCATTCAGATTATGTATGAGAAAGAAAAATAAAAACGCATGCAAAAGTATACAGATGTTGTGACTGATGTCAGTTTGGGGTGTCACAACATCAAAACCAACATTGGCTTAAACAATGCACATACCGAGATCTCTTCTCAAACGAGAGAAGGTCTCTAAATCTAATGCCTTTGTGAAGATGTCAGCAAGTCGATCGTCTGTTCCTATATGCTCAAGGCTAACTATCTTCCTCTCAACCAAGTCACGAATAAATTGGTACCTTATGTCAATGTGTTTGATTTGTGAGTGTTGGACTGGATTTTTCGAGATATCAATGGCACTGGAATTATCACAGAGCATAGTCAAAATTCTACTATGTAAACCGTAGTCCTCTATCATTTAGTTCATCCACAATAACTGTGTACAAGCACTTTCAGCTGCAATATACTCGGCTTTAAGAGTATCTTTTACACGCTTGGGCTCTGTTTTGGCAAGAAACAAAGATTCTCGAATTTGGGAGCAATTAGTATACAAGCAAACAAACCTTACCATCTCTTTGAAGTTTATTTGTCGCTTTCTTGTAGTTCTTTCATCGAGATCTCCAATGATTTGGCTCATAGGATGATTCTTCTGAATTCTTGAGGGAGTATTTCTCTGATGTACTAAGTCAATGGGTTCAACTGGATATTCCATATGAGGATTAGAATTTGGTTTTGGAGCAGCTTGAGTAGATGTTGGGTTTGATGTTGTGTTCCCAGAACCATCACCGATACCAACATCACTCGTTTCTCCAATTTCAACAACTACACTTTCATCTACACCAATCGTGACATTATCTTGAGGATTTTGATCATAAACCAGATCATCATACTCAGCAGGTTTAAAACCACTAATCAAATAATCAAACTTGACGTTAACCAACTCAGTCATGCAACACGTTCTAATATTAAACACCCTATATGCATGACTATTTCGAGAGTATCCCATGAAAATAAATTTATCACTCTTTGAGTCAAGTTTTGTGATTCGAGCTTTTGTGTGTGCCTACTTTATAAATAATTGTTAGAAATTTAATAGCTCGCCCACAAAATAACGGGATCGCGTGTAGGTTTGGCAAGCTTAACTCGAGTCATCTCTCAAGGACTGGCGTTCGAAATTTTTAATATTTGTTTAGTCATAATTTTAACACGAGAACTTGTATAGATTTGGTTTTCGAGAATTATAACCTACTAATTAATTTAAAAGCATCAACTAATTATTTTAAACTAACTAATTTATCCTAATTAATTAAATAAAGCTTCAAACTAAATTATCTAAGAATTATTAATCTAGGGATTTTAAGAGCAATTTTAGTTCTAAATTAATTATCTAGCATGCATCAACTTCTACGAATTAAACTAAGCATGTGATTCTCAAGAACAATAAGATCAATCTCAAAATTCTCAAGCAATAACATAGCATGAACCAATTATCAAAACTAAAGTAATAATTAAATTAATCATGAACAAATCACCACCAAGCATGAACAAGAGAATAAACGCAGCGACTAATTATTATTAAAACTAAAAGTCTCAAGGTTCTAGCTTCAACAAATCGAAGGCTCATACGAGCGAAATAATTAAACGGCTCAAAAACTCAAACGAAAATAATTAAAATCCTAAGCATAGATTATCTAGAATTAAAATATGAATAACTAGAGTTTAGAGAACTTATTAAGTAACTAAAGGTGCTGAAAGATTGCTGCGAATTGGGACTATGGATGGTTGATCTTGGTTGAGAAATCGGAGCTTGAACGAACGTCTTCGTCTTGGTGCTTCAGATCTTGAATCTTCGACGTAGATCTTTACAATATGTTGTAGGGTGTTGAAAATAAGTTTCTCAACCCTAGGTAAGTGTCTTGGGTTGTGGTTCTTGTGTTTAATCCGAAATATGAAGGGTTTATATAGTTATTTCATGACTTAGCGCACAAGAAACCCTTAAAGTCACAATTCTGGGCCGTCGCGTCGATTGACGTCGGTTATTGCGTCGACCGACGCAAACTGGTCGACGCTACAGAGAGTTTGTGGGCAGGTGCATCGATCGACATATGTTCTGGCGTCGACCGACGTAACTGGTTGACAGGTGTGCGCAGCGCTCGGCAGGTGTGCATCGACCGATGCACCATGGGTCGACGCTACAGAGAGTTGCGGTCGGCCAAGGCCACTACAACGCTTCCAGATGGAAAACTGTTATAGAAAGTCGGCAGCTTCAAATTCTTCAAATCACGGCCTGTGAAACTCCACTCGTACGCCCATCCTCGACTATGTCCAAACCAAAAATCTTTAGAATACCTAAATTAAACCTAAAATTAATTAATTATAATTAAAATAAGATAAAATAAGTTGGAGATAAGAAAATATGAAAATGTGCTTAATCTATCAAACTTATACCAAAAAAATAAGAGAAATAAACTAAAATACTAATAAAAACAAAAACAAATTCGTGATAATCATTTTTCAAGATGTTTTCTTCCATTTAGCACATAACAAATGCACCAAAAAATATGAAAACAACTCAAATTTGGCTTTTTGTCCATCAATAATTCATAGGGAGTAACACAAGACTCTGGTCTAAAATACACCCTATTAATTATATGGCATGCAGTGTTCATTGCTTCTGCCCAAAAATGTTTAACAACCCCATTTGAATAAGCATAGTCCTAGTCATTTTTATGAGAGATCTATTTTTGCATTCGACTATCCTATTTTGTTGGGGGTTCTTGGGTAATGTTAATTCATGAGTTATACCAACTTTGGAATAATATTCTGAAAATGATGCATTCTCAAATTCTTTCCCATGATCAGACCTTATTCTACCTATACTTACACTAAAACTTACACATAACCTTTTTGCAAGTTTTTTAAATGCTTCGAAAGTCCTTTTAAAAACTCTACCCAATTAAAGCGGGAAAGATCATCTACAATCACAAGAACATACCTTTTATGACCAAGGCTCTCAACTTCAAGTGGTCCCAAAAGGTCCACATGAAGGAGTTCGAAACAATATGAGGTAGTCAGACTCTGTACAGTTGGATATGGCACCCTGACTTGCTTCCCTTTTTGGCATGCCTCGCAAACAGGAACGGTTTTAGTGTTGAGATTAGGTAGTCCGATCACAGCATCCTTTTTGACCAATCTTTCCAACATCTTGTAATTAATGTGTCCGAGCTTTTGACGACACACCTCGGCATCACTCAGTTGGGACAGCTTGTAGAACATGTCGCCATTAATTTGGTAGCAGTTGTCGGAGGTCCTGTGACCAGTAAGGATGCAAGTTTTGCTCTCGTCATAAACTTCACATTTTTCATGAGTGAAACTAACACTGAAACCACAATCGTACAGTTGGCTAATGCTTATCAAGTTCGCAGTTAGGCCTCCACAGCCCAAAACATAAAATCTTGATCCCAAATCCCATCCTGCACTGCTCATTAGCCATTACACACCTCGCTGTGTGCTTCTCCGATTCCGTCAAGTGGTTATGCTCGGTATGTGTGATTGTAGTGCCGTGTTTGGCTTTATGGGAAGGAGATTAAGGATTGGTTTCTCAGTTACAATTGCAATTGTGGGTTTACGAATTTAGGAATGATGACTGGACATGTTATTTGTGAATTGTGGGTTTATAATGCCTTTTAACATGTAATTGATGTCCACTGTATTATCTATGAAAATGTGGAAGTGAAGAGAAGTGAGAGTTGATGATGGTGATTGGTCCGGTGTTTATCAAATTTATTTTATGAAACTGTACGTGATTTCTATTTTTTTTTTTTTTTGGAATTATTGTTTATATTAAGCTATAATTTAGATTTCTCTTAAGTTAGTATCCAATTTTAATAGGGTTAGTATTAAATTTTAACAAGGTTAATATGAAATTCAAGATGGTTGGTATGAAATATATAATGTAGTATGAAATCAAAAGTTAAAGAAAAAATTACACGAATCACTACGAGATTCCATGATTTAGTAAGAAATTTGATGACGTATATAGTATGTATTTACGATGTAATATAAAATTTCACGATTTAGAAGTATGGAATTTTCAGTATGTTGTATAAAATTTTAGGATGTAGTATAAAATTTTGAATATGTAGTATAAAATTTACTACCTAGTATGAAATTTGACCGGAGTCCGGCGGCGGCTGGTGCTAGATGATGATCAGTATGAAATTGACATGGGTAGTATGAAATTAACATTTGGTAGTATTAATTTTACAGACTTAAATTTGGAATAAATAATAAATGATTTGAACGAGAGAAAAGGAATTAACTAGTAAGGATAAATTTATTACTTTTATGACAAATTTGATTAAATGGGAAGTTGATATGTTCAATTGAGTTTTTGGGATAAAATATTCAACTAATGGTTCATACGGGAATTGTCCCTAAAAAATACAAAGTTCAGGGGGTTAAATATAGGAAATAAAAGATTAGGAGACAAAGTGTCAAATTGAGTATGGTTTATGTGGTAAAAAAAAAAAATCTCGCAAAATCATGTTCAATCACTCATCTAGTCATATAAGTAACTTCATTTACAATTTCTAAGTAAGAAATCACATAAGAGCATAAATAATACAATATGTAATCTATGAATATTATTAAATATTGCATAGTTCCATACTTTCCAATATCGTATATAACTGGCATGCACTTATAATTTTATTCACAATTTAAGTAACACATATACATTCTTTGTACAAGAACTTAAATTGCGGGCTAATACACATCATGCCACATGTAAATGCAAATAAATATTTATTATTTGGATTTAATAAATAATAGTTTATTCACGATTTTTTTCATAGGGCCATGACATTTTTCTAATGATAGAGAGCTTCAAACCCCATCTCATTTAACCTCTATGTATTTTGAACACTACATCCAAAATCCAACTTCATCCGATGATTAGATGATTAGATTGTGTGTAATCTAATCATAAAGAATACTGAGCAAACAGTTACGGAACTCTGTTCAAAACTAAATATTTTATTCTACAGAACATAGATTCATATCTCCACCATTTCAATAAGGTTTTATATGTATTTAACAATATATCCAATTTATAGCTTGATCTAACAGTTCGATTGTACGCAATCTTGTTTTCAAAAATGGTGCATAGGAAATCTCAAAAACAAAGCCTGCTTTGTTAGAAACTTAATGTATGTTGCTTCAAACTCAGAATCCAATATCCACTGGTTCGAGCGTAATTCGACAGGTCTTGAAGGTGTTGTAAAAATTGGAGCGCAATCCAACAGTTCAAACGCTAAAAAATAATTTTTCAAGTTTTCAGCACAATTATATTTTCTAGGTTCAAAAATTATATAATTGTTCTTTTGATTTATGGAGGCTTATTTGTAGATCATTCTCAATAGGTTATAGTTTTGTACTGATAACGTGAAAAAGGGAAAAGTATGAAAGAAGAAGACATATAGAAGTCGATAGAATTAGGATTGTCTTATTCATCAAAAACTCCTTTATATAAGGTATCAAATACATGTTTTCATAATACATAAATATAATAAATATTTAAATTGTCCTTCATTATTTAAATATTACTTTAACTAATCAGGTATTATTATCAAAATATTTATGGTAAAAAAATTATTGTTGTATAGTATTTATATGTTCATAAATTAAAATAATCACACTAACTTAAGAATAGTACAAAGAAACAATATCTAACACCAATAGGTCTCGGGTTCGATTCCCACTAATGGCGCAGGAGTTTTAATTTTTCGCGTTTGTGTGGCTGATTTTCAACATAATTGTAACACCCCAAATCAAGAGACTATATAGGAAAGTTCAATATTTTTGATTGATATAACTCATACCAACAAGACGCATCTTCTTTTCTGATATCTCTCTCATCGAAACTTCAAATATAAGCGTATTTTGCTTGGAGTAGAGGTGAGATGCGTTACAATACAAAGAGAATGATACACCTTATACCACGATTTTGAATCAGAAGAGAGATCTCAAGAAATGACAGATCTATTCACTCTATCGATAACCGAGTCAGATTTGGTGTATCATAAAAGATTAAGCTTTTCTACTGATTCTAATGGATTGGATCAAAACAAATCTTGAGTGAGACCAGAGATGAATCAAAAAAGAAAACCTTATTAGTTATGCCTCCTATATTATATGAAAAGAATGAATCTTTTTCTCGAAAGAGCAGAAAAAAAAAATGGGTCCGGTTCTCATGTGGGAATGATTTGAAAGATCTAAAATAAAAAATGGGGGGTATTTGTTAGCAACAACATAATGGAGGTAGTTAATGGTGTATTTATATCAAAAGGATTTGAAGAATAATTTGAAACGCTTCATATAAAAATGAATTTATAATTTATTGAAATTAAAAAAATAAACTCAAAATTAACATTTAGGGGATTGTATTCAATCGGTACATTTTCTAAGATTTTAATTTTATTTTTTTTGGAATGTGGAGAATTTTCATTTAAACTTCTAAAGACTTATGATTCTCATAATGAAATTTATGGAATATTAATATTTCTTTATACTTTTAATTAATAGTATATAAGAAAAATCTCAACTAGATATTCATAAAATTAAGCACAAGATAATGAATTATAAGATGCCAACAAATTTTATATAGATAATGTTACAAAGAAATAGATTAATAAATATAAAGTATTATTAAAATATATAGGTTAACATTATGTTAAAATAATAAAATCAAAAAACATAAAATATAATACATAAAATATTTATGATATCACTCCACACACACACACACACACACACACACACACATATATATATATATATATATATATATAATAGTCATTCTCCACGCATTATTATTTCCTCTTTATTATTTTCGACATTTAAGATAAATTTAATCGGTCTGAATAGGGCTGCAAACGAGTCGAGCGGCTCACGAGCGCTCGCGAGCAGCTCAAGTCAAAGATCGACTCGAGCTCGGTCAAACTCGAGCTCGAGCTCACAAACGAGTCGAGCTCGAACACATCACTAATAAGCTCGCGAGCTCGACGAGCTGCTCGATTATGTGTGAATTTACTAAAATACCCCTATTTAATAGTATTAATTACAAAGATACCGTGATTTTATTAGATTTAAAACTAAAAAACTCGAGCCGAGCTCGAGCTTTTGTCGAGCCGAGCATTGTCGAGTCGATCTCGAGCATGCTCATTTGCTTGTCTAGTCGAGCTCGAGCAGCAATCTTTCGAGCTCGTCGAGCTCGAGCTCGAGCACAGATAAAAAATAGTCAATCCTAGCTCGAAATCGTAAATGCTCGACTCGACTCGACTCGTTTCGTTTGCAGCCCTAGGTCTGAAGGTCAACTAATTGACTAAATAATGCACCTCACGATCAAAATTCCATAATTGACGTTACAATCAAATTAAGAAAAATTAAGTTCACAAATCCTCTCTATATTACTAATTGAGTCCCAACTTGTATTTCATGCTTCCACGTGGAGCATTATGATTTTTTTTCTCTGTCTCAGTCTCTCTCTCTCTTTTTTAAAGCATTGTATTTTTTTTCTCTGTCTCAGTCTCTCTCTCTCTTTATTAATTTTTTTTCTTTCTATCTCTATCTCTTTGTCTTTTTTATTTTTTTCTTTCCTATTAATTCAGAGTACAATAGAATAGTAGCTTTACACGTGACGCTTTAAACTATTTTTTTTTTTAAATCCTTTCATTTTATTTGTATCCGCCTATCTCTTACCCACCTTAAGTCTTTTCTTTTTTATTTTTTTTCATACGTTATCTCTGTCCACACATATTTCCTATATATTTATGATATTTATTTGTTTTTCTTTCTATTTCCTATTTTCTATCTATCTCTTATGTTCTCTTTTCTATTTTTTTTGACGTGTTTCTCTCCTATTATTTTGTATCACAAACTTTATTTATTTAAAATTTAAACTTATCCACCATGCACATCCAATATTATACGTGTGTTTAAGTAATTTTGTTTTGTATCACAAATTTTATTTATTTAAAATTTAAATTTATCCACCATGCACATCCAATATTATAAGTGTGTTTAAATAACTTTTTACACCAATTTTTTATTTACAATTTCTATTCATTTAAAATTTAAACTTACCCTTCAATATTATAGGTGTATTTAAACCAATTCTTTGATTTATATTATGTTATTGACTTAATCGATGTTTCCATATAAATAAAAAATAATTTTGTTTTCTATATTATTTAATCTAACGATATTTGTCGTATTGTTCTAGATATTATTACAAAATTTTAACATTTTATTACATATTATCATAAAATTCTATATTAATTTTTGTTTTCTAATGTATTTTATAAATTGTAGTTTTTGACTAATATTTTTATACTTTATTTGTTGATATTACATATTAAGTTATATTTTGAGAAAAAAATAATTATTTTATATCAAAAATAAATCACAAAAAATAAAAAATTAATTTTAATATTAAAATAACGTGTTTAAATGGCTCACGCAATACATAATGGTATTTACACTAAGCGATGTTGGGATAAAAAGCAACGCGCTTTGGATGATACGCGTTTTAAAACACTGATTTTTACCTATACTAATATCTATCTTGTTTATCTTCTTAAAAATCTTTCTTATCATTCTTCTCTCCATTCTTAAATGTCCCAAGATTTCACATATAAACTTTGATTTTGATTTCTAATTATAATTCTTAATTCATTATCGATTTGTGTGCATGATTGAACTGGGATGTCAAGTGGAGTTTTATAAGCTATCGAAAATGAGTTGTAATGATTGTTGGTACTATTCCTCATTATTTGTATTTTATTTTTTAGTCATGAATTATAAATAAAATAAACTTTCAATTATTTTTTATATAAATTATTCTTTGCATGTGATTTTTAATTTTGACGAGATTTTCTAAAATTTTGAAAATGCACGATTGTTGTGTGTAATTATAATTTATTGCGTAGACCTTAAATAATTGTTCAAATAAAATTGATATTTATTTTTAGAATTCATAATGGTATGTAATTCAATTTTTAAAAATTCTCATCCAGCATTTGTCCCCATTATATTTTCCACCATATTATAGTGCTTATTTAAGTTCTTATCACGTACCGATTTCTTGTTTCACAGATTAGTTACATAATTTTGAAGGTGGAGCATATATTATTTGATTTATTAATATTATTTATAAGATGAAAATGCATAAAATTTGAGTTTRTTGGGATTATTTCAATGGATTTCAAATTGTATTCTGATATGATATTACGAGATGCTCTATGTTTTCAACTTTGTTCTTTTTTAACTTATTTCAAATATGTCGAATTTTCTTTATTATTTGCAAAATGTGATTTTATTTTGAATAAAATTTGATGTATATTTTTATCAAATCTAACATATCCTCATCCTTATTTTTTATTAATAGCTTTCACATATAGTTTTAGAAAAGAGTATATATACTTCTCTATTTGTTTTTATTTTTCACAATAAAATATTTGTCTTTTTGAAATATTATTTGGTGTAGTATTAAAATTATATTTTATTACATTAACATTATACAAGTACAATAYATAAATACTCAATTTCGTCTATATCACCAATTTTTAGAAATTGRCAGRTTTATYRTTCAATGTCAAYAGTAAAAGTAGAAAATGATTGAAAACACTTTATTATGACAAAGACGATAGYTATGTAAATAGAGTTAATAAGTTACTTTATAAAAAATAAATTGCGATGGGTAAATTAAATAATATATTTTTATTTATTATTATTTATTCATTCTTAAAATTTATATATTTTTAATACACTCAATATTGTAATATATATATATATATATACACCCGTGTGTTAACACGGGTATTACGCTAGTATAACAATATAAGAATGAACAAATTTCAAGAACATGTCTACAAAATCTCCCTAAACATGGAAATCATGTTTCTCATATTTTGGGTTTTTATCAAAATTATATAAATAAAAATTGTGAAAAGAATAAAATAAAATCAGTGAGAAGCTATTTGTACATGAAGAAAAAAAGTAAAGAAAAACACATGAAAATGAAAGTTGAAAAATCAAATAAATTAACATGGAAAAGTAACGAGAAATGGTAGAGAAAATAGGAAATGCGTTGTTGGATAATATTTTGAGAATTTTACAAAATTTCACCAATTTTGATAAGATTTGTACAAGGACTTCTTCTTTCAAATTTGTATAGAAGAGTCTTCAAAAAAACTTCATTTAATAAATCTCATAAAATTCTTCCTAAATTTGAATAAATTGAAGACGTAATGAATACCTTGAACACCCAATTTGACACCTAAAATTCTAGATTGAATAACCAGCAACTTTCCAAGTTTTTTTTTCTTCTGGGAAAAAATATTTTTTCACGTATGTCCTTTTTTTATGCAAACTACCCTAAAATTTTTTGGTTCTATTTTGCCTTTCAATGTACAATTT
>BMAC01001201.1:97799-119376 GCA_014905375.1 Phtheirospermum japonicum | reverse complement strand
TTTTATGTTTCCCCCTGAAACTTATTTTGGTGGAATATCCCCTCTAAATGTTGTCGGCAAGGAATTTATAGACAAAATACAAAAATCCTATAATTTGGGGGCAAAATACAAGTATTTTTATAATTTATATAAATATTGAATTTTTGTAATAAAGTTTTATATTTGAAAAATAAAATAGAATTTCTATCTTTCTGTTCATCAATATGTATCATATATCGTGACATGGTATCATAAAAAGATTTATAATAATATAGTAATTAGAAAATTAGAAAAAAAGATTTAATTAGAAAAAATGTATATCGTATATATGTCTTATCCACTAAGTTGCATCGACACGGACAAGGACTTGGGACACGACACGACATGGATACGAGGACACGCTTATTTTTAAAAGTATAGGACACGACACGGCTTGAACACGTTTATAATATAAATAAATATTAATATATTTATTTCCTATAAATATTAAATTATAATGATTTTTATTTCCAATTAATCACCTAAAATAATTACAAACTCATTCACAATAATTTATAAAACTCCAAGTAAAATGAAAAATGATATTAAATTAAAAAAGTAAAAAAATAAAATTAAAAAAACGTGTTGGGGCCGTGTCCGAACCGTGTCCCCGTATGTCCCACCGTGTCCGAGCCGTGTCCCTGTCAAAAATTCAAAAAAAAAAATATAGGACCGCGTCCACGGAGTGTCCGACTCATCCCAGGGGTCAAAAATGAAGTGACTGTGCATCATACCTTATCCACAATCTTATAAAACGATGTATTGGTGATTAATATAGTACACATTTTTCATAAACAAAGAAATATATGAAATAAAATTTTACATCTTGGGAGTTTTTCCTCAAAACACTGCTCAATAATGAAGTGAATTCTTTTTCCATTTTATAGGACAAATAAAAGCAGAAAAATAAAAAAAAAATGAAAACATAAAATTTCAGTTACTATTAATATTTTTTTAAATATAATATTTTCATTAAATCTCTTGTTTTGTTTAATATGAAATATACATCTAAGTATTATGTATATTATTAGGTTAAAAATAATTAATATAATGTTAAGTATTATGTTTGAACAAAATAAAATAAAGTGTATTACGTATTTGCTTTATTGTGATACAAGAATTAAGATTACCATTCAATATTATTTCTTTTGAATAAATAATGTGGTTAACTACTATATTAATCAACAGTACATTATTATGTAAGATTGTATCACAATATTATATTAGGAAAATGTGCAAAAATGACTTTAATGTATGATTTCAAGTGCAAATATGATCATATTATAAGATATTGTAAAAGGAAAAGCATAATAGAAGAAGACACAAATGAGACGAAGGAAACAATAGAAATTAGGGTTCTCTTATTCATCAAAGACTCCCTTTATATAGGGTATTAAATACATATTTCCATAATACCTAAAGATAACAAATACCAAAATTGTCCCACATCAGTTATTTGTTGACGAAGGCACACTAATTGTGTTTTTCCTTGTGCCAAGTCAAAGGGTAAAATGGTGTTTCATTGTTGCCTCGTTAAAACCTTGCCAAGTAACAAAACTCAATGGGAAAAATAAAATTTGGTCTAAGGAAAAAGAGTACAACACACCTATGTTGAGACTCCCCCTAAAGTCTACACCTCTCTTTGATATGTACATCTATCAAGAGAACTTTGAAAGTCTCCACTTCCTCAATTTACTTGATTCTTGAGAAAGTGCATAGTTGTTGGTTGTAGAAGAGTTGTGGTAATATTACTCGTATTATCACATTTTCTTCAGTGATAGAGTTCAAACCACTATTATCAGATATATGAATGGTCATAACATTTACCATTGATAATCACGAACTACTACATGTATAATAATGATCTTTTTACATTGATCGAATGAGTAACCAATATCAACGATACTATTTGGTGTTTCAGAGTAGGAGGTAAACTCAACATTTTCTTTAAGGGTTACAAGACCATCTGCAGCCCCCATTATGTTTATGAATGGGAAAAATAAACACGCGTCAATGGTTTCTTTTAGGTATCAAAATGCATTTTGATTCCATTCCAGTGACATTTCGCTTTCTTGAGTTAAATCAAGATAACAATTTTGAGAAATTAATATTTGGTCAAGTGTATTAGTAATTGTACAATAATTCGCATATTATACATAGGTAGAGAATTTCAGCTCCCACTAGTTCTTCGTCATTCCATTGACGAAATTGATATTTCCTTATATCTTCACTTTGACCAATCATAGGAGTGCTAGCATATTGCACTTATCCACATTTAATTGTCCGATCATCTTTTGGATATGTGCAAACTGTAGAATTTAATATTCCACAAACTAGGGTTTTAGTTTAAATTCTTAACATGACCGAGTTTTCCCATGATTCATTATCTCAAATTAAGAATTTCAAATAACTAGCGATGTCTCTTATTTCATTAAGAGTGGATATATGTTCATATCATCAACATATACAACTATAATCGCAAATTTGAAACTTATTTTCTTTACAAATACGCAAGGGCATATATTATCTTTTCCCAACCAAGTAATCACTTAGACGGTTATACCACATCCGTCTGGATTGTTTCAATTAATAAAGTGAGCGTTTTGATTTAATTACAAATGCACTCCATGGCTTAGAGTCACTTGCCTTGGCAACGAAAGGCCAGCAAGCACTTTCGTATATATCTCTAAATCATGATGCTCATAGAGATATGATGTAACCACATGTATAAGCTGCATTCTCATTCTTTAGAATTATAACATCTATTATGAGAGAGTACATATCCTCATAGTCAATTCCTGGGCATTTTGAGAAACTTTGTACTTCAAGTTTAGATTTGCATCTCATGACTTTATTTTTCTCATTACGCTTTCTGACAAAACTTTCTTTATGTCCTATAGGCTTTACACTTGGTGAGGTTAGCACTACCAGACCAAATACCTATCTTGTTGTTAGTGAGTTTAGTTCTACCTGGACTGATTCTTTACATTTAGGTCAATTTGCTCTATATTGACATTTTAATAGAGCGTGGCTCGATATCATCGTGCTCTATGATTCCTTGAGCAACAGTGTATACATCATCAATGTGTGTGGAAAATCTTTCCATCAACTTATATAAACTCTCATAGTACATTGAGATTTCTTTATTCTGTGGAATCATATTAAACATTAGAGTGTCCTCCAGTAATGATTCATGGACATAAGTATAAACAGAGATAACCTCATGAGAGGAATTATCTTCATTGATGATCAATTGAAGTTGCGCCATATGTGCCCTCTTATTCCTTGGGTGAGTATTGATCGAACCAAGTGACCTCCCTCTGTTCCTTTTGGGAGTCACGGCCTCAACCACACCTCCACTAATTATGGTTGCAATACCTTAATCTGCGATATTGTGCCCTTTATGGGGACTTTTAACCTTGCAGACACATTTGCAGCTGGTATAAATATGATCTCGTCACTTTGGAAATTGAGTCTTCTATACTTTGAAGATCAATTGTTCACTTTACTTTACTTTCAAGTTACATCGTGAAATGCGGGGATCATAATGAGACATAGTATGAAACTATTCCTATCGTTCCATTAGAAAATACTTTTTCTTATCTCCCCCTAACGAAGGGAAGACTGTCTCATTAGAGTAACAAACTCGCTAATTTAGTGAGAAAGAGATCGCCTGTCAAAGGTTTCAAATAGTGGATGACTGTTCGAGATTTATATCCAACATAAATACTTAATCGTCTTTAGATACCCATATGAATGCGCTGTAAGGGCGCAATAGGCACATATACTGCGTAATCAGATATGCATAATATTGCATAAACGAATAAGTAAGAGTTGTGTGCAATATTGCATAACCCTATGCAGAGACAAATATATGAGTGCGCATAAGAATTATCTTAGTCACCATCTATATTCTTTTCTACGATTTCTTTTTAGAGACCTTATTATATATGCACATTAAGGTACAAGATGCATTACATCGATCTTGATTAAAATGCAATAGACATCGAATACTTTTGATGTAAACTCTCTAGAATTATGAATTTGGTTGATCTATAAGGGTGGTGAGTCCTCAATCATACTAAATGTGCTAGAAGTTTTGCAAATGCAATATTTTCCTGGACAATACGTGCCGAAACATCGACCAAAACTATAAAATACTTGAATGATCCGCATTTAGAATGATTATGTCCACATGTATCACCAATTATCAATTATAAGAATGGAATATTATACTTTGTATCTTTAGCATATGGAGGTCTCAATCATACAATATTGCTAATGAACAAGTTTTGAAAAAAATGAGTGATGCATCTTTGAGATATGAATGTATGTAGTGTTCCTAGTACTTTGGAATGTACTAGCTGTAATGTAACAGCATTAGTTCGACACTATACTGTGCATTAAATTTCTATCTCTTTTTGTATTTCACTCAAAATGAAATATGTCCATGTTAATTTCTTATAATATGGACCATCATATCACGACGACTAAAGAATCCATGCCAGTCGTGTCAAAACTTGAATGAGTTAGTGTTCAAAATTTCTTTGTTGGTCATATCTTATGATTCAATAATCAAAAAGTAGTAAATTAAGTTACTAAATTGACTCTAAAACGTGCTTTCTTTCACATAAATTAAAGGCATAGTTCCATTCTCATAATATATTTCATAATGATAATCATCAACATGAATATCATCAAACTTAACAAGGTTCGTTTCGCTCTTGGTTCATACCGAGCTTTTGTGGCTTTAATCAATGTGTCACTAGGCATCAAGATTTTGTCACATATAAACATCAATTCAGTGAATAATTGTCTATTCGTCGACAAATTCTCACATTCTTCAGAGATATTTGAACGAAATACTTGTCATTCTAATATTTTAGATTATTTGCTAGATATATTACATTATATCTTAATAGTATACTCTTGAATCTTGAATGTGAATGTGTGGTAAGTAAAATTAATTCATTCAATACTTTAGAAGAAAATCCAAATTTTACCAATAAGTCAAAAATAATTAAATCAGGCCACATCATATAAATATAACTCAAAATAAATTTTAAAACCAAATACAATAGTCTAATATGAATGATTGATTATACTTTCACAAGTTCTCTGTAAAGTAAGAAATAAACAAATTTCATCAATCAAAAGAGCGGATACCCATTGACTAAGCAAGGAGGTTATTGAGAGAACCTTCATAACTTCTACCATGACCAATAAATATCACAAACTCTTACATATCTTACCTTATGGTTCATTCTTCCCACATAGGTAGGGATCAACATGTCTCTTCCCCTTTACTTTGAGGTTATTTCCACTATTAATATTGATCCTAGTTAGCATCAAGAAACTTCCTTATCCAGAGGTCTAACATTGGTATTATGAAAAGTAATGCAATGTCTCTTAATGACTTACTATCATAATTAATATTATACAAGTGCATCAATATGTTTGATCAAGTGGGGAAAAAAATAGAGTGAGATCGTATCTCTCAACTATTTATTATCATTTAAAGTGACTTTCTTTTCGACATATGGTAAGACATGTTTTTAGTTGCAATATATCAAAGTCATTGACCCTTTTTAGCAAGCAGACATATTTTTTTTTCACTAAACTCGTTGGCTTGGAAGTAGTATTTCATAAAATTCTAAAAATATTCATTTAGAGCAAATCCCAAAGTTCATTGAAATTTCTCAACTACATATACTTTCATATAAGATTTGGGGTCAATATGAAGTTTCAAATTCATTAGAGAATTGACTTTGACTTAGTTTCTTCTTTGCCAGTTGGGGGTTGGTGTATGATATTATTATGGAATTATAGTTCTTATAGTTTCCACATCAGACCAGTGATGGTAGTACTCAATTTCTTTTGAGTATATTAAATCGTATTTAGATTGAGTTAGTTCAGTCATTTTCTTTAGATAGTGAATTTGAAGTATGTCGAAAACAAAATTTGCTTTATTCGAATTATAAATATATTTTTTCGTATCTCCGAATCTGATCTCCACCGTTCAGAAAAGGTATTGAAGGTTCTGTAAAAATTGGAACACGGTCCAACGGTTGAAACATGAAAAAATAATTTTTCAAACTTACAACGCAGTTAGATTTTCGATGTACGAAAATTGTATAATTGTTGCTTTGGTTATGGAGGCTTGTTCTTGATTACTCTCAATAGGTTAGAGTATCGTGCTGATAACGTGTAAAAGAAAAAGTATAATAGAAAAAGACACAAAGGAGATGAGGAAACACAATAAAATTAGGATTCTCTTATTCATCAAAAACTCCCTTTATACAGGGTATTAAATACATGTTTCCATAATACATAAAGATAACAAATACTTAAATTGTCCCACATCAGTTACTTGTTGACGAAGGCACACTAATTGTGTTTTTCCTTCAACAGATATAATTTTTAATGATATCTCTTTTTAAGTATATTGCTATATTATTATCATTAAAAAAATTATGATATCATGTCACGGTTATATATATATATATATAAGATAAAAGTTCTATTTCTTTTTAAATAAAAATAATACTTTTACACAAAATATAATATTATATCATTTTAATTTTTCAGTTAAATTATAAAAAATTTTGCACTCTGCCCACTTCTCCGCCGATGAAATTTAAATAAAATATTCCGACAAAAATAAATATTAGGATCTTTCAAAAATTCTTATATATCACAGTGGAAAGTGAAATAAAAAATAATTAAGAAGACATGTTCAAAATAACACACACACACACACACACACACACACACACACACACACACACACACACACACACATATATATATATATATATATATATATATATATATAGGTATAGGATCACGTGAGAATGAATCCGTAGGTGAGAAATGAGAATGCATCCTGACCAATCATTTTAGTACTTTTTTCAGCATTTATCCGGTGGCAGTTGGTAATTCTGGACATTCGGCGGCATATTGGTAATTACGTGCATTTTCTCATTTCTCCAACACCCGGTCGCGATTTTTTCACAGAACCCTCCCCTTCTCATTTTTTTTTTTGCACAGAACGCTCTCCGGCGACCTGCAATTCGAAACCTCTGGTTCTTTCCTCACCGCTCTCTGGCGATCTGCAATTCGTAGCCTCCTCCTCCAATAGACTCAATCCACACATCCTCACATCCAATTTTGTTAAACCCATTCTCAATCTTTCTAATCGAAGAATTTCTGAAAAAAGGGGTCCCGATCCCCTTTTGCATAAAAACGGCATCTCGCTGTACGGTGCTCTTCCGGCCGAATTGGAGGTGCACCAACCTCCTCCATTTCACGTCGATGCCAAACCAGGTGTCAACTTCAAGAACGAGTTCCAATTTTGTCAAACTTGACGATTCCCGTCATTGATCCCCTTTTTCTTGAACAAGGCGATTCCGACCAAATTGATGCAAGTCACTTCGAATCGTTTATCCAAACCACTTCAATTGATGTTAATAACGATTTTCCTTTCCTGAATTTGGTCACTGAAGTTAACCTAAATTATTTACGTTTTTCGCTTGAAGAGAGAGAGACTTTTGCTCCCGCCGCCGCCGCAAGGTCGACCGAAAAATGGCCTTCTCCAGCACCTGTCAGTGCTCAGCCTCCTCCGGTTCCTGGCCCGACAGCCCCCACACCCTTGAAGCCTTATGCATAAGCGACTTCCACAGGCCATCCAAACTCAGCACCTATCCTCGGCACAATCGACAGGTCCCATGACATCCCCGAAGTTATTTTCTCCATCACGGATCTTTTGCAAGCCTCGGTTGATTTCCAACATGCCATCGTCGGGAAATTCTCGTTTGGTAAGCCGAAAACGCAGGTAATTCGCTCACACCTTACCAAAATCGGATTCAGGGGCTTCATATTGACGTATATTAACTCGAGGCATGTTGTTATAAGTGCTCTTGATGAACGAATGTTTTCGGAGTTGCTAAGGAACCTCGAGATCCGTAAATACGTGCTTTACCTATACTGTGGGAAAATAAGTACTTACTAGTTTATTTTCGTGCACATTGAGATTCTTATTTATAGCTTAGGAAATACAGTTTTCTAAAAATTATGATTCCTGCTAAATTTTGAGAATCCTGTAAACTGGCCTACAAACTTAACTTAGTCTTTTTGAAACTTTAATTTTCTGCAATGAATGTCGGATCTTTACTTCCTGTGTTGTGTGCTTATTTAATTTTTAATTATTGGACAGTGTATTACTTAGTAATGTGCAATGTATAACTTAGTAATGTGAAAAATAATTCTTATTATTGTGCAATGTATTTCTTATTAATGTGCATCGTATACGGTTTCTGTGCATACAATTTTTCCTTGTATATATGTTGTGTATTTTTCTTGATTATGTCACCCTCTGAAAAAGAATTTTTATTAATGTGCACATGACTTCTTATTATTGTGCAAATTATTACTTATTAATGTGCATCATATACAGTTTACTGGTACAGTCACCCGAAGCACAAAGAAAGTTGATGTTACATTGAGTCATTAAAAGAAAGAAGAAAGAAGGCAAAGTATGAACCATATGGTGGTGATTTTGAGAGGCCTTTGCGACATAATGAGGAGTCTGAACCTTCACCACAAATGAGAAATCTCATCCACGTAATGAAGAACCATCTGAAGATACTCCACCTTTAGGCGTGCACATTCTAGAGAAGAATTTGTGATTCTGGCAAAAGTTGCGGCAAATATTTTCCCATTTATTTAATGATTTTTTTTTGATATATCTTGTCAGACTCATGTGTAAAATCATTGTTGGTGTGTTTTTATAATTTTTGTATTAATATATATTGTGCATGACTTGTAATACGATTGTGCAGGTCTTATGGCACTATTGTGCATATCCTGAAACTAATGTTGTAATATTTATTTTGGCTTTAAAATAAATTTAAACTGATACTGCTAGATCATATTATGATGTGGCAAACAGAGCCTTCACCTCAATCTCATAATTAGTATCGAAAGACCAAAAAATTAAATAAGAATTCGTGAAATACTAGAACCAAGAGTGCAAGAGCGTCTGCACCAGTGACATATTGTGCACAATTTATTGCACTATTGTGAAAAATTCATTACATTGTTGTGCATAAATTGACACTTACTTGTGCACAACCCAATTTGCTCAATTAAGAAAATAAAAATAAGAAAATAATATTAAGGGTAGGTCTTGATATATGCCAATTGGTCCCATTTTTTACTTCCTTCCTCAAATCACCTGCAAATTACAATGGGCAAAGAAGTGATTATTACAACCATAACCGATACCAAGTAAAATTTCGAGGTAAGAACACACAAAAATCAGAAAATAAAATTTTGAATATCTTTGAAGTAATGATACATCTTGGCTCATGCACCATTGGCTTTTTGAATTACTCGAGTGACAATCAGCGTATTTAGTAGTTATCAATACAGTTACAAATGTAACATTTATTTGTGGTTGTCAATCCTAATGAAAGGTGCAAACACCATATTAATGTGCACAAACTAACTATTATTTGTGCACAAACAAATCACACTAGCATCAGATGACAACCACATCAGACGACAACACGCGCATAATTTTTTAATCATAACAAGTGCAAACACCATTTTGCTACTGCACAGACGTACACAAGGGAACACACTAATGTGCATAAACTGACACTAAGTTGTGCAAAAAAAGAAAAATCAGACGGCAACCACATCAGACGACGACACTCACATATTTTTTTTTAAAACTTCATGACACGTGCAAAACGCCATTCAGCACGGACCTGTGCAAGGGAACACACTAATGTGTACAAACTAACACTGAGTTGTGTACAAAACAAATCAGACAACAACCACATCAGACGAACGACATGTACGGATTTTTTAAGACTTCATGAAACGTGCAAAACAACATTCAGTCGGGCGTGCTTAGGGGAACACATTAATGTGCACAAACTGACATTGAGTTGTGCACAAAACAAATCAGACAGCAACCACATCAAACGACGACATGTACAGATTTTTTTAATACTTCACGACACGTGCTAAACACCATTCCGCACGGACGTGCACAATGGAACACACTAATGTGCACAAACTGACACTGAATTGTGCACAAAACAAATCATACAGCAACCACATCAGACGACGACATGTACGGATTTTTACCAGGTTAACTCAAAAAAATACAAAATCAAAAACCCAAAAATCAGATCAACTCCACTAATTTAAAATAAAATATTACCTGATTCGTTCAAGATTAAAGCCATCGGTGTGCAACCAAAATTGAACCAAGAAAAAATCAAATTGAATTAGGGACCAAAATCGAATAGGAACCTCCAAAATCGAACAGGATACTCCGACCTAACCCTAAATTCGAACAGGATTGTCACGCCAATCTCTATTACTCCGACCAAAACCTAAATTCGAACAGGATTTAAAGGAATAGGAATGAGTTTCTCAATAAAATTACTTTTCGATTGAAGGAACAAAGCTGATGAATCGAGTAGGAGATGAATCAAGAACGGAGATGAATCGGGTTTTAGCGTTTCGCGTGAATAGGGAGGTTTTTAGGGTCACGTGAACAGGGAGGTTTCCTCGTGAATGGCGTCATGAATAGGGAGGTTTTTAAGGTCACGTGAACATGGCATGGCCTTTTGCCTGTAAACCTTGCGGCTCCGAGACCGACGGCGAGCAGGAGAGGTTTGAGGCTGCCTCAAGGTTTCGCCGTGAATGGTTTCACGGGTTTGGGTTTAAAGCTTGCGGGTTTTTTTTTCAATATTAGAGATTTCAATTTGTTTGATTAAATCTAATCCATTATATTATATTAGATATAATGGCTAGGATTTATTCTCATTTCTCACCCACGGACCCATTCTCACCAGAACCCAACCCACCCATATATATATATATGGGTGAGTTCAAATGAGAACCATGTCATTATATGCGAACCTGCGAATTAGTGTTTTTATTAAATACGAGTAGTGCTTTTATTATACAATCACAGTACTTTATTAATATTTTAGTTATATATAACAGTAGTGTTTTTATTATACAATCATAATGTTTTTAGTTAAATAAGGAAATACACAAAAAATATCTGATCCATTTATTTAATTAAATATAAAACCCATAATTGACCATACACCATAATATATATATGATTGGGTTCAAATGAGAACCCCGCCATTATATGTGAACCTAGGGACTAATCCTGACTTTAGATCTAATATTGCACAGTGCAATTATATGTCCAGGTTCATTGTGCTTTTTACACAGTACTGTAGTGCTAAAATCAATCCAGTTTTTTTAATTTAATTATATATATATATTTTTTACTTTTTAAAACATGCAATATGTATCTTAAATTGTAGATCTTGAGAATGTGATTAATTTGATATATATTTCATTTAAAACGAATAAAATTTGAAAAAGTTATGGTTTGTTGAAGATTTGAGTTTCATTTCAAATTTTTGAATTTGCAGTTTATAGACGAAATTTGCGATGCTTTTTGTATACAATCATAGTGTTTTTTTTTCTTAATCTATTGTGCTTTCCAAAGAACAATGTAGTGCTCTTTGTAAACGTTGATATATGTTCAAAATACCATTTTTAATTAATTAATGCATTTTTTTATATTATTACCATGCTGACATGTCATGATCTCAACCATCAAGATTATGCAATCTAATGGTCAAGATGAGTCCCTATATTATTACCATGCTGACATGTCATGATCTCAACCATCAAGATTATGCAATCTAATGGTCAAGATGAGTCTCTAGGTTCAACGGGTTCTCATTTGAACCCAACCTATATATATATATATATATAATATATATATATATATATATATATATATTTTGGGGCAAAAATTAATTTTTCCTTTGTTTTACACAAACTTTCCAAGTTTTAAAAAGTAAAGTTATAATTGAAGCAAATCAGGTTGATATTAACGCCTTGGCGTTACGGTTTCATTAAATGATTGTGATCATTGTACAACAAGAATCGAACAAAACTGCTTTTATTAAATTTAAATTTCCCCATTTTTCTTTCAGTCCCAACTAAACTAATCGTCTGTAAACCCTCACACTTCTTCTTCGTCACCTTCCTTTTTGCAGTGAAAGGAAAAGAAAAGAAAAGAAAAGAAAAAAAGATTCTTCTTGCAATAGCAAAAATGAATGATCTTCTCACGGTTAGTTATACCGTACGATTTCGTGGAAACGCACAAAATTTCTTGCACGATTAACTGATTGGATTATTATTTTTTATTTTTTTCATAGTTATTTAGGTTTTCTTTTGTGTCTGTGTGTTTTACCATATGTTAGCTGGAATTGATGTGTGTGAGATGAGTTGTAAATTTATTTTTGATTTTTATGGTTTAATTCCAGTTTTATTTGGGATCATATTGCTTGAGATTATCCAACTTCTAGTACACAAATAGCATGAGATTGAGTAAATTATTAATTATCTCTGGAAATTCTGCTCATTTAACTTGATAACTAGTTTTACAAGTATCAAAGACATTCGAATTACTAAGTTTCACAATTATTTAATTGAAACTGACAAATGACTTGAGATCTTAGTTTCAGTAAAATATATTTTATTTATTTGTCTTTGGATGTATTTTTTAATAAAGATCGTTCTTTGACAGCATAGTTACTGAAAACAATGTAGTACTTTCTTTTAAAAACAACGTATATGCTCCGATAATAGGTAATATTAGGTATTGTTTATTTGTTTGTCTTTAAAAAAAAAAAAAAAACCTAAGAGAATTATGCGATCATCTTTTTAATTGGCGTTGAGTGTATTTTCAGGATTCATTTGTTAGTGATGTGAAAGGCGATTATTCAAGAGAACCCGATATTGAGATGGGCTCTCGAGTTCCTAACTCGGACTTGGGATTGGAATCCTTTAATAAGCAGGTACTGATGAAAATCTATTATGTAATTTTTATTTATTTTTGTTTATCTTCAATCTTCTAAAATAGTTTTCATCATTATTGTTTTATGTAGATACAAGACGTCGAAAAGCAAGTGGACAAGCTCGCTGGTTTGCTAATCAAGCTTAAGGTATGAATCTAAATTGTCGGTTCACTTAAAATCGTTTCATTGATATTCATAAGAAAAATTGGCTTTGTTGTTCTTTTAATCTATATTTCCTCTTAAGCGCCTAAAAAGCACAACAAAATTAAAACTCTGAAATTATGTCTTATCATTACTAACATAATTTGTGCGAGTAATTTTTCGTCAGGATGCCAATGAGGAGTCAAAATCTGTTACGAAAGCCTCTTCGATGAAAGGTGCAGTTTTTTTGTTCTGTTATAATTCTAAAGCTTTTTTTTTTTTTAATATTTATGTTTAAAACTTATATAATTGTTCCAGCTATTAGGAAGCGGATGGAAAAAGATATTGACGAAGTGGGAAAGACAGCACGGAGCGTAAAAGTGAAAATCGAAGCAATAAACAAAGATGTATGCTCCGGTTTATTTGTCTTGGTTTCTATATCTGTATTTTCTGCATATTTTATAGCATAATATATAGTGCGTAAATTGATATAGTTTAATATTCCAGAACTTAGCCAATCGACAAAAGCCCGATTGTGGAAAAGGAACCGCTGTGGATAGGTCACGGATGAACATGACAAAGTGCGTACATAATTGTTAACTTCTCTCTCTCTCTTAGAATAAGTTTCTTTATTTTTGTGTTTGGAGTCATTTAACAATATTTCATGAACTACAGTGCCTTGATGAAGAAGTTTAAAGAACTAATGACAGAATTTCAGGTCTTATTTTCCCGCTCGAAAAGTATTTCCATGCTCGTTTTTGATGTTGGTGATTGTTGAGATTAATTTTCGTCTTTTTTTTTTGTCGTCAGACCTTGAGACAGAGGATAGATGATGAGTATCGTGAGGTTGTTGAGAGAAGGGTAATAACAGGTTAGAACAAACACATTCATGTTTCATATTTATGATCTATAATCTAACTATCATTTAATTTTATTAAACCCGTGTAACGCCTTAAATTTTATGACTTGTAGTTACTGGAACTCGACCAGATGAAGAGGTATATAAACTTGTTTTCTTGTGTAATAATTTGGGTTCCGGAATATGTGAGTGAAAAATATTTATTTCTGGAACTTGATGACAAACAGACTATCAATCAGCTAATTGAAACTGGAAACAGTGAACAAATATTCCAGAAGGCTATGCAAGAATCGGGACATGGACAGGTACTTTTAAACAAATGATGTCCTTTTAGACATTTATATATATTTGCAGCTAGTGTCAAGAAACAATTATCTCAGCTTGTTTTAAGTACAAAATCTGACAATTGTAGTACAAATAGTCCATCCTATTTGTTTTACCATTCATTCTATTAACAATCGAGAAATCAATTATTTGTTAGTATTTTATATGTCGTGGTTGGTTGCAGGTATTGAATACATTGGAGGAAATTCAGGAGAGGCACGACGCCGTAAGAGAAATCGAGAAAAAGCTTCTTGACCTGAATCAGGTATTTCCGAATTATTTTTGACAAGTATTATATTGTTTGGTTTTATTTTACTTTATTTATTTTTTTTGTGTGTGTGTGTGTTAGATTTACCTTGATATGTCTGTTTTAGTCGAAGCTCAAGGAGACATCTTAGACAACATTGAGAGCCAGGTAAATTGTTTCGTAACTTTGTAATAATTTTGGACACTTTTATTAGTATGAACTAAAATGGTGGCATAAAACGGATTTGTGGGTAGCGTGTTAATGAGGACATATTGTTTAGGTTTCAAACACAGTCAATCATGTCCAAACAGGGACAACTTCGCTTCAGAAAGCAAAGAAACTTCAGAAGAAGTCCAGAAAATGGATGTGCATTGCCATTATTTTACTCTTGATTATCGTTGCTGTTATAGTTGTCGGTGTTCTTCGACCTTGGAGAAACGGGAATGGAGCTTAGCCTTTTCTCTAATCGTTATTATCGGTGATCTGTGTGTATAGGAAGTTGAGTTATTTACTGTTCGAAAAAATTTGTATATAGTTTTTGCATCGTAAGCAGTTGAATGTTTCGTTTGTGTGTTGTGAATATTTCAATTATTGAATGACACTTTGATTAAGGGAACAAGAAAAATGAGAAATGTTGTTATATTTCGAAATGAGAATTGAATTTAATTAGTTTTAAAAGAGAAGTGTTGGAATTTTAATTGAGAAGGTGAATATGATGCTTTGTTGTGGCAGAAGTAAATTACAAGGTACTCAAATAAGTTGCACTTTCTTGGCTTTTAAATCTGTTGAGAAAAAAGCAACGGTCATATGCAAACACATTGAAATGCCGAAATTGCCTCTCAATTGTTGTTCGATTGACAAAAATAACCTGTCAGAGAATAGTTACGTGATGAAGCTTCCGGCGGCTAAAAAATTACCGTCGATGTATTTTATATGATAGTGTAAACACTTTGGATTTGGAAGAGTAAAATCTAAAATAAAAAATTGATATGTCAAAGTGTAAAAAATAAAAAGTTTCTAGGGGTAAAGTGTTTTTACCCATAAATGTGACACGTACTGTTTGTCACATTTATTTTCTGCATGTTGACTAACGAGATTGTAATTAACTACTATTATTTCTAGCATAAACATTTACTAGTATTCCAAAACATTGTGGGCTGTTGAAATGTAAGCTGAAGATTGGAAAATTGGAAAAATGATTTTTTTCTTGTTGTGAATGTACGGGCATCTCATTTGTTTATATACAGAAGAATGGAAAATTGGAAAAATGATTTTATTCTTCTTGTTGTGAATGTACGGGCATCTCATTTGTTTATATACAGAAGAAGCTGCTTAGCTTGAGCATTAGGCCAACTAACCACTTACTTAACAACCTCTAACAAACATCTAACAAACTTTGATTAATTTTAACTCATTAGAAAAGAATTACAATTTGACTCCTGCACTTTCTATATAGTTCAATATTCCCCCTTCAATCCGGACTTGTCTTGAATAATTTGTTTCTAAGTGACAATTTACCACAAAGGTTGTGAAACCTTGGAGCTGACAATGGCTTGGTGAATAAGGCTGCAGTTTGATCCTTGGATGGGATGAACCTGATTTCTAACTGATTGGCAAGCACCTTTTCTCTAACAAAATGAACATCTATTTCTATGTGTTTTGTTCTTGCATGAAACACAGGATTTGAGGCTAAAGCAGCAGCACTAATGTTGTCACACCAAATGATAGGAGTTGAGGAAGCTGGAACTCCTAATTCCTGAAGTAAGGATTTGAGCCACATTATATCTGAAGAAGTGTCAGCTAATGATCTATACTCAGACTCAGCACTGCTTCTTGAAACCACACATTGCTTTTTGGAGCTCCATGTTATCAAGTTCTTTCCAAGAAACAAACAATGACCTCCTGTAGACCTTCTATCATCAATGCAGCTAGCCCGACCAGCATCTGAATAAGCTTCAATATTCAACTTTGAGGCAGGATGAAAGAAAATCCCAAGAGAAATGTTGCCCTTAATGTATCTGAGCAAATTTTTACATGCCATCCAATGCGGCACAGTTGGTGCCTGTAGGAACTGAGATAATTTGTTCACATCAAAAGAAATGTCTGGCCTTGTCATAATCAGATATTGCAGAGCTCCAATAGTACTTCTATACAATGTAGGTTGATCAAACAGTTGACTATCCTTAAGATGCAGTTTCTGACTTGGAACCAGTGGGGTGAATTTCTGTTTGCAGTTTTCTAAACCTGTTTTGCACAATAATTCATGGGTATACTTTGTTTGATGAAGCAGTAAACCAGCTTCTGTTCTCAGAACTTCTAACCCTAAAAAGTAGTTTACTTCACCTAGGGTCTTGAGAGCAAAACTTTGACCTAGAAGGTGAATTATGTGTTTGACTGCACTTAAATCATCACCTGTGATAAGAATGTCATCAACATAGACCAAAACCACCAGAAGTGTATTTTTTGTTTTCTTGTAAAATAAAGATGTGTCAGACACTGAAACAGACATCCCTATAGACAGGAGAAAGTTTTTAAGCTTGTTAAACCAAGCCCTGGGAGCTTTCCTGAGACCATAAAGAGCCTTGGTTAATCTGCAAACAGCATTGGGATTATTTGAATCTACAAAGCCTTCTGGTTGAGTCATGTATACCTCTTCCTTCAAATCACCATGTAAGAAGGCATTGTTTATATCAATCTGCTGTATAGACCAATCTGATGTGACAACTAGAGTTAGAATCAATATAACTGTGCTAGGCTTAACAATAGGACTGAAAGTGCCCAAGATATCTGTTCATGCATGTTGTTCAAACCCTCTAGCAACCAGCCTTGCTTTGAGCCTATCTATGCTGCCATCAGGTTTGTACTTGGTCTTAAAAACCCACTTGTTTGAAATGACATGCATAGAAGGTTTGTAGTCAACCAATTTCCAGGTTTTATTTGTTATCAGGGCATTATACTCCAACTCCATTGCAGCTTTTCAACTAGGATCAAGAAGTGCCACTGAAGCAGATAGTGGTTCAAGGTGAGGGATTGAGGAAGAGTGATTGCATACAAGACTTTTGGTTTGTAAATGCCATTTTTAGACCTAGTTACCATTGAATGAGATGGAGGTGGAGGTGAATTTGAGAGAGGAGCAGCAGGTATTGTGGTGTCAGAAGTGTGAATGGACTGTAAAGGTGAAATAGAAAGATGAACTGTGAGATTAATGCCTTCTGGATTGGAATTTGTAGTATTTTGTTGATGATCAGGGATGGTGGTTTGAGAGTTTGTTGAGACAGGAAGAACAGGAAAAGGCATAGGAGTAGTGTGAGGGAATTGAGATGAAAAAGAGGATTGTGGTTTGGCTTGAAACATTTCCTTGTAGGGAAATTCAGACTCATTGAACTCAACTATGGCTGCTATATACAATTTTCCTGTGGCACTTAGACATTTATAGCCTTTATGATGAGCACTGTACCCTAGAAGGGTTTGAGGTAGGGGTAGCAAGCACAACCAAAAACTTTTAGGAATTTGTAGTCTGGAGAATGATGAAATAAAGCCTGATAAGGAGAGATATTTTTTAGGGTGGGTGCTGGTAAAAGATCTATCATGTGTGTGGCTGAGTAAAAAGCATCCCACCAAAATTTGAAAGGAAGAGAGGCCTGTGCTAGCAAGGATAAACCTATTTCAACAATGTGTAGGTGTTTCCTCTCAGCTCTGCCATTTTGTTGGTGTGTGTGAGGACATGGATGTCTGAGATGAATTCCTAATTTTGATATGAGAGGAGTAAAGGATCTGTATTCTCCTCCCCAATCAGTCTGTGGGCATTGAATTTCTGTTTGAAACTGCCTCTCAACAAGGGTTATGAAAATTTAAAAAGTTTGATAAGCTTGAGACTTTGTTTTAAAGGATAAATCCATGTGTATCTTGTATAATCATCAATGAAATGTATGTAATATCTATAACCATCACAAGATAACACATGAGAGGGACCCCAAATATCTGAATGTATTAATTGAAATGGAGCAGATGTTTTGGTAGGCTGGGATACAAAATCTTGCTGATGCATTTTTCCAAGTTTACAAGCATGACAGAAATTGATATCACTCAAACAAATAGGAATTCTCATTTTATTCATCACAGTTTAGGACAGACTTAGAAGGATGACCTAACTTTTGATGCCATGATTGACATCTTTTGAAACAGACAGAACAACAGGTTCTTTATTACAGATATTAACAGTGGAGACATTTGAGCTAGGATGAGCTTGAGTACATGAGTAAGATGGTGAAGCTTTTGACTTGTGAAGACCAGAGAGATCAAGCTGGTACAGTCCATGTTTGAGCTTGCCCTCCATCAGGATTTTGTGTGTATTTTTGTCCTTAACAAGACAACAATCATGATAACACTCAATAAGAACATTATTGTCTTTTGTGACTTGAGAATGCTAAGCAAATTTTTGGTTATATTTGGCACAAATAGGATGTTTTTGAGAGATAAGGATTTTGAGTGTGTGGATGTAGGAATTTTTCCTGAACCTTTTTTAACTATAGAAAGAGATGAACCATTACCTACTACAAGCCTTTCTTGTCCTTGATAGTTAGCTGATTGTAGAGTCAGATTCTCCATGTCTGCAGTCACATGATTTGTTGCACCATTGCCAAAGTACCAGTAACCATCTGTAGAATTGACCCCTGCACTTGATCCTGCACTTAAATGAGCTTGAGGGTTTTCCACAGGGAAGCTTGAGCTGTTAGTATCAGGAGTAGGACCTAAGGAATTCACATCAAATCTCTTAAAGCATTTTAGAGTCATATGACCAGTTTTTCCACAAAGTTGACATGATGGTTTGCCATTTGCGTTCTTATAGTATCTACCACCTCTTCCACGGCCACGAAAGTTTCTACCTCCTCCTCTTGCACCATTGTGTTGATAGCCACGAAAACCACCATTTCCACTATATGCAACATTTGCAGTAGGATTAAGGCTAGTGTTAAGACTATTTGTAATGGTGTTTAAGGCAACAGAGGTGTGATTTGTATTAGTGGCTTGTTGCAAACGCAGCTCATGTGTTTGAAGGGCAAATTGAACTTCTTGTAGTGAGAGAGAGTCATTCCTGGTAGTGAGATTAACAACCACTGACTCATATTCAGGTCCAAAACCTCCTAGAGCATACAGTATGAGTTCATCATCACTTATTAAATGACCAACTGAGTTTAAATCATCAGCTATATTCTTCTTTTTTAGGAAATACTCATCAACGGATAGATCGCCCTTTTTAACTGTTTGGAGCATAAACCGCAACTGTAACGCTCGAGATTTTGACTATGATTGAAACAATTGAGCTAAAGCATTCCATATATCAGATGCAGTGACACAACGAGTGAGATGCCCTAACATTGATTCAGTGATTGAGCCCAACATCCAGCTGAATAGAAATTGGTCTTTTCGCATCCAAGCCATATAATCAGGATTTAGGTTTGACGACATACCAATTGGGAGAAATTTTGCTGGAGCCAGTTCTGTACCAAGAAGAATGCCTTTAAAGCCATAAGCTCGGACTGTTGAAAGCACCTGGATTTTCCAATAGTTGTAATTTCCTCGATCAAACCGGAAATTGAGCGGTGCAATGTGAGGAATCGAGGTGGGAAAATTTGAGCTGGTCTCCGTTTGTGAAGAAAAAGATAAAGTGGATGTCTCCATTGTTGAGCTAGCGGCCGCCGGAGGGAGTGACCGGAAAATGTAGGTGAAGATTGGAAAATTGGAAAAATGATTTTATTCTTCTTGTTGTGAATGTACAGGCATCTCATTTGTTTATATACAGAAGCAGCAGGTTAGCTGCTTAGCTTGATCATTAAGCCAACTAACCACTTACTTAACAACCTCTGACAAACATCTAACAAACTTTGACTAATTTTGACTCATTAGAAAAGAATTACAATTTGACCCCTGCTCTTTTTATATACTTCAATATGGGCTCATTGAATTAATTTTCGGACTACATCAATCTTGCCGCAATTTAAGATTTTTGAATTTTTATTTTGGTAACAAATAATTCAGAAGACGATGCAAAATATTTTTATTATTAAAGTAGGGTCGCTTACATTTGTGGTGATCATTTCCCTTGCCTCATCCTGAAGTAAGGGTTCTTATTACTTCATCTTTGTTTATTTCATATTTTTTGATATTACAAATTAACATTTCGATTATTGTTTTCTATATAATTATTTTCGGTTTTTGAGTTCCAAGTATAGGTGAGCAATGCAGTGGATAATGTAAACATGGTTACTGATTCTCTCCAAACAGCCAAAAAAAAAAATTTGCAGAAAAAGTCAAGAAAATGTATTATGATTGGCATAATAATTTTGGTCTTAGTTTGCAATTATATTAGTGCTTTCCATTCTCAAACCATGGAGGAATTAGGTGAGCAGAAGCCATAGAATAATTTTCAGGTCGCATTTTCTTTTTATTAAGTAGCATTTTTTTCCCTCATCACACTTCACTTTTCTTTTGAGTTTTGTAAGGGTAGAATTAGGAGAAATTTAAAGAAACAAATGAACAAAAACTGTTCAATAGGATAATTATGATATTTTATGACGAAATTTATGTACCACTTAAAATATGTATAAGGTTTCGTGTACAAATTTGGTCATTTAATTGATATATCCATGTCATGAGTCCATGTTTATTTGAAGTGACTTCTATTGTTCACTAAGTTGTTCAAAACATCGTCCAAAAATTACACTTTTTTCTCCCCTAACAAAATAAGTTTCCGAGTGTTCAATTAGTATAGTATTGATAGAGAATATATTATACATCAATCTTGAATAACAATAGCAGTGAACGATATATGTAAAACAAATAAATACTATGACGAACAATTTTTTCCATGTTTTTATGTATCTTTTAACTTAGATTAATAAAAGAAATTTGTTGATAAAACACTTTTCTAGAACATCTTCCCTTCTATATTCTCCTCCGAGGCGCTAGACACCCTCTTGTGAAATAAAAACAAATGTCAAACGTATATATAATTTTAAATGAAAAATAAATAAAAGAACTAAAATCCTAGAAACCCTAAAAAAAACTGAAAAA
>BMAC01001201.1:67626-92881 GCA_014905375.1 Phtheirospermum japonicum | reverse complement strand
CTTTTTTTATTTTGTAATTACACTACACTTCACGGCTTTTTTTTTTTTTTTTTTTTTTTTGGCATTAATTCACGCCATCTTCTATTTCTCAAATATCAATCTCACCACTTGATAAAAACCCATTCCCCGAAATAGGAAAAACATTTAAACAAACACAAATCACAAAACTATATAAATCAAACCCATAAACTCAATAATCACCTCCCCGGCTGACCGTCCCCTTGAACACATAAACAAAATCCCCATTCTCAACACCATGCCAACGTAAACTACAATCCTCACGCATTATCCTCTGCTTGTGAATAAATATATACTCATCCTCCGGCAACATCCTCCTCTCCACCATCATCCTCCGCATCTCGTCCACCCGGCTCGTGTCGCTCATTTCAACCGGCATCCTTGACCCGTCCATCAAGCTCGACGACGTCTGCCACACCACCTCGACCCGCCTCGTTTGGCACCGCCACAAAACCTTGCGAAAAACTAAACTAATGAAAATACAAAATAAATAAATAAAATAAAAACCTATATCTCTCCCTGCCTAACAGAATGTACTCCGTTAGGCGGGTGCACACAAGTTTTTGTCTTGCTCACAAAGGTCATCACAGTTGACATAATATTGTTAACATGCACAAACACAAAGCAAACTAGCTTACTTGAACAGGTCGATCACCAAGTATAACCTTGCCCCCATACTTCATTGCTTCTTCATACCCCACACGAAACTCTGCCCCGGGAAAAACTTCAAGTCTAGTAGCAACCTAGTACAAGACAGATTGCAAATGAGAGACATTAGGGCTGTAAAATCATCTGAAAGTTTTAAAGAGGCAAAAAAGATGCTTTGTTGCCTGTGACGTTACTAGCATAGTAAAAAGCTATCATCATGCCTTAGCAAGAAACCAGCTGTAAAGTATCCCGAAAGGATTTTGATTCTTCTTCCACATCTCCACCATTTCACCAATGGTCGGCACCTGAAACACCAAGCTTATTTCTCAATTCAAAATTCCAGATCATTCTTTCTTTGAATAAATATAGTTTAAATAATGCATTTTCATTTATGCCCCTATGCCTAATTATTTATATATTCATTGTCTACTCGGTTTCTGTAAAAGTTAGTCTAGGTAAATGGAATAGTGTGATCCCAAAATAATGAAATAGGGTTAGGGTTATAGGGGTATACATGGATATGGAAATTCAATTACATACTAAATGTAGTAACAACTATCTTTATGGGACACCAGTCCCAGAATAGTAACGTGACCCATCTTTCTGAGACGGAGGGAGTAATAATCATCTAATGTTGGAGATAGATTACCTACTCTACATTAACTTAAATGACCTAAATCCCAATTATACGTTTACAAATTGATGGACGTCATTACATGCTACAATCAACTTAATATAAATATATCTATTCTAAAGGAAAGACATATAAAAGATATACAACGCACACCTTGAAATTTTGAGGCGCAAGAACAGCAACGCGACCAGCGCATAACTCCAAAAACACAACCTTTAACAAACAAATGGCCGAACATCATTACATAAGAACGCAAAAATACAACAAAAACGTAGTAGCCCTAAGAGACCGATAATACAATATAAGTGAATAATAGCAATGAATTCCAACTTTCAAAAAAGAGGCACCTGCGGCTTCAAGAACTCAATCACAGCTTGGACTTCTTTGCAAGATTCCTACAAATGCAACAACAAAAATAAAAAAAATTTATGTTCAATACAAGTGCCATACTTGTATTGAAAATAGAAAATACAAAGAGAATCAAAATGAAATTGCTAGAAAATTGCTCTACAAGATAATTAATGTTAAATTTTTGCTCTTCCATCCATATTAGCATTGTTCATAGCAAATACAAACCTAGTATAAGCAGAATTATCTTCATAAAATGCATAACATTACAATCCTTAGCATATTGTGCATAGTTAAAACTCCAAATTAAGGGATCATGGAAAAGAAATACAAGTAACTACATTATTTACTTGAAACCAAGATCACAACTTGTAGACATGTTCAGATATTTTAATATATTTTTTCAAATGACTATTTCGGGCCTCAAATTGCAAAGAGATCAATGTAAGAGATTTCATATGAATTATAAAAAAAAATGAAAATCAAGAGATCTCACATCCCTTGTAATATGAGAAGTAATAAACTTTAAGTAACAGGAACTACAGTCTAAGCTATATAATATATATTTCTTTCAAATTGACTGTAATTCATAATTCCTAACAACCACTAAGTAATAAAAGTTGTGCCAGAATCTTTTCGATTACATTTTTCATCGTACAAGTAAAAAATAAATAAGACATGCCACAGAATCATATTAAATATTTATTTATGATGGTAAAATAAATCGAAAATATAACTGAACCAATATACACCAATTGGCATTACCAATCTCCTAGTTTACTTTAATAACATCTTATTTCTTCTCCCAAAAACAAAACTACGAAAATCTAGAACACTCAGTTCTAATAGGCAAATTAGAACTCTGTTAAAACCATGATAAATCTCAGATAACAGAAATTAAGCAATCAAACTTCCAATAGGGGCATAAAAAATTAAAAATAAATAAATAAATAACCCAAGGAAATGAACGATTGAAATCAGAAACACACATAATTAAACAAACTCTCAACAAAACAAGCCAATGAAAACCAACAGGAAGAAAAAAGTAAAAATCAAAATCAAAGTAATGATAAAATTACCGCAGAAACGTGGGCGGTTCCGACCAAATAAACATCACACACACCGCCTTCAGCAGTCGAATCGCACGTGAGCGTCACCGCACTCCTCGAAAGCTCCGGCGGCAAAACTTTCCTCTCATAAAATAAATTATTATTCTCATTAGTTGCATCCTCACTTTCAGGCACAGCCTCATGGGTTTCGCCGGATAATTGATCTTCTTTCTCTAAGTGCACAAAATCATCGATTCCGTTGGTCGCCGCAGAAGACGGAGGATCCATCACACTGCGGCCAGAGGAGTGTATGAAGGCAAGTGATCTGAGAGGCGGATTGAGGCGCAGGAACCGACTCGGATTGGCGGTCACGGCGGTAGCGGTAGCGGTGGCGGTGAAGAGAGCGCGGAGGTGCGCTGTCGAGGTGAAGTGATTTAATCGGTGCATATGTGAGGAGTTTGGAATTAGGATGAGAATTATATTTACTATACTACAGTGTAATAAGGTCTTTTTGCTTATACCAAAATGCAAAACTTTAGAAATATTTTCAGAAAATGCATATTCACGTCATTTTAATTTTATTTTTTTTCTAAAATCTAATACATCTGCATTAAAAAAAATTAAAAATAGATAAAATAAATAATTATTAATATCCAAAAAGATATATGCACATTGGGAGAAGTTAGATTTGTTATTATATTTAGTATATAATTACTTTTTCACATGTATATTCCTATTTAATTATTTTTTATTCCAAAAAGATAGGTCATTATTTTGAGTGTAAAATAATAGAGTTATCATTAAATTTACATTTTCATTTTTATGCATGTCTCTATTAACTTCTATGAAACCGGTAGACAATAAATAATAACAATAGCTATAAATGAAAAATAAAACTAAATTAACATCACAAACCACCAAGTACGCAATTGATTATTCATTGGAGTATAGATGAATAATATAATTTTTAATTATATTATCCAATATTTTTTTAAAATATGTAAAATAACTGTAAGCATATAATATAAAAATACTATTATTATATTATCTTCACAACAAAGTTTTCATTAATATATATTTATCTCATATTCAAATTTATTTTTAAAATACATTTTTATTAGAATATTTTCTAGCAAAAATAATAAAATCATAAAATGACAGGACATCTTATTACACCCTAAGAATTAAAAATGAACCTATAATTAAGTTGAAACAATTGTGATTAAAAGTAAACACAATTGCCTTCTATTACAATTAATAAATATTTCCAGTGTAATAATAATTCTACATCTTTTCCATATTGCGAAGCATAAAATTGATTGTTCAAATGTTAAAAAACAAAAAATTATTATGAGAATATTTATGGTATAATGTTTTTTCTTCGCTTCCCTTTCCCTAGTGCGAAGCAAAGTACATCTCCAACAAACTTTTCTTATGTAGAAAATGATGCACAATTCAAATTATCTAAAGAACTTTTCTTTTTCTTTTTACTTTTCCTGGTCACATATCTCATAATTAACGTTATGTCACTGAAGATGCTTTAACAAAAATAAATATATCAAAATGTTTTGTAATATTGAATTTTGCGAGGTAAAAGTAGGAAAAATAATTTGTCAAACATATGAAAAGATTTATGAATCTAATCTCAAAATGACTGTACACACACAAAAATAATATATTATTTAAAATAAATTGTAACTGTAAGTTGATAGGTGAAAAGATTAACGTTACTTATGGTATAAAGTGCGAAAATGGTGCAAACTGAACAATAAAATATTATTTATCATTTAAATTAATTAATTTCACTTTAACCATCATTTCACTTGTCCTTGCACGAAGATAAAAAAAGGTTGTAACATTTTTTTTTTTTCTGAATCTATATACTTTACAAAAGAAGATGGAACATCTATTCCAAATCATAGGTTGGACTAACATTAGTTTGAATTCTTAATTTTGATATTCAAAATGCTGTAAATAGTAAGCATTCTTATTTGTTATATGATTTAGAATTATTTACTTTTTAATGAAAATGTCAAATCATGTCTGAAAAGTAGGTGATAATGTATTTATTATATTGTATTTGATGTCAAATCGTGTCTGAAAAATGAGTGATAATGTATTATTATATTGTATTTGATGTCAAATCATGTATGAAAAATGGATGATAGTGTATTATAATATTGTATTTAGTAATATTTAATTATTTAGTTGTAAAATATTGTCGTTTGAGTATTTGACCTTAAGTCTTTGATCAATCGGGTATAGTATTTGACCTTAAGTTTTTGATCAATCGGGTATTCGATATTTCGAATCCTGAATTCAGGATTCAGAGTTCTAACCAAAACAGGCCACTCGTCCGAAATTGTTGTAATGCTAAGTGTTGTGATTCTTTGAAAGGGGGGAAAGGAGGGTAGTGATTTGAGAACCAATAAATCATAGACAAATTATATGATTGAGTTATTTGGTAAATAAATGTTAAAATTACCTTTTAAATTTATCAGCCTAATATTAGAAAAGCTTCATATATGAATTTTTTAAGAATAAATTTGAGATGTGAGGTGAAATGACATTTTATTCTCAAATTGCAAAAAATAAATAAATTTACATACAAAAATTATTTACGATTTTTCTGGACTAGTTAATAGTAATAACTATTCTTTAATATATTTCAGAGCTTGCGAATCAAAAAACTTTTATATACAAATGAATATTTTTACAAATATTATTTTATTTATTCAATATAATATAAATATATATTATTAACAAAATAAATATTCAACAATAAATTTTATGCATTTTTGTGTCATTTTGCACAAGATATGCATAGCAGTGATTAGATTGACGCCTACACACTATACCCTCCATAGCCGCCGCCTGCCTGCTAAACCCAGTGTGCCGCCTAATTAGTGCCTATCCACTTTTCAAAACTGGTAGTAATGATGGTGGCTTGAGATTTTTCGTTTATATAAAGATTTGTATTAATTAATCGCTAGTTTTTAAATCTCTTCTCTCCAACTTTCTCAATTTGCATTTCCCTGTTTACTCTTAAGCTAATTACTCGTATTAGATTACATAAATATTTTATATTATATTCTATGAGCTACTATAAGGAATATTTGATTTCAGAAAAACTACTGTAGTGAGTGTTTACATCATACATGAAAATAATAGTAAGAGACGATTACAAGCACTACCCTTGAATGTTGGGGCCGGCTGATTACGAAAAAAATATAGGATAGTTTGAAATTTACAAAAAGCCCCTTGAAAATTGTACATGTCTCACATTAATCAACCTTTTCCCTAAGTTTGAAGGTTTCACGAGTTATCTTTCTGTATAACATTACCTGAACATTTAACAGTGTTTTTTCTGCCCAGAATCAAGTCACATAAAAGTTTTGTTATCCATTCTAGTCAAGTTGAAATGAAGACAGGTAAAAAAAAAACATGGTGTTCTTGAATACCCCTATTTGTATATACGGGAAAGAAAAGGGTTTTGGAGTGTGTTATACCTCTAGAAGCTGAAAATCACTTTTTTTTAGTGTTTGCAAAGACTCCTGCAGATTATGACTGGGGAGAGGGAAACAGGTAAGAATAAAATATATACCTCAGTCAAAACAATGAACAAACCAATACATTTTGCAAATGTCAATTGGATATATTGAAGGTTAATTAACTAATGAAGATGATATTAAAGTGAGCAAAGGCTCTTTCTAAACCATAATACACTACTTCAAAGTACACCGGCCAACTTTTTGGTAACATCAACGGATAAAAATAACCGAATCTAGCTGAAATTTTGTACTTGTACTAGAAGACTTTCGCCTTTTTAACACTGAATTAAATGTTACTCGTCCGAGAAAATCAGCAACTGCAGGTGATAAAAGCAACCACAAATCACTCCCATTGAACTCGGAGGGTGGAATAATAAGAAAAACCAAATATAAAACTGAGCAGGTAATATATTCCTTACTATTGCACAATTAAACACATCCAAAGAATTGTTCCAGCGATGTAGCAGTGAAAACGTTTGAGGCAGGTCGTTCAAGCTTGACAGTCGAGACGTGAAGCTGATATTTGATGAATCTCTGGAAAATAAAATCAAATGAATGATTTAAGCACAATATTTTTAAAAAGAACCGAGTTCAAGAATGAAACATTTTTAGAGCTACAAAGTCACTCAATACAAACATTCGTCCCAATAAAAGTACAGCGTGCGCACAAAAATGGATGATGTTAAGTGCACTATTTTCTAAAATGGGCACCCACTTAAAAAAAACAATGTATGTTTTTAACAATCAACACCTGAGACTGACATTAATACTAAAAGCCATCAAATAGAAGCCAAAACCATAAAGGTACTGATAATATATCATTAGCTTAGCAACACAGATTGAAGAGAAACAATATGTATAGCACAATCATATATCATAATATTTTATTTCTCCATTTTATTTTGATAATCATATGAATCCAATTACTTCACTTCCTGCATGTAGAATATGAGCATCTCAGGTGTGTTATCTTCGGTGAACAACACTTATTCTAGACATTATTTAATTTAGAGAATATATATAAGTTTAAAACTTTTTAGAACAACATACAAGAATGGAAAGCATATAACTGAGTCATAAGTTGTACATCGTTACCATAATTAGCTATTTCCAATCCAGTGAATTGGCAGGTAAGAGTAGATGGTCAAGATCAAGAAAGATAATAAAGTATACTCTAAAATAGTTTATACCAATCAATTAAAAATGTCCGGTTATTGCGAGTTTTTTATGTAAAGGGTTAGCTAGTATAATTTACCAATAAAAAATATCTCATAAACCCCATAAATACACACACACTCCATGAATTTCTCTCTACAAATTCTCATTAAGTAAACAAAACAAATACCTATTTCATTTAAATGGAACATTTAAATAAGGATATCGATTTAAAAAAAGAAAAGAAAAGAAAAGAAAAGAAAAGAGAGCAGCTACATACAGCTAACTGGGTGATAACTTCAGGATTGGAGTCAATGTGCCAATCTGGTTCCAGTTGTCTGACAAATGATGATCGGCCATTTTCTGTGCTGCAGAAAAGAACCTGCAAAGTTCATTTCAGTCAAAGACCATATACAGGGTAAAGAGGTTACAATTAATCAAGTGCTCTATACATAACTGAAGCCGATTATTAGACCGATATCGCATAGTTGCAAACAAAAATTATAATGGTCATATGTAAACTACATTATTTTTCTTCTAGTAAAATATCAATGTGGCCATGAAAATATAATGAAAGCAGATAACACCATTTAAGCAGCAACTTTTGTTTTTAATTCCCTTTTTTTCCGCTGTTTTCCAGAAAGATGCATGGGAGGTGAACTTTCACTGTCCTTTCTTTTCATGTGATCGTTTATTACAATAATTTAAAGCAGTCGAAATAGGTAACGACCTAACACATGGAGCCTATTTCTTCATTTGTTGTGCTAAAATCAAATAATACGAATGAGTTCCCAACAAGAGAGCGGAAAACAAGGATGAACTATCGGGCATTTAGTTCAATGAATAAAAAATAAATAAAATACTCCATAACGAACAACTATTTCTCATTGGACTTGTGGGAGAAAAAAATAGCAGAAGGGAATGAAATACTTATATTTGGGATTACCTTATCTTTAACTAAGCCACCGGATGTAAAAACCCCAGCATCTTCTAAAGCTGCGAGAATTTTCTTCTGCACGAATTCATCCAGAGTATTAGTGATCTTGAAACAATTGCACATATACAGCAATAGAAAGAAAAAACTCAAAAAGTTATAAAAATACTACAACACCTTAAAGTCAATCAGTGGGATCTTCCATATGGAAAGTGAGAAATGTGTATTTTATTTTTATGAGATAATTTGTAAATCGAACATGACGTATCTCTAAAATCTATATATATCACATTATCTCTACTGCATATTTATAAGCTAATTTCTTTTTTCAAACCTCCAAAACAACACTACGTTGCTTAAATGGAATTTTATTTTTTCAACCTCTCAATTAAAGTAATGATAATTATATCATAAAAGTTAGTGGATAACATAACATGGTAGCATAAAATCTAGTACTCAGCATATAGAAAAATCCTCCAATAAGAAAAGAAACAGAAAATTACATGGATAACTAAACTATCCATAAACACACGCACACCGGGAAAAAAAACATCCATTAAAATGAAAAGCTTACAATTCAAATTTCACTTCACATATTGACTAAATATTCTATAAATGAGATATTATTAAATTCAAGTACTAGTTAAAGCAATTTCCTTCTGGTCGATGAAGCCTACAAATAAAACTCTCAACATAAGGAAGAGTTTGTGACGTGTAAAAAAGTAACTAAATCTGGGGCAAAAGCACCACATATGCCAGGCATTAAAAGTAGGGTTTGAGTCAAAACATAAAAAACAGACCACATGTAAAAATATGAGCATATTTAAATTTTGTCAGCTTACAACACCATTATGTACACTTCATTTAGTAAAACTATCTGCTAACAGAAATATTTTCTAGTATTAGGATTTGGATCATAACATACCTATTTAGATATTATTTTTTTAATTAAAACTGACAAATAGGTAGAAGATAATGATTTCTCATTGCTATTTCGTTCTTCTATATTTAATACTTTTATTATTTATTATTTTGGTTGTCGTAGTGAAAGTGCAATAAATGTCTTCCAAGTACATTATGGGACATCCAAAATAGTAGAATATTTCAAACGCGGAAGAAAATGGATATGCAATTGCACCAGAATCAGCTCATATTAGCAAAACCCAAAAAATAAATAAATACTTTCTTTACTAAGTTAAGCCTTAAAAACGGACCTATAAGATATCAAGATTATGTTAATAAGTAGTTTAAAATGACAAAGAAAATATGCCCAGGCAGGACAAAATGTGAAAATAATATAGTTGGCGCTTTACTTCGCTGTCGTCATCCAGCACCCTTTCCATCAAATAAAGATCACAAAACTTCGTGATCTCAAGCAGCACCTCTAGAACAGATGATCTGACAGTTGCTTGCTTCTGGTTAAAAAAAATAAAAAATCATTAACACAAGAAAAAAAAATAGTGATGAATTCAAAAATTAAGAAATAATTTTAAAAAAAAAAACTATTAAAAAAAAGTGACAACCTGAAGCTCCTCAGGGCTGCTTTCCTCAAGGATAACACCAAGCAACCGACATGTTACCTAAACCAGTTAAGTCATGGGCGAAATGAATGTGAATTTCATTAATTACAAAAAAAAAATGATAATATTAAATAAGATTAAGATCGTGTTTCAAGCGATATCTTTGAGTCTAACATTAATTAAATCCTCAAAACATATTGTAGAAAGTAAACATGAATGTCCCGGATCAATAGACATCGACAATGCATCATATAGTACTAACACACTTCACAAAGAAAATAATCAAAAATGAAGAGAAACATTAACTTATGAAAAACAAATGGGCTAGGGCCACATAGCGTATTTTTGCTTTTTCCCTAATTATCTCTAACTTATATTTTGAAAATATTACCTTTCTTCCTTCACTCAACCTTTGCCTAACAATTTGTCCAAGAGTTGGCTGTAGAGGATAAAAGAATATTAGACTCAATCACTTCAAATATATTTTTTTTAAACAAAGAAAAATAATAATCCACCTTCACAGGCTGAAAGAACTCATCAATCACATTCTGGGTTCTGGAATCTTCTGAAGGATTGATAACCCCGGACGATGAAGCATTAATGGTTTCCTGACTACTAACACCAGAGCTACTAGATGTTGGGCCTTGCCTTTTAGGTTGCCTTCTCTGAGGCCCACTAGGTGCTCTCAATAGTCTCCATGTAAACACTATTGCAAATGCTAGCCCTGCTATGGCCCCGACAGATCGTGAATCCTGTAACGCATTCAGTCAATTTCATACATCATCAATTTCAGTTGCTCATTGGAAAAAATAACTATACGGATACAATAGTTCCACCACCACCCCACCCCCCTTTTTTCTTCAAATTCTTTTTATTAAGAATCATACAAACAAGTACACCAAGAGCTATCTTGTTATTTCATTTATCGGGGTTTTGTTTTTTCTGGGCACATAACAACTTTCACTCATTCTCATGCTCAAATTTTCGCAAAAGAAGGTCATTAAAATTTTTTAGAAAAATACATAGCCCAAATCACAAAATTCAAACAACAAAACCAGAAAACCCATAAGCTAGGCAAAATCCCTACGCCCATTTTTTCAACAATTACAGAACAGTACCAACTCTTCAAGAAAATACATAAAATAAAAAAGGCCTACCAAAAAAGGAACGCAAGCGAAACTTAGCAAAAATGGAGTACACAAACAACGAAGAGATGAAAAAAGAGATAATCAAAACGAACCAGTTGGCGGAAGATATTAGAAAACTTGAGGGTGAGAAAAGCTCCGACACGCTTGATCAACTGCAGAAAATCATCCTTGGAATTATCGGCCATCACAATTTTACAGAAATCTCTAACTTATCTGTACCAATTGAACAAAAATCGATTGAGACCCTATTTAATTTTACACTAAAAGTCAAGCTCTGGCATTTCTGTGCATAAGAAATTAATAAGGTGTGAAAATCGATTAACAGATCGGGGAGAGAGAAAATAAGAGATGTAAAGTGGACCTAATTTGGTACTCTCAATCTCCTCGTAAGAAAAAATAATAATAGGTATTATAATTCAAGGTATAAAACCATCCTAATATGTTTTTATTTAAAATAATTAAAAATATGGGATTTGTTAAAGAAATTTCAACTTTAGTATGTCTATATCAACAAGTTAAATATGAGGATAATTTAGGTATTCATTATCATTATGTGGGAACTGTATAATTAATGAGAACTCTAATCTTCCTCCGTCTCTCTTTTTCTCGTATTTTTTCTACTTTACTTTTACAGTTTTCTGCTTCTACTTTTACACGTTATCAGCACGAATTTGCTCGGGAAAAAAAAAGAAAAAAGAGAAGAGACGGACGATACATAGGCAACTCGAATCGTATCTATATTGCAAGGTACTTCATTATACCATGCTGATCGTATTTCTTGTTCAATTTTTACTCTTAATTTATATTTGTTCCCTTCTTTTACTTAATGATGAAAAAAAAAATAAAGAAGGGCAAAACAGAACCTGGCAGGTTTCGAACCCGGGTTGTCAAATATATGTTTGATTACTATGACCACTGCTGGACCTAATACTAGATAAATTTGTTTTGTTTTTATTGTTTAATACCTGTTTCATTTCTGTTTTAAGAAATGCATCACATTGCGATATTATTTATTTATTAATTTTCTCTTGAGAATTATTTAATAATACTTATGTGCATATTCTCATGATAATGGAAATTCATGAGCAATACAAAATAATATAAACTTGTCATGTGATAAAAATAATTTCATAAAATATCGAAAAACGTGATATGTGGCCTACGATCTTATAATCTAATTCATGTTCTTGAAAAAAAATTGTAAATCATTACAATTACGTAATTCAAATATCTCCAATCTTGTTTTATAAGATGGTTGAACCAACTCGTCCCAAATTTGAAATATTGGACTCAGAAGGAATTGAGTACCATCGTTGGGTTTTTTGTGATGAGGAAACTATTTTCATGGGAAAGGATCTTACATCCACGATCATACCATCCACCGATCCAACAGACAAAGAACCGTCTGATAAAATTAAAGTAAATGCCCTAATGTTTTTGCGGCGTCATATTAACCCAAGCTTATGTTGGGAGTACCTTCAGTTGAAGACACCCAAAGAACTGTGGGATGCCCTCAAGGGACGTTTTGGAAACATGACACTTTACTTCTAAAACTGACCGTTCAGTGGAATGAAATCCGCTTACTTGACTATAAGAGGGTCAATAACTTCAACAAGGACATGTTGCGTTTAAAAACACGTCTTACCTTCTGTGGAAAGCAAGTCACGGAAGATGATATGATACAAAAAAAAAAAAAACTCTATCCACTTTTTCTACTTCAGCACTTATACTAGCGAACCAGTATAGGCTCGAGTATGATAACAAAATGATTACAACTTTTAATAAGTTGATTAATATGCTGCAAATAGCTAAGAGGCATGATCAGTTTCTCTTAAACAATAATGCTAGACCTGCCGGGACAAAGAAAATTCTCAAAACTAATTATGGTCAAGCGAATAGTGGAAAGAACCCCAAAGCAAAGGGGACTGGACGTGTTATTCCCCCTCAAAGTGGTAATTATGCACCACGAGGCAGGGACCATGGGGCCGCAGTAGAGGCCGTGGTAAGGGCCGTGGAGGCTCTCCCCATATGTGGCGCAAAGATGGTGGTAGCGCCCCAAGTGGCCATCGTAATATTGGGAATGGTGGTTATAAAACCAAGGCACCACACGAGAACTCCTCAAAGAAAGGAGAGAGAGTTGGGAATGAACCTTACTATAGATGTGGTGACACTAGGCATTGGTACCACAACTGTCACGGAAGTGATAAGGTGGCAGCCATCTACAAGAAACTTAGAGAGTCTAAAGAACAAGAGACTCGCTATGTGTAAAATGGAGATCTTGAAGCTGAGAGTCACTTGATGTTCCTGATTTTGGGTGATCTACTTCATCTATTTACTTATATCTCAAGATATTTGTGAAGACATGATTGCCTCATTTTATTGAGAATATGGAGTTCGGTATTTTTTGAATTAGATTTACTTTGGATAAGATATTTATTTGATTGGATTATTAATAATCTCGAATTTCATTCTAAAGTATTGAATGTATTTGACTTTATTATTTATAAAACTATGTGCTTGGTTCAAATACAGCAATAAGATGTGCAAAAATACATCTTACGCATAGAGCTATATATTCGAATGAGAAGTATATCATTCTAGATCGTCCACAACACTCCAATGAATTAGAGAAATTCCTCTAACTCTTTCCATGACACTATCACCACTTTTATAAGGAATGTCGCGCGGCGAAATAGAGTGCTTAGCTGATAGTGGGACTACTCAAACAGTTTTAAGGAATAGACAATTATTTGTTGAATTAATTCCTTATAGCTCATCTGTGACTACGATGATTGGGACATCCCAACTAATCAAAGGGCGAGGAACTGCCAAATTCCTGATGCCTAATGGCACAATGATAACAGTCACAGAGGCTCTATATGCACCTAGAGCAAATCGAACATTGCTGAGTTTTAAAGATGTCCATGCCAACGGCTATCACTTGGAAACTCATGGTGAGAATGGAAATGAATATATTTATACATTACCTCTAATGAATGTGGAAGAAAACGCATCTTAGAGAAAGTAATGAGTCAATCCAGTGGGTTATACCTCACCACTATCAGGATTATTGAATCCTATGTCGTCACCAATAACGAACTATGTGACACTGACTCATATAGGCTTTGGCATGACCGCCTTGGATATCCTGATCGTAACATGATGATCCACATTTTGAAAAACTCACACGAACATACTTTCTTTCGAGTGACTCATATAGTGGGATAACGCGATGCACTGCCTAATCGGTACTATTGCTGCCCAAGTGCAGCTAATAACTTCTGAAGCACAAGATGCATTACCTACATCTCACTCTGCCTCAATATCTATCTCGAAGGCAAATCACTCGTTTTGCAAAGCCTGCTCTTTAGCTAAAACAGGATCGAGACCTTCCTATGCTATAGATACAAAGTAAAATATTTCATTCTTACAAAGAATCCAAGATGATACATGTGGACATAACCATTCAAAATGCGGATAATTCAAGTATTTTATAGTTTTGGTCGATGCTTCGACACGTATTGTCCATAAAAATATTGCATTTGCAAAACTTCTAGCACATTTAATATGATTGAGGACTCACCACCCTTATAAAGCACCCAAGCTCATAATGCTAGAGAGTTTACATCAAAAGTACTTGATGTCTATTGCATTTTAATAAAGATCGATGTACTGGATCTTGTACCCTAATGTGCATATCTAATAAGGTCTCAAAGAAGACACCTTCAAAAAAGAATATAGATGGTGATTTAGAGAATATCTATGCGCACTCATTTGTCTCTGCACAGGGTTATTCAATATTGCACGCAACTCTTATTTATTCGTTTATGAACCCCTGCTAATCAAATATTTTGCGTACCAGTTGGTAACTGGATATAAGCCTAATAATTCATATTTACGCGTATTTGATTAAGCAGTATATGTGCCTATTGCGCCCCCACAGCGCATTCTATGGGTTTTCAAAGACGATTAAGTATTTATGTTGGATATGAATCTCCAACAATCATCCGCTATTTGAAACCTTTGACAGACGATCTCTTTATTGCTAAATTAGCAAATTTGTCACTCTAATGAGATAGTCTTCCCGTCGTTAGGGGGAGATAAGAAAAAGTATTTTCTAATGGAACAACAGGAATAGTTTCATACTATGTCTCATTATGATCCCCGCATTTCACAATGTAACGTGAATGAAAAGTAAAGTGAATAATTGATCTTCAAAGTATAGAAGACTCAATTTCTAAAGTGACGAGATCATATATATACAAGCTGCAAATGTGTCTGCAAGGTTAAAAGTCTCTGTGAAGGGCACAATGTCACAGATTAAGACATTGCACCATACTTAGTGGAGGTGTGGTTGAGGTCGTGACTCCCAAAAGGAACAGGGGGAGGTCACTTGGTTCGATCAATACTCTCCCAAGGAATAAGAGGGCATGTATGGCACAACTTTAATTGATCATCAATGAAGATAATGACTCTCATGAGATTATCTCTGATTATACTTATGTCCATGAATCATTAATGGAGGACGCTCCGAAGTTTAATATGATTACAGTGAATAAAGAAATCTCAATGTACAATGAGAGTTTATATAAGTTGATGGAAAGACTTTTCATATACATTGATGATATATACATTGTTACTCAAAGAATCATAGAGCACAATAGTATCGAACCACGCTCTATTGAAATATCAATATAGAGCAAATTGACCTAAATGTAAAGAATCAATCCAAGTAGAACTAAATTCACTGACAACAAGGTAGGTATTTGGTTTGGTAGTGCTAACCTCGCCAAGTGTAAAGCCTATAGGACATAAACAAAGTTTTGTCAGAAAGCGTAATGAGAAAAATAAAACCATGAGATGCAAATCTATACTTGAAGGACAAAGTTTCTCAAAACGCCTTGGAATTGACTATGGGGATATGTATTCCCCCATAATAAATGAGAATGCAGCTTATACCTGTGGCTACATCATATCTCTATGGGGATCATGGATATATACGAAAGAGCTTGCTGGCCTTTCATTGCCAAGGCAAGTGACTCTAAGCGACGAAGTTCATTTGAAAATTAAATTGAAACACTCACTTTATGGATTAAAATAATTCAGACGGATGTGGTATAACCATCTAAGTGACTACTTGATTGGGAAAAGATAATCTATGCCCTTGCGTATTTATAAGTTTCAAATTTGCGATTATAATTATATATGTCGATGAAAGGAACATAACATTCACTCTTAATGAAATAAGAGATATCGATAGTTATTTGAAATTCTTAATTTGAGATAATGCATCATGGGAAAACTCGGTCATGTTAAGGCTTTAAACTAAAATGAAGTTTGTGGAATACTAAATTCTACAGTTTGCATATGTCCAAAAGATGATCAAGCAGTTAAATATGGATAAGTGCAATATGTTAGCACTCCTATGATTGGTCAAAGTGAAGATATAAGGAAATATCAATTCCGTCAATGGAATGACGAAGAACTGGTGGGAGCTGAAATTCTCTACCTACGTACAATATGCGCATTATTGTACCATTTCTAATACACTTGACCAAATATTACTTTCTCAAAATTGTTATCTTGATTTAACTCAAGAAAGCTCAAATGTCGAATAGAATCAAAATGTAATTTGATACCTAAAAGAAACCATTGACGCGAGTTTATTTTTCCCATTCATAAATATAATTGGGACTGCAGATGGTCTTGTAATCCCTATAAAAAATATTGAGTTTACTTCCTACTGTGAAACACCAAATAGTATCGTTGATGTTGGTTATTCATTAAATCCATGTAAAGAGATCATTCTTATACATGTAGTAGTTTGTGAGTATCTACGATAAATGTTATGATCATAGTGGTTTGAACTCTATCACTGAAGAAAATGTGATAATATGAGTAATATAAACCACAACTATTCTACATCCAACAATTATGCACTTCCTCAAGAATCAAGTAAATTGAGGAAGTTGATATTTTTAAAGTTCTCTTGATGGATGTACATATCAGAGAAGGGTGTACACTTTAGAGGGAGTCTCAACATAAGGTGTGTTGTACTCTTTTTCCTTAGACCAAGTTTTATTTTTCCCATTGGGTTTTGTTACTTGGCAAGGTTTTAACGAGGCAACAATGAAACACCATTTCACCCTTCGACCAAGTTTTATTTTTCCATTGGTTTTTGTTACTTGGCAAAGGTTTTAATGAGGCAATTACTCATGCACCATCTTACTTGTTGACTCGACACAAGGGGGAGTGTTTAAAAGAAATTACACATTTAGTGTGTCTATATCAACAAGTTAAGTATGAGGGTAATTTAGGTATTCATTATCATTATGTAATTAGGGAACTGTATAATTGGTACCCTATATAAAGGGACCCTTGATTAATGAGAACCCTAATCTTCCTCCGTCTCTCTTTTGTCTCGTATCTTTTCTACTTTATTTTTACAGTTTTCTGCTTCTACTTTTACAGGAATTTTTTTTTGTCCCCCAATGTATGCGGTTTTTTCCACTTTGCCCCCCGAAGTATTTTTTGTTCCACTTTGCCCCTTGATGTACAATAATTTTCGACGTTGCCCCCCAAACTTTATTTGCGACGGAATATTCCTTCTAGATTCCATCGACGGACAGTTAGGGGGCAAAGTGAAAGAATCTTACAGTTTGGGGGGTAAAGTGCAAATATTCTTATAATTTGGGAGGCAAATTAAAATAATATAAATATTAAAATTTTGTTTTATAATTTTATATTTGAAAAAAAATATATAATTTTTATCTTATACTCACACACACACACGCAAAGTTATCAATACAATTCCAATTTAAAAAAAAAACATAAGTTTCCAATTAATATTTATAATTTTCTAAATATAAATATTGTCAATACATCTTTTATATTATTAAATATAAAACACATGACTAAGTATTATGTATATTATTAGGCTAAGTAACATAATAATATATTATTATGTATTATGATTGAACAAAATAAAATAAATGTGTATTTCGTATATGCATTATAATATTATGATACGAAAAATAAAATTATCATTCGATATTATTATTTGTATAAAAAGTGTGATTAAATACTATATTAATCATGAGTACATTATTATATAAGATTATAATTATCGAATGATTAGTATAATTAAAATTTTGATATTATAAGATTTTAATTATACTAATTATTCAATAATTATAATCATATAATAATTAATGTACTCATGATTAATATAGTATTTAATCACACTTTTTTATACAAATAATAATATTGAATGATAATTTTATTTTTCATATCATAATAACAATGTATGCAAAAACGTAGCTCAGTCCTTAAGAGACAATAGAGAATAGGGATAGGTGGCTTGTGGCCTTGAACCCTCCTTAGTTAATACTACCGAGCATACCGGCGGATTAGTGAACATAATTCTTGAACTATTCCCCTTTGTTTATATTAGACAATAGTACCAACCCACTAAGGTCTCAGAATTCTTCCGTTCTCACGTTTGTGTCCGTTTCTGGCCATGAACAATTTCTTTGGATTCATAAGCATTCAGTAGAAGCGGCCCTCACTTCTCACTTACATAGGTGATTCTTCAAATCAGCATTCTGTCGTACTCAAGTCAAAGACCTGCACAAGAATCATTAAAAGTCAGAGATTTATCCTCACCACGTGACAGATTAAAAACTCTACTTTTGTCGTTAGGGAATAGGATCATATAGTTTTACTTACCCAAACTTTTATAGTTTAGTTTTCCCATTGAACCAAGTTTGTGGGATCTCCACTCATCATGGTTGGGTTTCCACTACAATCATATTTAAGATGTGGATTTCACTCCCATTCCTTCAAGCAACTTATACATCTGATCTCGAGCTATGTTTTTAGTGAATGGATCCGCTAGATTATCTATCGAGCTGGATTTTGTATTATTATTTCACTCGGGAATGGAAAAACCGCGCGAGGAGTGCTTGATCTTGACACTGGCATTAATTTGATGTCGTATTCTCTTTATAAAGAATTTGATCTTGGGACGATGAAGTCAACCACAATGCGCCTCCAATTGGCGGATCAATCGATCAGGCAACCCTTGGGTATTGTTGAAGATGTGTTAGTGCAAGTTGGTGAGCTGGTGATTCCAGTCAATTTTGTTATTCTTGATGTTGGTGAGGTGCTGAGTGAAGGCAACAAACACACTATTTTGTTGGGCAGGCCATTTATGTCTACTGTCCATACGTTGATTGATGTGCATAAAGGGAAGATGACTTTGTCAGTTTTGGGCGAATCGGTGACATTCTCACTTAAAGATATTCATAATACTCCCTCTTCATTCATGAGAGATGATTGTTCTTTTGTTGACCCGATTGTATCTTGTGTCCATGAACTGAAAGGCATCACTGTTTTAGACGAGTTCCACGTTGAGGACGACACAGATGTTTTGAGCGGGGAGGAGGTAGCCGAAGTACTGGGAATTGATTTAGGCGAAATTATTGATGAATTTGAAGATTTTGATGAAGAATTGTGCGAGATGACTAACGCACCTGAGCTCGAGCCAAAAGTGGAGTTAAAACCAATACCTAGCCATCTAAAGTACGTTTTCCTCGAGCCCAACGAAATGAAACCCGTCATCATATATTCAGCATTGACGGAACATGAGGAAAGAGAGTTGATTTCAGTGTTAAGTAAGTATAAGGAAGCTATAGAATGAAGCATCAGCGACATCAAATGGATAAGTCCCTTTACTTGTATGCACCAAATCGAGCTCGAACCTGATGCGAGGCCGGTAAGAGACGACTAAAGAAAATTGACTCCAACACTTTATAATGTGGTCAAGAAGGAAATTTTTAAGCTAAAAGATGAAGGGATTATATTTTCTATCTCCGACAGTAAATGGGTGCATCCAATACATGTGGTCTCAAAGAAAGGAGGCATCACCATAACCGAAAATGAAAAAGAAGAGATAATCCCGATGCGACTGACGATTGGGTGGTGTATGTGTATCAATTATAGAAAATTAAACGCAACCACTAGAAAAGACCACTTTCCTTTATCGTTCATCGACCAACTTCTTGACAAGCTTGCTGGACACGAATTCTATTGTTTCTTAGATGGCCTTTCTGGCTATTATCAAGTCTCTATAGCCCCGGAGGATCAAAGCAAGATAACTTTCACATGCCCCTCTGGCACGTTTGCCTTCCGGAGGATGCCGTTCGGCTTGTGCAACGCCCCAACGACTTTCAAAAGGTGCATGATATCTATCTTTACCGATTTTATCAATGACTTCCTCGCGGTATTTATGGATGATTTTTCAATTTTTGGTTCATCTTTTGAAAATTATTTATCCAATTTGTCTAGGGTGTTAGAAGGCCACATTGAAAAGAGTCTTACGTTGAGTTGGGAGAAATCCCATTTTATGGTAAAGAGTGGTACTGTTTTAGGTCATGTTGTTTCTAGAAAGGGGTTGGAAGTCGATAAAGCAAAGATGAATGTAATTGAAACTCTTCCCCCCCTCGTGATGTTAAAGGTGTTAGGAGTTTCCTTGGTCATGCGGGTTTTTATAGGCGATTCATAAAAGATTTTTTAAAAATTAATCGCCCGCTATGTAAACTATTGACTCAAGATGCGCCTTTTGTATTTGGTGAAGCTTGCATGAATGCATTTGATGAACTTAAAGAAAAGCTTACATCAGCACCTGTTGTAGTTGCCCTGGATTGGACCCTACCATTTGAATCATGTGCGATGCGTCTAATGAGGCTGTGGGGTCCGTTTTAGGGCAACGTGTGGATAAATTACTTAGGGTTATATATTATGCTAACTATATGTTGAAAGATGTCCAACGTTATTATACCACCACTGAAGAAGAACTTCTAGTTGTTGTATTTTTTCTGGATAAATCTAGATCTTATGGTGTAGGAGCGAAAGTAATTATTCACACTAATCATGTTGCATTGCGTCATTTATTTCCGAAACCTCAAAGTAAACCACGCCTCATTCGGTGGATTCTATTATTGCAAGAATTTGATGTAGAAATTAAAGATAGGTGTGGTTGTGAAAACGTTATGGCTGATCACTTGTCTAGAATGGTAGTTGAGAAAGATGTGAATGAGAATATTATGATTGATGATTTGTTCCCATATGAGAATGCTTATGCTCTTGAGAACTTAATTACCCCTTGGTATGCTGATATAGTAAATTATCTCGCTTGTAATATTGTGCCTAACCATCTATCCTACCAAGAACGGAAGAGATTTTTACACAAGTGCAAGAGCTATATATGGGGCGATCCTTACGTTTTCAAACACTGCAAGGATGGATTGAGCAGAAGATGTATCCCTAATGATGAAATGGGAAGTATCCTGCATTTTTGCCATGAACTTGGAGGGAACTTCGGATCTCAAAAGACGTCATTCAAAGTCCTTCAAGCCAGGTTTTATTGGCCGAGATTATTTGCTAACGAGTACGAATACTGTAAGACGTGCGATATCTGCCAGCGAACCGAAAATATAGGTAAGAGGGATGAGATGCCACTAGTGCCTAATCAAGTGGTGGAGATTTTTGATGTTTGGGGCATATATTTCATGGGGCTATTTCCCAAAAGTGGTGATTTCGAGTATATCCTAGTAGGAGTTAATTACGTGTCCAAGTGGGTGGAGGCGATTCCCGCGGGAAAGGAAAATGATGAGATTGTGCTTAAATTCTTACAAGAGAACATCTTCAGTAGGTTTGGAGTGCCGAAGACAATTATAAGTGATGGAGGAAGTTATTTCCGCAACCGAGCTTTTGAAAGGTTGATGACTAAATATGGGGTTCGGCACAAGATAGCTACTCCGTACCACTCTCAAACCTCTACACAAGTTGAAACGAGCAATCACCAACTGAAGGCTATCCTCAAGAAGACAGTTGGGTCGAATAGGAAGGATTGGGCAGCAAAGCTTATTGACGCACTGTGGGCCTATAGAACAGCATACAAGACAGTGCTTGGTATGAGCCCTTTCCGGCTCACCTATGGAAAGGCGTGTCATTTGCTAGTCGAGCTAGAGCACAAAGCAAGTTGGGCCATTCGCAAGCTGAATATGAATTATGATGAAGCAAGCGAGTATAGGAAGCTAGAGCTGATTGAGCTTGAAGAAATCAGAAACGAGGCGTACTATAGCGTATGGTGGCAAAATAAAATGATGAAGAAACCTTACAACCATAGAATTATTAATAAATAGTTAGAGGTTGGTAAGTTAGCTTTGATCTATAATTCTCAGTTGAAGTTGTTTCCAGGTAAGCTCAAGTCAAGGTGGAGTGGGCCATTTTTAATCAAAGAGATAAATGATTTTGGAGCGGTCACTCTGTACGATAAGAAGAAGGATTTAATGTTTCAAGTCAACGGACACAAAGTGAAACTCTATCGAGATGGGGTGGTGACAAGCCAAAAACGTGAAATGTTGGAGTTTGTGGACCCACCTCTGGCTGAAAGATAATTGCTAAAGTTCTCGTTGAGCAAGCGACGTTAAAAGATACGCTTCTTGGAAGGCAACCCAAGTGTTTGTATTCCTTTCCTTTCTTTTCAGTTTTTTCGTATATTTTTCTTTCTTTTATTTTCTGCTTATATGTTGTTTGATTTAGTTAATTACTGTGGTACATTTATGCGTGTGTTGATGTGCAGAAAAGTTGAGAAATTTGTCGATTTCGGAGACCTAGAGGTTGGTTAGCGGTAACCATTACCGTTAGCTTCTCACCCAGACGTTAACGACAAAAATCAACCGCTAAACTAACCACTAGCTTCAAACATAGGGGTTTAACGGTGAGCTAAGCGGTAACCTTAACCGCTAAAGCCACTGTTAGCGGTGGACTCAAACCGAGAGTTTTAACGGTTCACTTAGCGGTGGACTCAAACCGTTATGGCCACCGCTAACCTCGAACAGAGATGCTTAACGGTTAACCTAGCGGTAAGCCTTACCACTGAGGCTACCGCTAGCGTGGAAATAATCTGCGGATTTTGGAAGATTTAGAACTGCCAAATTTTGGGATCTAACCGCACAAGGTAAGTTTTCTTTTGGTAGGTTTGGGGGCAAATTTTGGCTTAACTAAAAGTCTAGATCTTTTTCCTTATGAGAGTCTTGTTTTAATTAGATGAGCTTTATTAATCTCTACCTTATTTAGAATTGGAGAGGATCTAGGACTCCTATTTTCAAGTCCATTAGTTCCTATATAAACCCCCGATTGAGCACTCCAATATTCATAATTCCTACAATCTCTTTTCACATCTTGATCACCCCTTACACTAATTTTTATCATTAACCTCGTAATCAAAGATGAAGCGGATTCGTCCATCACCTGCGGGATTCGAGAGCGGGTGGGTAAAAAGATACGAATATGAAGAAACTGTGGAGGAACTTCAGGCCAGATTGGATGAGGCTAACCAAAAGATCAGTGATTTGAGGTCTTAGAACACCGACCTTTTGTTCGATGAAGCGTCGTATGCACGGATCTTGAATGAAGCGACGCCAAGATTGTTGAATTGATGTCTGAAAACAACAATCTTGTAGGCAAAGCTAGAGCCATAATTTGAGAGTTAGGGTACGAAATTCACGATCTGAGAGAAACGACTGGGGAGTTAGAGTCCGAGAATCAAGGCCTTTGAAGCAACGAAGCAACGCACCTCTTTAACATATCCAAGTGGGAGGAACTTCTGGAAGAGGCAGAAGCGAAGATCGATGAACTTGAAGATTTACTCTTTGGACCCTCTTAGCTTTAATGAACCCCTATGATGTTTAATAGCAGTTGGTTTTAGTCAACAATTTCTATTTCGTTTGTTTTTGAGTCATTAGGATTGCTGTCCTAATTTATCTAGGTTTTTACTTTTATCGTATTTTTTACTTTTAATTAGTTTCGATGTTTTATGCTCACGAGCTGCTTTTAATATATTATGTTCGTACAATTTTGTGTTCTTAATTTTTACGCTCGAACTTTTTAATTTTTTCATGAGTTTTGCAGTTCTTCACACTTAGCGGTAGCTTAGTGGTGACACTTACCACTAAGTCTACTGTTAACCACAGGCAGAGCACTCTAGCGGTAAGGTTAGCAGTGCCTCTTAGCACTAAGGTTACCGCTAACGCGTTACAACCCAGCCTGATACAGCAGATTAAAAGTTAGAAAACGAGGCTTTTTGTTCATTCTTCAAACTACTAACCCTATCCCCAATCGCTAACTTGAGAACTCTTCAATTTTTCGACCACAAACTGAGACCGGCATATCCCGGCGACGTCAAACCACACTTTGGCTAAAATGATTCACATATTGACGCACTTGGTCGCATTCCGGCCGTGTTCATCTCGGAAAATTGTGGAGTAAGGAGTAGGCCATCTTCTCGGCAAGTTGGTAAGAGTGGCTTGGCCCTAAAACTTGAAATAAACTACTTGAAGATGGGTTGCAGGTTTTTGGTGTGAATATTTTTGAGTTTGGATTGAAATTTTGTAACATCCATAATCCAATGCATTTTATTTTATTTATTTAAATTTTCATCATGCATTACAAAAAATATAATTCTAGTCTCAAGCTCGTCGCCATAAAACAAATTCCTATTTTTATTATTAAATAATTTAAGAATGCTATTTAAACGAATTTATAATTCGTTTTCCAAATAAAATTACATTATCATTTTCTAAGAGATTAATATAATTATTTAGTGATTTAATTATTTATTTAAATTATTATCAAGTCGGTTATGAAATAATTCCGATTTCTAAAATTATTATAATTTATCTATACTATAGTTATTGTAAATAATTTGAAACTCTAATTAAGCGAGTTTATAGTTCATTATAAAATTCTATGGAACTATTATAATTAATTATCAACTTATTAATTTAATTAAATTACTAATGAATTGTCCATGAAATAAATTTTTATTTATAGAATAATTACATTTAATTGTATTATAATTATTCTTAATCTTTTATAGTACTAATGGGCTTATTCAGTTTTAAAATTTAAGACGTCTTTTGGGTCGTTTCTTTTGAACTTGAAAACGAGCCAAACGACTAGCCCGAGCCCACCAAGACCTCAACCCTAACCTTCCTTAGCCTCAAAACCGTACGCCAACCCACGACCCGAGCCCCTCGCCGCTGCGCCGTCGCCAACAACCCAATCGCAGCGCCTCCCCATCGCCCAACCACCAACACCACCACCCCAATTCCAGCAGCCCGTCGGCAATTGAAACCACCACCGCCACCTACAGACCACCGCCGTGCGCCGTTGCTGTCGCCG
>BMAC01001201.1:2981-47412 GCA_014905375.1 Phtheirospermum japonicum | reverse complement strand
TTTTCTGGCTAAAAATTTTTAGCCCGACCTCGAGCTAACTCACTAGCTCTTCTGACAGGGATTTTCCCCCGACCTCGACCTGTTTTTCCTTGCTTTTCTGGCAGGAATTTTACCCGACCTCGAGCTGATTTCCTTGCTTTTCTAGCAGGAATTTTACCCAACCTCGAGCTGTTGTCTTCGCTTTTCTAGCAGGAATTTTACCCGATCTCGAGCTGATTTCCTTTTTTTTTTTTGGCAGGAATTTTCCCGACCTCGAGCTGATTTCCTTATTTTTTTTTTTGGAAGGAATTTTACCCGATCTCGAGCTGATTTCCTTATTTTTTCTGGTAGGAATTTTTCCCGATCTCGAGCTGATTTCTTGCCTTTTCTGGCAGGAATTCTACCCGACCTCGAGCTGATTTCCTTGCTTTTCTGGTAAGAATTTTTCCCGATCTCGAGTTGATTTCCTTGCTTTTCTGGTAGGAATTTTTCCTGACCTCGAGTTGATTTCCTTGCTTTTCTGGTAGGAATTTTACCCGACCTCGAGCTGATTTCCTTGCTTTTTCTGGCAGGAATTTTACCCGATCTCGAGTTGTTGCTTTGTTTTTTCTGGAAGGAATTTTACCCGATCTCGAGCTGATTTCCTTGTTTTTTTTGGTAGAAATTTTTCCCGACCTCGAGCTGATTTCATTGCTTTTCTGGCAGGAATTTTACCCGACCTCGAGCTGATTTCCTTGCTTTTCTGACAGGAATTTTACCCGACCTCGAGTTGTTGCGGTTTAATAAGCTCATCCTATCAATTTCTCATGCCCAATTAAAGCTGTACCTCGAGCCATTTTGGCCCAATAAGATTTTTCCATCAGTTTTTCAGGCCCAATTAAAGTTGTACCTCGAGCTATTTGGCCTAGTAAGCACGTTCCATCATGTTTTCAGGCCCAATTAAAGCTGTACCTCGAGCTATTTCGGCCCAATAAGCACGTTCCATCACGTTTTCAGGCCCAATTAAAGCTGTACCTCGAGCTATTTCGGCCCAATAAGCACGTCCCATCACGTTTTCAGGCCCAATTACAGCCTTACCTCGAGCTACTGCAGCCCAATCTAAGCGTTAACTCGAACTACCCTGGTTTAATTTTTATTTCTTCGAGTCGCCTTTTCTAGGGTTTTTGTGTTTCCCTAGGAGGAGTGTTTTCTTCTCCGCCTTAAAACTTTTGAGCTTCTCCGAAAGTCCTTATTTCTTTTCCTTTGCTCACTCTCCATTCAGCACCCAAAATTTTACTAGTTCTGACAAGATCTCTCTTCTGACACCTCTTACTCACCAAATCTACAAATCTTCAAGTCTCCGAATCTTCAAGTCCCTGAATCTTCAAATATTCAAACCTTCATCGCCATATTGTTCTTAAGTTTCTGGGGATTTAATCCTTTGAATAGGTATGACTTGATCCTTTTCCTTGTTTTTTCCTTTTGCTTATACGTGTTTTATCGTTTTCATTATTTTTTTGCCGCTATTATTATTTTCTATAATGTCTACCCCTTCAACGTCTCGAACTTCTTCCGATGACATGAGGCTCGCACTAGTCCCCTCTCCCGAGCAGGCTGTAAGATCGGGGTCTTTAGAGCGTGCCTCGTCTCATCAGAGTGAAGCTTCTTCGGCTTCTCATCAATCGGGGGAACCTTTATCCTCTGTGCCTCCCATCTTGGATCCTCGGCACATATCCTGTACTATCTCCAATAAAACCTTGGGGTATATTCGCTCTAACACCGGAATCCCTTCCTCTTACCAATTAATCCTTCCTTCCCCCGATGATAGAGCTCCTCATCCACCTCCAGATTGCTTGACCTTCTACATAGGCCAATTAGATGGAGGCCTACGCTTCCCGATCCCTTCTTTGCTATCAGAGATCTCGCGCCTCTACGAGATTCCCCTTAACCAATTTGCTCCAAATTCTTTTCAGAATATGGTAGGCTTCATAATGGTGGCTCAACACTTAGGAATTAAACCCACCGCGTCCCTATTCTTTTTTCTTTTCCAGGCTAAATCCCTCAACCCTCCAGGTTTCTTTTATTTTTCTTCTCGTGGGGATGCCAAGTTTTTGTGCAAGGCCCCTACCTCGAACCAAGAATGGAGGCAAAAATTCTTCTTCGTCAGATCTTCTGAATCTTGGGATTTTCCCACGGAGTGGATATGGCAGATTCCTGGTCAGCGGAGGTATAATACAAAAAAGCGCTCACAAGGCGCCCAAAATCTCGTCGACCGAATTACTTTCAAGTCCTATGACTTATCTCGTCTTATTCGCCCTTCTTTGCTCTACCACTATGGTCTTAGCCCTCTTGAGTCCCCTCTCGAAGCGGACATTGGTAAACCATCCATCTCTAACCTTGCATTATTTTTACTTGTCTATAGTTTTCTTACTTCTATTTCCATTATTTGCAGACACAATGTTTAAGAAACTACTAGCTATGCCAGGGGAGGCGCGGGAGAAGGTTGTGTCCGTGGGTAGAGCTCTCCTCAAGTCATCTACCGATCCTCCGGCTGTCACGGACTCTGGAGAGCCTCAACCTAGACCTACTTTAATTGGATCTAACCTCCCGCCTGCAAAAAGGGTCAGGACTACCCTTTCTCACGGTCCTTCTCCCTCGACCCCGAATCAGTCATTCTTCATGCAAAGTGTTTTGAGGAATGACGATGTCCTTATCGCGACCCACTATGTCCAGGGTGTTTGTCCCACCACCGATCGGGAGCGGGTGGAGAAATTAGAGGACGCAGAGCTTCTCAATGCTTGGAACTTAGCTCTCTCAAAGGTATGTACCTCTGAACTTTCCATACTTGCATTTATTCCCGGATGGGGTTTTCTTGAAAACTCGAGCTGACTACCCCCTTTTCCCTTTTAAGGCCTATGCTCTGACCTCCAATGTTGCCGCTCGGGCACGCCTAGGTTTCAACGATCCTAAGCTAGTGCATGATCTGCAAGCTGCTCAAGGCCAAAAAACGGCCCTAAACTCTGAACTAGAGCGTGCCCGGGCTTCTCTGAAGTAGAAAGAAGAGGAGATTTTTTCTCTTAAGAATCAGCTGGAAATTCAAGAGGGTGAGCTGCTGTTGAGGGTTGAGAAGGCTCGTGCTGAGGGTGAACAAGCTGGTAGAGAGGGCTACCTTAGATCTGAAGAAGGCTTGTCTGTAATTCAGAGAGTTCGAGATGCTACACGTCATAATTTTGTCAACTCGGAAGATCTCTACAAGGTTCTTATCAAGACCATTCCCTTCTATCTGCACTATTATGTAGGCAAGGTGAAGGAATGGGTGGTTTCGGGAAGCTCGGTGGAGACTTTCGACGAAGCAGCAGCTTTAGAGGATACTCCCGATTGCCCTGATTTCCTTCCGAGCGATGAGGACACCCGACTTAATTCTTTCGGAGCTACAGATTTCTTGGAGTATGCCCTTCGTCATTTCCCAGGGCCATCTCAGTCTTCTCACTCTGCTACTCCGATTGCTCCCCCCGTGATCGATGGTGCCACTCAAGGGCTAGGGGACGCTCAATTTGGTGAAGAAACTGAGGCAAGTCGTTTCAGTAGGGAGCTCGAGGAGAACCTTCTCTTTACCACCGACTATGAGCAGTAGTGTCTTAGGATCGAGTGTAATCATCTTTTGTTTAGCGCTGCTGCTTTTGTAACCAGGACTATCTTTCTAATGAATGATATCTGTTTGAACTTTGCATTTTATCGTTATTTCTAGTTTCTGTTTGGCTATGTACATTCCACCTTTTTGGCAAAGCATCTCGATCTTCATATTTCATTCGGGCGAGCTGTGTACTTTCTCGTACAATTTTCAAACATTTTGGAGGGAAAACTTAGCTATATAGGCACTTATTCCCCATTCTTCTTTCCCACTTTCCTTTACCCAAATATGTCTGGATTTTCAGCAAGCCCACCGCCAGACGTTTATGAACTTCAAGAAGAAATAACCAAGCTCCGCTGTCAACTGGAAAGAAAAGGACAGCACAAACAGTTTTATAAGGACCATTGGAAATCATCCAACCATCATGTTCTTCACCTTCGTGAAGAAGTTTTGGACCTTCGTGAACAAGTGAACCGTTTGTACAAGGCAAATGAAGCTCTAGTTAATAGCGCCAGAGCTGAGACTCAACGCGCTGACATGTACTATCTGATGTTATGTGAGGTGGATCACGAACTCTGGAAGCTGAAGAATGCTCAGCGTCGTTCTGATTGATGATTATTTCTGTTTACTAGCTTTTATATTTAGCTCGGGCTTTGGGCTCTGGAGCCTTATGTTTATGTAATAAGTTATCGACCCTGGGGTCTTGTTGCAAATAAATTTCATCTACGCTTTTTGACATTTGTCCAATTTATTCTTTGTCACAAAGATGTTTTCAATATGCTGTTCGATGGCATCCGCACTTTTATTTTTATTCCGAGTATCTACTCGACCTACTGCGGCGAGTAGGATTTTAAGCTTGACATCTGTCAATTTCGACTTCGAGTATTCACTCGATTTACCCATGCGGGTATAATTCTCGTTTGCCAACTTATTTTCTTCAAGCTTCCGCTTGGTAGTTCCGGATTTAAGCCACGAAGTATTCAAACGATAAATTAAATTTTATTATAGAAACGACTCCTCTACCTCAAGTACATTAAAGGAAAATTTGCACCGATAGATTTACCGAAATATCTTCTTTATCTGAAGTAAATCTTCAAATTCTCCACATTCCAAGCTCGAGGGATTTCCCCTCCATCCATATCTGCAAGCTCATATCCGCCTCCTGCTAATACTCGAGTTACTCTGAAAGGTCCTTCCCAGTTAGCCCCGAGTTTTCCCGAGTTTTTCGCCAAACTTGTCCTTCTCAAAACCAAATCTCCAACTTGGAAGCTTCTCTTGGCCACCCTACAATTGTAAGAAGCTCTCACTTTTCTCCGCATATCCTCCATCCGGAGGAACGCCCTTTCTCTCTTTTCAGCTATCAGATCTAAAGAATCTCGTATCATCACCTCGTTCTGTTCTTCGTTGGCTGTCAGAACCTTATGGGTCATAATGCACACTTCTGCAGGTATGACGGCATCCATGCCATATACCAGGCTAAACGGGCTTTCCCCAGTGGCCTCTTTGGGGTTGGTTCGGTAAGCCCATAGGACTAATTGGAGCTCTTCAACCCACTTTCCTCCAGCTTTTTCCAATCGTGTCTTTATCCCTCGAACCAGGATTTTGTTTGTGGCCTCGACTTGCCCATTAGCCTGAGGGTGGTAAACCGAAGTAAAAACTTTTCTTGATTTTCATCCTATCGCACCATTACCTTAAGCCACTTCCCTTGAATTGGGTGCCATTATCCGAGACAAGCACTCGGGGTATTCCAAAACAGCACACAATGTTCTTCCATAAGAATTTCAATATGGCTTCTTCCGTGACCCTTGCCAATGGCTCGGCCTCCACCCATTTACTAAAATAGTCTATGGCTACCACAAGAAACTTCCTTTGCCCTGAGGCCATAGGAAAAGGGCCCACTAAGTCGATTCCCCACTTCGCGAAGGGGCATGCTGCGCTCATGGTCATGAGTTCTTCGGCTGGCCTATGTATCAAAGGAGCATGCTTCTGACACCTTTTGCATTTTCTCACCATTTTTTCTGCGTCCGCTTTCAGGAAAGGCCAAAAATACCCTGCTCTCAAGATTTTCTGAGTTAGAACTCGGGCACCCATATGGTTACCACAACACCCTTCGTGCATCTCTTTGAGTACTTGCTCAATTTCCTTAGTCCCTAGACATTTAAGAAGAGAAATCTCGAATCCTCTTTTGTACAAGTTTCCTCCTATCAAGCAAAAACGAGCAACTCGCACCTTGAGCTTGGCCGCCATACCTCGATCCTTAGGCAAGGCACCTTTCTCCAAGTACGACCTTATCTCTGCCTGCCAATCTCCTCCCTCGATGAGCTCTGCCACGACATCCTCTGTCACTCCCCCGGATGCCATTAAGAGCGTTATCTGCCTTTCCTTGTAGTCAATTGCCGAGCTAGCCACCTTCGCCAGATAGTCTGCACGCTCATTCTCTTGTCTTGGAATTTGTATTATTTCTAAGTACTCCAGCCTCTCCCGGCACTTTTTGATCTTGTCAACATACTTTTGTAATCGCTCTTCTCGAACTTCAAATTCTCCGTTAGTTTGTTTATACACCAATTGCGAGTCTAGGTGCACCGATATCCTTCTGGCTCCTACTCCCATAGCCATTTCCACTCCCCTTATACACGCTTCATACTCTGCCTCGTTGTTAGAGACTCGAAAATTTAACCTAACGGCGAACTCTGTCTCATCCCCTTCCGGGCTAATCAACACTATTCCTGCTCCACATCCTGTCTGCCCTGCTGATCCGTCCACAAAAGCCGTCCACAACCCCTCTAGCTCCTGAGGTTTAGTCATCTCTTGTAGGAAATCTGCCAAGGCCTGCGCTTTGATGGCTACTCAGTTCTGGAATTCAATTTCGAATTCTCCCATCTCGATTATCCATTTAACAAGTCTTCCAGATGTGTCGGGCTTGCTAAGGACCGACTTCAAAGGAAGGTTGGTTCTGACTATTACCTTATGGGCAGAAAAGTACGGCCGCAGACGTCTAGAGGTAACCAACAAGGCCAGAGCTCCCTTCTCTATCTCAGCATACCGAAGCTCGGCTCCTTTGAGTGCCCTACTGACATAGTATACCAGGGTTTGTATTTTGCCTTCCTCCTTTACTAACATCGTGCTCACCGCAGCTTCTCCTATAGATATGTACAAGTACAACGTTTCCCCAGGATCCGGTTTTGTAAGCAGTGATACCTCGGACAAATAGGCCTTAAGCTCTTCAAAGGCTTTTTGACACTCTTCATTCCAACAAAAACCTGGAGCCTTTCTTAGCACCTTGAAGAAAGGGAGACTACGCTCCGCAGCCCGCGAGATAAACCTATTCAGTGCTGCTATCCGTCCGGTCAAGCGCTGAACTTCCTTCGCACTTTTTTTTGGGGGGGGGGGGGGGGGGGGTCATATTGATTATAGCTTGAATCTTCTCAGGATTAGACTCAATCCCTCGCTCAGTAACTATATACCCCAAAAACTTCCCAGACCTAACCCCAAATGCACATTTCTTTAGGTTCAACTTTATCTGATACTTCCTCAACGTTTGGAAAGTTTCCACCAGATCATCCACATGTGACACCAACTTGATACTCTTCACGAGCATATCATCGACATACATCTCCATGTTCCTACCCAGTTGCTGCGAGAACATTCTGTCCACAAGCCTTTGGTACGTGGCTCCCGCATTTTTGAGGCCAAAAGGCATTACCACGTAACAATAAGTGCCAAAGGGTGTGATAAAGCTGACTTTCTTCTAATCCTCAACCGCTAGTTTTATCTGATGATAACCCTGAGAGGCATCCATCATGCTTAAGAGCTAACACCCTGCTGTTGAATCTACCAGCTGGTCTATTCGTGGTAAAGGGTAATGATCTTTCGGGAAAGCCTTGTTTAGATCCCTGAAATCGACACACATCCTCCAACTATCCTCCATCTTAGGGACCAAAAACAATCACTCAGGGAACTGAATCTCCTTAATGTGTTTTGCCTCCAGCAACTTGGTCACCTCTACTCGAATGATGGCTTCCTTCTTGGCCCCGAAATCTCTTTTCTTCTTCTTAATAGGCTTAAATGAGGGATTGATGTTAAGCCTATGTTCTGCCACCGAAGGGTCAATCCCCACTAGTTCATTTGGGGACCAAGTGAACACATCTGCATTATTACGTAAGAAATCCACCAATTTTTTCAGAATTTCTGGAGACAAAGTAGTTCCTACGCGCACTGTTCTGTGTGCTTCTCCTGGAACTATTTCCACAAACATCAGCATCTCATTTGGCTCCACGCGTTCTTTTACCTCCTCGGGTAATGGGTGATCCCCTGAGGTGTTTGTTTCCGCAATACCTCCTTTTCTATTTCCCTGCTTTACGCTCTGTACGTACAACTTCCTTGACGTGTACTGATCGCTGCCGACCTCTCCCACTTCCCCCCTTACAGGGAACTTCATTTTCATGTGGTAAATAGATACCACTGCTTGAAAACTGCTGAGTGAAGGTCTTCCTAACATAGCTTTATATGCTGAAGGGGCATCCACTACCAAAAAACGGATCATCTTAGTCTTCCTACACTGTGACTCACCTAAGGAGACAGAAAGCACTATCGACCCCAGAGGCTGTATGGTACCTCCTGTGAACTTGATCAAAGAGGTCTCCACTGGCTCCAACTTTTCCTCTAGGTCCATTCTTTCCAGACAATCAAAACTTCCCCAACGTCTTGAGGCCCGAAGTGTATAACGGGGCCATCCGCCATCTGCCCAATCTCGAGCCCTCTCCTCCTTTCTGGGTCAGCTGCTCTGACATATCCCTTACGCAACCTATTTGAATCGCCTTCCCCAGGTCCCCCCACAATCATGTTAATTACCCCCCTCCTCGGAGGCTCTTTCTCTTTCTCCTCAGCTCTCGGCTCCTAGTGGCGCGATGGCAAAAATTGCCTACCCCCTCTCTTGAAGGTTGCCTTGTTCCTATTTCGCTCTATGTGCACAAATTCCTTCAGATGTCCTGCTTGGATAAGCCTTTCTATCTCATCCCTTATATGAGTGCACTGCTCAGTGGTATGTCCATAATCATTATGGAAACGACAGAACTTATCGGATTTCTCCCTTCGAGGAGTTGCCGAGTATGTTCGGGGCCATTTTAAATCTAGTCGACGCTCTATCGCTACGAAAACCTCATCTTGCGGGAGAGCCAGAGGTGTATACCGATCTATTCGTGCTTTGCTAATTCCTAACTCCGACCTGGGTTTTTTGCTTGATACTCTATCCTCTCCCTTCTCTCTCTCTTTTCTTCTATCAACTTCATCTCCTCTGTCCCTTCGTTTATCGACCTCATCCTTCACCCTCAAGGCCTCTTCCAAATTGATAAACTTCTCAGCTCGAGCTAAGAGGTCTCCAAAACTCCGTGGTGGTTCGACGACCAGAGACTGGGAAAAGTCTCCCTTCTTCAACCCTTAGGCCAATGCATTCATCAGCGTCTCCTCCGAAGCTGATGGTACCTCCAATTTAGCTGTAGTAAATCGATTTATATAAGCTCTTAAGCTTTCCCGCTCCTTCTGCTGGATACTGAACAGCTCTAACGCCATTTTTTGATACTTTCTACAACTAGCAAACTGATGTAGGAAAGCTGCACTGAATTCCTCAAAATTGTGTATCGACCCTGGTGGTAACTGGCTGAACCAGAGTTGTGCCGATTTGGTAAAGGTAGTGGGGAAGACTCTACACATTACCGCGTCTGTAAACTGATACACAGTTGCTGAATTTTCGTATCTGCATAAATGGTCATGCGGATCCGAAGTACCGTCATATTCGAATCCCATCGACTGGTAGCCGCTAGGCAGAGCGTCTTTAAGGACCTCTTCCACAAAAGGGGTTGCTCTGCGAGTTCTTGCTGGGGGAGCCCGGCTTGCCAACTTCCTCTTTAGCTCTCTCACCTCCTTATGCAGGTCCTCTATGACCTCTGGCAAATCAGAGGCATTCTTGCCAAAAGTATCATCAGTTGACACAGTTGTACTTTCATTATCTAGAGGTCCTGAACCATGGACCATTTTTGCCATGTTATCTCCGGCCGGGTTTCCCCTCCTAGGTGGATCTGATGGCGGCGTACTCATGCTAGCCATTCTTTTGTCCACTGCTTCCTCTACCGCTCGCGTGATAACACCCGACAATTGCTCTAAGAATGACGACCCTAAAGGGTTAGTGTTTTGCATGTAATTGTGGTGTTTGTATAGTGATTTTAATTAGGATTTTATGTTAATTTTAGTAGTTTTTGAGTCGAGTTTTGTTAGTATTTACGTTTATTTTCTCGTTTTATTGTTTTTCGTGTTTCTTGTTAATTTTATATTTAATTTGGTTAAATGGTCCGGTTAGCTTGAGGTTTGTGGTAAATCATGGTTTTTTATGCTTTAAATTCACATTTTATAGGTGGAGGCATAGAGGCCCAAAAATCGAACCGAGTCGGCCGAACCGAGCACTCCCGCGCGCAGCGGCCGAGAGCTGCCGGCAGCTGCCGAGCGCTGCTGAGCGCTCCTGCCGAGAGCTCCCGAGACCTGCCGGCATCTGCCGAGCGGTCCTGCCGAGACCTGCCGGCATCTGCCGAGCATTCCTGCCGAGAGCTGCCGAGCGCTGCCGATCAGTCCTGCCGAGAGCTGCCGAGCGCTACCGGCCACGCCCGCCCAGTCCCGCGCGCGGCTGCCGAGAGTTGCCGAGCAGTGTCCGCCGACGCTGCCGAGAGATGCCGAGAGCGGTCGATCGACTGCCGAAAGCCAGTCGATCGACTGCGCGCGCCTGCCGACCATGCCTGCCGAGAGCGCTCGGCCATGCCCGCACGTGTCCGCCCACGCCTGCCGACAGCGACCGAGCCAGCCTGCCCAGCGCCGAGCCATCTCGCCCATCTCCGAGCCACCTTGCAATTTTGCCGAGCCAATCGAGCCCAACTCGACCCAAATGGTCTATTTTGACCATTTTGGGTCAAATTTGGTCAATGCATGGAAATCCAAGCTCATATGTCATAATTGACCCATTTACCCCTAATTAACTTGTATAAATAGAACCTCTCTTTCATTTTGTAAAACACCTCCTCCCAACCCAAGCTTGGGTTTGGGATAATTTTCTCTCTCTAGATTTAATTTTCAAGCTTTGCCTTAGGTTTGTAAGCTCAAGAAGGATTCAAGTACTCCCTTGGATCTTTAATTTCTTGCAATTTCAATCAAGCTTTTGGATTCTCTCTTTAATTCTAGTAAGCTTTCTTTTAATTTCTTGCTTTGTTCTTCATTTGTGTTATGCTTTTTGCCTTAGGTATTAGAAGTTGTGCTTGATCTTGTGAATTGGCTATGAATCCTAGTTGAGTGAGACATCTAGATCATAGATTAAGTCCTAGATCGTTTAATTTCACGTTATTTCATATGTTTCATGCATTGTTCTTCATATTATGCTTTTTCTCTTAGCTACTTTATTTCATGATGAAACATGTGAATTGACTATGGATTCTAGTTGAGTGACACACCTAGGCTATAGATCGGGTCCTTGATCATCATGATTTTGAGTTTTTCCTATGCTTTATTTTGATTTTTATTTTTATGCTTTGTTTCATGCTTCAATCCTAGATCTACTCTTTGTTGCTTGTTATTTTCCTTAAAGTTTTGAACTTTCTTGTTAATTTCCATTGCTCTTTACATCTATGCTTTCAATTTTAGTTAATTTGCTTTATTTAGGATTTTATGCATAGTTGTACCTTGTGCTTTAATGCTTGTACTCGGTGAAACATTGCATTTTCTCGCTTATTTTCATTTCTTGCTTGCATTTTCATTTAAGGCATACGACCGAGGCATTCTACCCATTTGCAATTTCAATTTTTAGGATAGTTAGTTATTTTATTTGTTTTATTTTCATTTTCCTTTTATTTTCCAAGCTTGAAACGCATTGAATATTTCAATTGAATCGATCTCCAATAATACCAAGCCATGAACCCGTTGATTAATTTCAACACCACGAAAAACTACACTTCAAAATAGCTCCTGGGCCTGAAGAGAATCCCGTTCCAGGTGTCATGTTGGGGGCCTAGACGACCGGGTCTGAAGGTCCGGCCTGTGGGACACTCGTTCCTCCTACGGATTTCCCCGTCGTAGTTGTTCCCGGTGTGTTATTCAAATCTTCAGCCAGATTTCTTCGCAATTCTTCCATTTTCACGTCCAGATACTCACGTCTTAAAACTCTGATATTCCCACAGACGGCGCCACTTATTTGCTATGAGAAAAATGAGTAATAACAACTGTCTTCTAACTTTCAAGAATAATTCCCAAAAAGCTGGAACGATGCCTGCAACCACCAACAAATGTCAGATGGGGACCGGAAGGATTTTCCGGCGAATCTCCTCCGATGCTTAAGTTAGTATATGGATAGTTTTTTGGGAAATAATTACTTGATTAGAGAATGTGTACCTTTCTGTACTTTTTTGGCCATCTATTTATAAACGTACTTTTTTAGGGTTTCCATGAAATCAGGGCCCTTTTTAGGCCACGTCACCTTTTTAGAATCTTCTCTTTCCTATTCCGTTTTGAGCTAGAGCCTTGAACTCCTTCTTATGATCCAGAGGTGGGTCATAAGATCTAGAGATGAATGCACAGTCTGGGCTGAGCATTGACCTCGATCTGGAGACCTGAGAGAAAACTGCTCTTGGTCTCTTTTTATCCCGAAACACATACATACATACATACATACATACATACATACATGCGTACGTGCGTACGTACATACATACACACATACATATAGTTATTTATTTATATTTAAGTAATATTCGAACTCGAGTTTGAAATGCTTAAACTCGGTTCGACTCGATTCGTTAACAACAATAAGTATGAACCATGAACTATTCAACCCATTGAGTTATAAGCTCTGTTAAGTGTGAAACAATGAAGCAAGTTGTCAATAGGAGGAAAAGCAACAGTCAAACTCATTCTCTTTTTATATCCGGTGAAATTTCCATATGCTCATGTTTTCAAAGATAATAATCTATTTAGTCAAATTTAATCTCATAATCATTTAATCCAACCAGTACATATAATTATTGTTAAAATTCTTACTAACTATTTTTCTTATTGTATTTATTTTTTTCAAATTTAAATTAATCAAAATTCATATTACTCCATATTAATTTTATACTACCTACAGCCGCTACCGCCGGTTGCTCCCGGTCATTGGGATCGTCGCCGATTGAATTTCATATATTTCATATTACATCATGAAATCCGTACTACTTCATCAGATTTCATACTAACCCCTGGTCCTCATTCAATGTCGGTCAGTTTTCATACTAAATCTTTAAATTTCATACTACGTAGCTGAATTTTTACTAAATTATGAAATTTCATACAATTTCATAAAATTTCAAAACTAACCATACAAATGATAATTATTAAATACAAACACAATCCAGTAAGAGGGACCACAGTGGGAACAAAAAATTAAATTTAACGGTAAATTCCCTCGAAACCAATGGACGACGCAAATAAAACTTTTTTCTAATATGCAAAACACAGCAAAGAATCTTACTATATCGAGGCTGGTTAGGGTTGAAACGAGACTTTGTCGATGGGGATCTAATGAAGTGTGGTAACACGAATAAGAATAGAGAGTGAATAGAGTTTTTGCACATTGAAATTGAGAGAGAAAGTGAGTGTGGACCAACATGAAAACATATTGGAAGAAAAGAAAATAAAAAAGGAGGAAGAAAAGAGTGAATTCTCTAGACAATTTACGTTGTGATTTTGATTTAACGAGATATATTTGACTTAAATGTGAACAGACTAATTTAGGTGTATTATATGAAAGTTTAAGTTGATTTATATGAATTATATGAGTATTATCCCTTTATATAATTTGAGGGATAATAATTTTTTTTTTTTAATTTTCCTACCTCTAATAAATCGAGCTCGCCTAGCTTCTGCATTATTTTTTCAGGTTCAATCTCGACTCCACCTCTAGCTAAAATACATTTGTCAACAGCCTATATGGGCTGGCTTATTTATTTGGCTTACTAACAAAAAAAAAATGCCTAAGCTTGAAAAAATATGGATTGATTAGTGACAAGCACGTGAGAAGGAATTAAGAATCAACAATAGTGAAAGAGTAATTTAATAATAATGAGTCAACCGAGAGGGGTGGGTGGTGAAGAAGATTGTGTATTATCTTCCACAGATATCTCAGTAACATCGTCGATGGAGTTGATTATGGCTGTAGGTCTATCTATGGCCACGCCATTGCTCAACAATATCTCCTTCTCGAGGTGCTGGCAATAGGTTTCGAAAACCCTAGAGCTCACACAAACTCCAAAATCCAACAGGAATAATAGCTCCAACTCAAGCCTGTTCAGCTCTGCATTGCTCACCCCTCCAACCCGGGCATAGAATGCGTTGTTGTAGTGACTGTATAATTTCAGTTTCTCCCGCACACATAAAAAACAAAAAAGAGGATAAATTTAATATAATTAATTCAAATTTGATTATATGCACATATATAATATGAACACCACGACTAGCCGTCATCTGGGGAGTCAATGGATTAGGGCAAATTCACGAGGCAAACGGGGTGCACTATTTGATTGTCTCTACCAATTGTAATTTATTTGACTTAATTTGTAGGTTATAACGTTAATTTAAAAGGTTTACATGGTAATGGCACAACTGATCAATCAGCTATGTATTCATGCATAACGTTATTTAATTAGTATTAATTATGTATTCAGATATTTAGAATTCTTATTTGTGATATGATTTGAATCCTTATTTTTAATGTGAATAGATGTTTGAAATGTAATAGATAATAATAAGCTAAAATATAGAATTCGTCTATTAACTTTTTGTACTTGGCAAAAATAGTTCACTAAATAAATGGGTGGTAAGTTATTTTGACCAAATGATAGTCAGTGAGTTGCAAATTTAGTCCACCAATTAAATTTTTGTCGCATATTTAGTTCAAATTTTGTTGCAAATTTTAGTCCACCAATTAAAATTGGACTAAAAGTACGACAAATATTTAATTGTTGGACTAAATTTTCCACCCCTTATTTAGTGGACAATTTTTGCCAAGTCCAAAAAGTTAATGGACGAATTTTATATTTTACCCGATAATAATATATTATTATTCATTATATTTGATGTCAAATATTTCTGAAAAATAAATTTATATTATATTATAATATTGAACTAATCAGTATATAATTATTTATTTATTAGAATTATTAATTTAATATTTGATTTTAAAACTAAAATAAATGAATATTCTGTATTCATAATACTAACTCGTTATTGAGTTCTATTTCGAACTCTGGGCATACATGCTATAAAAAAATAGTAATTAGATTGTGTATTGTAACGACGATTTAGGCATTCCACCTTTTTTTTCAACAAAAAAAAAATCACTTATTTAATTAGGAAAATTGTAGATGGATATATACTACAAATGCATCCTGAGTCCTAACGTCTATATTATAAATAACCAATTTACTAAAAAAAATTGATTGGAGAATTTAAATTGTCACATCATTCAACTAGCTAGTGGACCAAAATTGAGGCAACCCTATCATTAGTGGATGCAAATTTAGCAATAAAGAATGAAATTGTCAAAAACGAATTAAAAAAAAAAACACAAAAAAAAACTTACACGTCATCGAGAATCTTGGAAGCGACCATAACACTGGTGACAACCAACCTATGAACATTGAGCGGGACGAGCAGCGAGTCCGGGTACTTATGCACCAGCCGATCTATATACACGAACCCCACCACGAAGCACGACGGGCTGCACCCCGTGTACTTGTATATCCTCTCCACGTACTTCTCCAGGCTAATCGCCGGCGCCCGGACGCCGTCAAACGCGCTCAGGGTTTTCCCGGCGGAGCCGCCGCCGGCTTGGCGCAACAGGTCATCATTCCGGGTGACCAGCTTTTCCAGCACGTGGGACAGGATGGTGAGGACCCTCGGCGTTGTCGAGGGGTCGTGCTGGCTCGGCTCCGGCAGCCGGGGCTGGTGAAGCTGCTCTGCGCCGCCGGTTAACATCTACAGTTGCATTGTGTGGTGGTGAGGGCATTTTCTGTTTTGATTTTAACGGACTTGGTAAGTAGTAAGGGAGTACGAAAGGTGTGCGTCTCTTATCTGATATCGGCTGATAGTGGAATGACAAGTGGCACTTGCATCTGCCTTTAAACTCAATAAGATTAATGGGGAAAAAAAATTAAATTAACATGCTATATCAAGATTTAGAAAAATATCGGGTTATATAATAAGCTTTTGCCAACTCTTTACAAGGAAATAATCAATTAAGATTAACAAAAAGTTAGAATAAAAATTAAATTACAATGAAATTACATAACAAATAATAGTATATAGCTTCTTATCAAAAGTATTATATATATTTGAAAACCTACTTAATATAAATGAATGCACAAGAAGATATAAATATATTATTATCTCATTAACCAAGAAATACTAGCAACTTTATTTGCAGTAATAAAAAATGAGTATAAAAAACTAAGTTATACATTACAAGTTATAGAAATTAGTCATAAATTAATAATATATATTTTATAGTCATTAAATTGAAAATATTTTTATTGTAACTTTTTATACAGATGATATATAATTGTCTTCATGCCATCATATTGTTTTCGTTTTTTAATCAAATTACTGCAAATGTTTTGGGTTTTTTTCTTAATTCCTAATTTACTATTAATAATATAATTATTATTCAATTAAATAACTTTTTTAAGAAGAAATGAAAATTAGGAAAATAATCATTTTGGACTGTTTAGTATTATTTCTTCATTTCAAACTTATTAAATAGTTTTTTAGATTTATTATATTTTTGCATATTCATTTAATTGGCTGTATGATTTTTCAATTTTATTTTATAATAGGTTCGATTTTTTTGAAATGCTCCTCATTTCTCAAATTTATTTATCCGACTATAGCAACACCAGGGAAAAGGTTGATATGTTGACGTGGGTGAATGGGTGGGATGTTGTGCGAGGAAGGATTTGCGATAAAAAAATGTCTACTCTCACTTCAGAGGATCTCGAATGTAATAATAGGAATTCTTAAAGATACGACAAATACAATATTAATGAATAAATAAATAATAAAAAATTGTTAAATAGATAATGTGTACATTATTTATGTGTAAATGATGTGTTATTTATTATTAAAAAAAATTTCTTGCCATATAAGAATTTTGTTTATATGGTAAATAAAATTACTTCAATAGACATTTTGGAGATACTCTCACATGGTACTACAAATATAAAGGTCAAAATAAAATTTAAAATCCAACGATAGAGGATAAAAGTAGAGACTTATAGCCATAAATATTATATAAGCTCCTTCGTTAATAATCTTTTGTAAGTTATTTTAAATGAGAAAAAAACTTCTAATAAGAAATTTAAACTTAAGAATTCACTCCAAGCTTGTGAAGTTTTTAATGATCATCCCCAAATGATTTTGATTATCATGAGAATTGAAGTATTTTGCGATGTGTATTTACATTACAAAAAAATTCGCTTATGCTGACGGTCAAATCCGTCGGAAAGCCGCCAGTATATGGAATACTGACGGCCTCCTGACGGATATTGGCCGTCAGTATTATTGTGGTCAGGATTGCAATATCCTAACGGGAAATATTCCCACCAATAATGCTGACGGCTTCCTTGACGGCCAAACCCACCAGTATATGGCTGTCAGTATTGGCGGATCTGCCCGCCAAGAATATCTGATGCTATCCTGGCGGGTTTTGGCCGTCAGCATTCCTATCAAGTATGCCCGCCAGGAAGCCTTCAACATTCCTGGCGGGTTTGGCCGTCAGCATTCCTGGCGGGTAATTGCCGTCAGAAAGTCTATTATTAAAATTTCTTATATATTAATTAATAATTAAAAATAATAAACAAATAAAATTTTAGATAATCCAAAATATTATCCACTAATTAAAAACCAAAACAAATTATCCAATAATTAAAAATCAATCCACCCATCGAATGTATAAAAAAATTCTGAATTATCCATCTATCTAACTATCACCACCATCGAATGCTGGATCAGGGGGAGGCTGAGTAGAAGGCCGACGAGACATGTCCAGGGCAACAACGGCTTCAATCTGCTGACGGAGCGCCAATTGGGAACGCTCCTGCTCCTCGCGAATCAACCGTTGAATCTCCAGTGCCTGCTCCTCGCGGATCCGCTGAATCTTCTAGTTAGCTAGATCAAGCTGCGTCTGCTGGGACTGGAGATGCGTCTGAAACTGACGAACATCGGCGGTGGAGGTGGAAGAAGTACTGCAGCCCTTCTGAGTCTTCCCGAAGCATCCAAGGCCATAGCGTCGATCCTTCTTATTCCGGACAACCTGTAGATAGACCTCGTTCGGGTCTACCTAAGTGCTGCTATCATCAGACGATGCAGCACGCCTCTCCTCCAAAGCCCTCTCATAGTCCTCCTGGTATCAAAATTTTCATCTATTATTACTAAACAACTTTATCAAATTTTATACTAAATAACTCATATATATATATATATAATATATAAACTTACAGCTATCCTCTGGGTTTTGGGATTCGTAAATGTGCCGTCGGGATTTCGATGATACTTCAGGAGAAGGTCGTAGTTACTGGGCTGCGTACCCAACTGAGCAGCCTGTATATGAAGATACATTTACAATATTTAATATAATGAATTAATTAAAATATAAATTATACATGTTCAATAATATAATTAATTACTTAATATATAAAGTTATTATCGACTTACAATCTCGGCGGCTTGTCGATTTGCCGGCTTAGACCCGCCTCGGTGCTTCGCTATACCAGTCGAAGGGCCTCCGGGCTCGCTCAATCTGTTGCGCCTGACCTTCTCAGACTTCTCTACCTCCTCAGGCCTCTGAAACTCCACCAGCCATCTACTCCAGGTCGTCTCCCCTACGCAGGAAGGTATCGTCCCAAACTGTCGATACGGCTTCTTCCACTCATATATACGATTGTTATAAGAATCCCGCATCGCTATATAGAATGCCGTCTTGATGGAATTCTCGTCGTATATACCTCTGTCCCTCCACACAAATCCCTACAAAAGAAACACAATTAGACAAAATAATTAATTAATTTACTTAACACAAAACAAAATAAATTAACAAAATTACCCTAAAACGAGGCCACCACATCTGACGATGGTTGTCTGGGATGTGCTCGAACTTCCACCCTACTGGGTGGATACGAGACTCGTGAATAGTCCTCAAATAGGTCGGTAACTCCTTCGACGGACTTCTTAACCTAAAAATTAATAAATTTATTTCAATATATGTCAAATAATTAAATTATATATTGAACACATAACAAAATTGATTAAAATGTTACTTACCTATTTCCGATCATGAATACCTCGATGCTGGTAGTCCTGACCTCTGTACCGGGCGTGCTCTCCGCCTCATCAGACGGGGTAGGTGGAACAGTATCATCGAAATCCATGTTGGTGGCATCATACTCATGGGGTCCCGAGGACGATGATCCGAGAGAAATCCGACGATTATGAGGACCCCTGCCAGGCATCTAACATACAACATAGTTATATATATATATATATATATATATATATATATATATATATATATATATATATATATATATATATATATATATATATATATATATATATATATATATATATATATATATATATATATATATATATATATATATATGATTGTTCAGATTATCATTAACACTCATAAAATCTTCGAACCTCAGCCCTAACTTTCAGACTCATCTTTGTAGCTTTCTTCATCTTCTTTAGTTAATACTAGTTTATCGCTTTCTGACTCTTCTAAATCATCATTGATCGACTTGTCGGTTTCTTGATTGAGAGGGTCGTTTAATTGGAAGTCGACATACTCCAATTGTATTGCAGGAAATGTTTCTACAACATCTTCTTGGAATGACTGTTGTTCAGGCACGCGAGGCTCGATATAATCCACCGTCGATCGAGCTTTAATTTACAAATTGTCCACCAATCTAGTTTGTCTCGCTTCAAACTCTGATACGAACAATAGTGCACTTGAGTCGCTTGGGAGGCGAGTACAAATGGCTCATATCGATTGAATCTAAGTTTATAATTGATATCAACGAGCATATATTGAGGGTGAATTTTCGTGTCAGCTGGAGTTGGATCAAACCACTCACATTTGAACAAGAGCGTCCTTCCAGTCTTCTGAAGCCCGTGATACTCCAATTGAACCATTTCTAGAAGACGACCGTAATAATCCATGTAATCTGGCCCATAATTTATTCCTCTTATACAAACTCCTGTGCTCGACGTTGATCGTTTAGAACTATACGCAAGCGTGTGAAACATATATCCATTTATCTTACAACCGTTGAATGTGTTCACAACACGTGATGGACCATACGCAATGGACCTTATATAATCGTCATTTATATTGTTCAAAGGATTTCGTGGCTACAATAATTTTATGTCTTAAAATGTTATAATATATATTAATTGCCATGTAATTTTAAAGATAATAAAGACTCACGTAGTTCTCAAACCAAACAGCAAATTCAGCGTCTAATTTCCGATTCAGTGCCTCATATGTAATATTCGGTTGGTGACGTTTAACACCATCTTCGAACAAACTGCACATTTATGTTTAAAATGAAGAATTGTTATAATATTTAATAAATATAGATTTCGATAATTATAATTGCAACGAGCTTGAATCGTTAACCTGATAGATTGTTGGATTTCAGGACAATTTAGTAACACATATCTCCAGGCCTCGGCCAATTCTTCATCCGACAAGAATCTTTTCCCTGCGTCTGAGAAAGCTTCACCATTGTTTTTGAAAATAGATAGAATGTTTGGATCGACATCTTCATCATTTTGAACTTCTTCATTACAATTTAAGTTTGTCCTTTTTGTGGAGACATTATCTTCGAAGTAGTACAAAACAAAATTGACGCCTCTTCAACTTGATATGCGTTTGCTATCGAGCCTTCAACACACGCTTTATTCCTTACGTTGTTTTTCAACTTGCGAAGATTCCTCTCGAAAGGATACACTCACCTATATTACACTGGACCAACGACTCTCGCTTCGTATGGTAAGTGGATGGGCAAATGTTCCATGGAATCGAAGAAACTTGGTGGAAATATCATCTCAAGTTGATAGAGTATTAGGGGAATGTCACGTTCTAAACGACTCATATCAGCAATTCCAATGACTCTCGCACTCAGATCTTTGAAAAACAAATTTAGCTCCGTTAGTGCCTTCCACACGGGATGAGGAAGTGGTTCTCGAAATGCAAATGCGATCAACCGCTGCATAAACACGTGACAGTCATGGGTTTTCATCCCGTACAATCTCGACCCTTTCATATCAACACAGCGACCTAGATTTGATGCGTACACGTCTGGAAATTTGAGAGCCTTTATCCATTCACACAATGCAACTTTCGACGGCTTATCGAGCGTGTACGACGCTTTGGGATACTTTCCTGATGCATCTGCATGAATTTCGGGACGGTGACAGTATTTTACTCACTCATCTCTTGATTCCGAAGTGTCTTTTGTCTTCCCTTTGACATTCATCACCGTGTTAAACACGTTATCAAAAATATTTTTCTCAATGTGCATAACGTCTAAATTATGATGAATCAAGTTAGTGCTCCAGTAAGGCAAATCCCAAAAAAATACTTATTTTTCTCCAACCACTATTCTTCACTATTAGTCCGTTCACATGTTCTGCATTTTCATCGGTTACCTTCAGAAGTCCTAGCCTTTAAATTTTGGCCAAAATCTCTGTTCCAGAACGGACGTGCGGCGGCAGAGCTTCAACCTTTCTATTTTTCCTATTTTTTTTATCTTTACGAAGTCGATGATCACATTCTAGAAATTTACGATGGTTATCAAACCATGATTGCTTCATGCTCTTTTGTAGGGTAAAAGCGTCTGAACGCTCCATGTAATACGGACAAGCTATTCGACCGCCGTACTCCAACCGAACAACATCGAGTATGCAGAAAAGTCGCTAATGGTCCACATAAGGGCCGCTCACAATTGAAAGTTCTATTTTTTAGATACATCGTACGAGAGAGCATAGTCGGACCGCAACTGCTTCAGCTCCTCAATCAATGGCTGTAGAAAAACATCTAACTTATCTTTAGGGTTCTATGGGCCCGGGACGAGAACACTGAGAAACATGTACTGCTCTTTCATGCACATCCAGTGAGGTAAATTGTATGGTGTGACAATCACCGGCCACAACGAGTATTGTTTTCCAAAACTTTCAAAAGGTTGAAATCTGTCTGTACATAGACCCAATCTTACGTTTCGAGTTTCAGCGGTGAATTCTGGATGAGTTTGATCGAAGTGACGTCAAGCCTCAGAATCTGACGGGTGACGCATGACACCATCCTCTACCGTATGTTCTGCATGCCACCGCATATCTTTTGCCATTATTTTAGATGCGTACAACTTTTGTAGGCAAGCCGTTAAAGGAAAGTAAAACATCCTCTTGTACAGAATTAAGTTGGACTTGCGCCGTTTAGCTTGTCCCTTCTTCGCGGGTTTGAATCGTGGATGATCACAAAACTTGCAGTTATCCAGATTCAAATCATCCTTCCAATAAATTATGCAGTTCTTCACGCAACAATCTATCTTCTCTACCGGTAACCCCATACCTCTCAACAACTTCTTACGTTCATAGAAATTATCTGCAATATTGTTGTCTTCTGGCACGATCTCTTTGATTAAATCAATAAATTGACCATAACATTTCTAAGAAATGCCATGCTCCGATTTCAAATTCATAAGACGGGTAACTAAAGACAACCAATTGTGTTTCTTGCAACTGATTCAAACTTTTGTGCACCCCAAATATATATTTTAAATTAAAACATTCAAACTTGCTCGCAAGAGTACAAGGAACTTGTAGGGTGGTAAGTTGACTCAAGTCGATTCTCTCGAGGACAACTGTTCGGTATCTTGGATGCTTTTCCCAATCACAAGTAAACATATAATACATACAAATTTGGGGGTTTTGAGGGTTTTGATTTAATCATTAAAAACTAAAGTAATATTAAATTTAAAACTAATTATCTTATACTAGATTACCAACTAAAACTAAGAGCAATAATTAAATTACTTAAACCTAAGAACTAAGAAATAATTGAACTAGCGATAAAATGCAGTAATGATTTAAGCCTAACCAATTCTCGTGAATAACAATAACGAAACTAAGAAACATGAATATAAGCAACTATCGTGAAGCAATTTGATCATAAGAATTTAAAAATGGGAATTTCAACATAAACCAATTCGCATAAATAAACTTGATGAATCCAAAATCCAATATCCAAGCATAAAGTAAATTGAGAACAAATTATCTAACCCTAGAATTAACTAAGAAATTAAATCTAAGTATTCAACTAGAAATTAACTAAGAGAAAGTTTAGAAAACTTATTGAGACTAATAAAAACGGTAAAAATCTCCAGCGAATCCGGAGTTGGAAAGAAGATCTTGACTTGAAGTGAATCTTGAACGTAAGGAACTTGAATCTTCAATCTCGATCTCTAACTACGTAACGGAATGTGTAGATGCGTTATTTCTGTGCTCTCTAACCCTAGGTAGTCGTGTGTTCTCCTGATATCCGAAATATGAAGGGTGTTTATAGTTATTGCATGTCTTGGCGCACAAGAAAACCTAAAAACACATTTTCAGCACGTTGGCGTCGACGGGTGCGTCGGTCTACGCAGGCAGTCGACGCTAGTCATGGCTCGGCAGGTGTGGCACGCAGCGCTGGGCAGCGTTGGCAGCTTGGCTGGTTCGCGTCGGTCGACGCTACATGGGTCGACGCTCACAGAGAGTTGCGTCGGCCATGTGCGTCGATCAGTGCCGGAAAGCGTCGGGCGACGTACGCGACTCTCGACGGCAGCGTCGGCAGCGTCAGCAGCGCCCGACAGCTAGTGTCGGCAGTGCTACTATAGCGGTTTCAGATGGAAAATCGTTATAGATAATCATCAGCATCAAATTCTTGCTACTCCTTCACCGAAAAACTCGATCTTTGTCTCTCGATCATCATACTTTATCCTTTGCGTGCTGAACTCTTCCGGTTACTTAGCTATAAGGTGAAAAACATCAAAATATCACCTAATTGCATCAATTTAGATCAAAAGGCGGTAAAATAAGCTGAAAGTATAAATATATGAAATTAAGCTTAAACTATCCAACTTATACCTAAAACAAATAGAAAAAAGAACTAAAATACTACTAAAAATAAGGACAAATATGTGTTAATCAGCAACCGGGATACAGAGATTTTTTTGCAACTTGCAAAATATCGAAAAATTTCTTCGTCTCGGGATTAGGTGATTCCTCTAACTCAATATCATTTATATTGAAATTGGGACCGGCGACATCTTGCACCATATCAACGTACGCATTTGATGATGATCTTCCGACTTCAATATCAGCAGGCGATGAGACGAGATCTGTTTTCCCGTGATGATTCCAAATGTAGTAATTAGCAATGAACCCTTTGGTACCGATGTGACATTTTATCTCATCGATAAACCTATAACTAGATTCCTACACTTAGTTCGTGGGCAAGGGCATTTCAGTTTATCACCGTCACTCTCTGCAGAATTATGCGTGAGTGAAAATTGTACGATCTATCTACACCGGCCACGAACGCCGAATTTAGAAATCCAGCAATATTCCATTTGTACATCCAACTACGATCATCAGCCATCCTAAGATTTTTGAGTGTTATTCGTGATTCTAGAATTAAAGAAGGTGGCAAGATTTCGGCAGCATTACGAGAAGAATGAGTAATTCGAGTTATAATTGGTAAGGCTTCTATCTCATTCAAGAACGTGACATTTAGTAGTATGTATTATCTTAAAATATGCATTTTTCTTAGATTCAAAATTTTGGCAGCATCTCCCCTCAGTTCTCGTAGTACACGTATATTTCAGTGCACCCGAGAACAATTAGAGAGATGCAGAAACCAGAGTTTTAAAACTAAAAAAAAACATACACATAAGATAACCATACTACAAATCACATTCTCAAACTGTCCAAAAATGTGACAATTCAAAATTTAGTATCAAACTCTATATTTGATACTAAATCTCAAACGGGTCTAAGGAATATTAGAATAATTCGAAACTTAGTTTCAATTTTTTCTATTTGATATTAATTCTCAAACGAGTGATTTATATATAATTGATTCTCTACAACAATATGAATCGCGTCACTTCGCCAAGGTTCCAAATAAGCAATTACCACCGTCACATTTTTAAAAAAATATTTTGAAAACTTAAATAAAACCACGTGACACCCTATCACGTTTTTTAAATAAATTTTGAAAACCCACTATTGGAGGGACAACACCTCCCGGCCGGCGCCGTAACCCACGTCAACATCCGACGGTATACAACCAACAAAATCAATGACAATAATATATATAAACAAAATTAAACCTCGGCCGATCACCACGGCCTTCCATGCATGTAAAATATACAATTTTTCTTTTAAATCCCGGTCCGATCACCACGGCCTCCCATGCATGAACAATATAATGGGTGCATACATATATCACAATATAATTTGTGGGTACAAAAATTTCAACTATATAAATTGTAAACTGGGGTATACATATAACTACAATTTATATTAAAATTATTTAAATCCCAAATTTGATTTAAAAAAATAGATTTTTATTAAAAAAAAAAAGAGTAAACAAATTTTATTTTATAAAAAAGCAGATTTTTATTTTAAAAAAAACACAGATTTTTATAAAAAAAAAAAAGAAAACAGATTTTTATTTTATAAAAAGATAGATTTCTATTTAAAAAAAAAATAGATTTTTATTAAAAAAAAAAGAAACAGATTTTTATTTTATAAAAAAAACTGGTTTTTATTTAAAAAAATAGATTTTTATTTTAAAAAAAAGATTTTTATTTTATATTTGCTAAATTAACGTATATTCTATCAAATGGATATATTGTAGGTTTATTCAATTAAAATTAATTCCTTATAATCAAAAAATAATAACAATTAACAAATATCAAAAAATATTAACAATTAATTCATAATAATTAAATAAATAATAACAATAAACAAACATCAAAAAATATTAACAATTCATTCATAATAATTAAACAAATAATAACAATAAACAAACATCTAAAATATTAACAATTAAATCATAATAATTAAACAAATAATAACAATAAACAAAAATCCAAAAACATTAACAATTAATTCATAATAATTAAAAAAATTAATAACAATAAAACTACGTTTGTCTCGAGACGGCGACGGCGGTGGTGGTTGGCGATGGGGCTGGAGCAGCCGACGGCGCTGCTGGTGGTGGTGGGTGACGGCGACGGAGGGCACGCGTGGTGGTGGTGGGGGGCGGCGATCTGCGATGGGGGCGGAGGGTTTTCGGCGACCTGCGACGGAGGGTTTTGGGGGTTTTTTTTTTTGCAGGCGACGGCACTGGTGGGTGGTGGTGGTCGACGGTGACGGAGGGCACGCGTGGTGGTGGTGGGCGGCGGCGACCTGCGACGGGGGGGAGGGTTTTTGGTTTTTTTTTTGTTATTGTGTAATTTCAACAGACTGAGGCGGGGAAGGGAAGGGCGACATTTTATAAAATCCTGACGGCCATGCCGTAGGATTCTCAATATTTGTACACTGACGACCTTGGCCCGTCAGCGTATATATATATATACGACGGAGGGTTTTGGGGTTTTTTTTTTTTTGCAGGCGACGACACTGGTGGTGGTGGTGGGTCGACGGTGACGGAGGGCACGCGTGGGTGGTGGTGGGGGGCGGCGACCTGCGACGGGGGGAGGGTTTTGGTTTTTTTTTTGTTATTGTGTAATTTCAACAGACTGAGGCGGGGAAGGGAAGGGCGACATTTTATAAAATCCTGACGGGCCATGCCCGTAGGATTCTCAATATTTGTACGCTGACGACCTTGCCCGTCAGCGTATATATATATATATATATATATATATATATATATATATATATTATATATATATATATATAAACAAAAAAATTATATCATGACGAGCAATGCCCGTCATGATTATTATGCGGGATAGATTCCTACTCTATCCCTGAGGGGCTGCTGGCAGGGTTAGTTGCTGACGGCCAAGGCCATCAGAAAACCCGCCAGCAATGATTTTCCGCCAGAAAACCCGCCAGCATTTCTGATGGTTTTTTGGCCGTCAGTATAGCCGGGTATTTTTGTAGTGTTAATATAGTTTTTAGTTATTATATTGATATAATTATATGTTGATATATTTATCATTCATATAATATATGCATATTTATCTTTATATATAATATATAAATATATGGAATTTATATTCATATCTTTTATGTAATTTAATTAGTATTTTTAATTAATGTATACGATATATTTATCTTGTTATTTGATGTGTCATTTGAAAACTTCCTAAATTTCTAAAGTGTGTTTATTTAAAATATTTTGTATGAATATTTGATGAATAATTTTAATGAGTTTATCTTCATTGTTAAATCAAATAATCCCTCTACGTCTATTATATTATATTTCAAGTGAAAGAGAGTATATAATGATCCATATAATGAATATCAGTCAAAAATTAAAGCGAATATTAAAAGAATAATATTTAAAAGGCGTGTTATTACCGCTACTCATACATATGACCAAATTCATAAATTTTATAAATAAAATATAGCAAATAATTAAAAGGTAGTTTTATAAATTACCTTGTATATTTGAGATGTATGTTTGTACTTTGTAAAAGTAAGCGATTTATATAAATCCTATAAAAAGACTATTGTATTTATGTTCTGAATAATATAAATATAGATATAATGAAAAAAAACTCATGTAAAAAGTTAATAAATCGAACCTAAATATTATTACAAATCTAAATTTTATTACAATTCAATTCCTAAATAAAAACATAAATCCATTTCTTAGACAAAATAACGATAATTTAGAAAGATACAACTAAACTTTTCCGTAAAAATATAGACATATTATACAAAATTAAGATGTAAACTAAGATGTGGATCTGGTCAATGGACGGATGGAAGCGTAAACTATTCGACCAACCTGGAAAAACTTATGAACCTAAAGAGAAAAGATGAAATCTATAATATATAATACGATATAAGGTAATAAAATATTAGAACTTTATGTGTGTGTATATATATATCTTTTATAAATTAGAGATAATTTGTAATATAAAGTGTATAATCGATTAAGAAAATTTGAGAAAAGTTAAAAAAAAAAAAACTAGATTTAGTGCGCGAATTGTTGGTCTCCAAAATTATTGATTTTTTTCGAACGAATGACTACCCATTAATAAAAAAAGATGAAAGGGAAAAACAAATAAAAGTCTGATTATAGAGTTTATATGAGTGAAAGAAAAAAAAAAAAGATCCACTGAAACTAAAAAATTGAGAAAAAAATAACGAGAACAACCCAAAAAACAAAATTTGACAAACAATATATAAAATCAAGCACGAATTGATCATTTCGTATATACTGATGTCTATAAATAACCATAAGATTTGTAATTAAGAAATCAAACATGTTACGGTGCACGAATTTCTGGTCTTCACAATTATTTATTTGCTTCGACTGCCCCTGCAGAAAAGGAATGGAAAAATTCCACTGCATTTGCAATTGGTAATCGATTAAAGAAGAAACTACATAATGAAAATCTCAAAGGCAAAAAAATTTGAAAAATAGATAAGTTAATAACAAAAAGAACTCCTAAAAAAAGAGAAAATTTGAATGATATTATAAGGTGGAGAGAGATCATATGAAAATGTATAAGAAAGCATTGTTGGATAAAAAAAGGGATTCGGTGAGGAAAAAGGCGTTGAGCATGTTTTTAACAAAAAATGAGATTAATTAATGGAGATAAATTAGATAGTGGAATGACAAGTGGCACTTGCATCTGCCTTTAAATTCAACTAGTGTAGACACCCGCATATTACGCGGGCAGAACGAAATAAATACATAATAAAATTAAATTTTAAAAAGAAATGTTATACTGGATATTAAATTGTTCTTGTAATAAAGAAAATGTTTACTTGAGATTCTGAAAAATTTCTTTGTACACAACATTTGATGTCTTACTAACAATGTTACCATCGTCGTCGCAGCATAAGATTTTTAATAGAGAGATGGCAAATGCGAATTCTCCTTGTCAATAGTAAAGCCTGTTTTAAATTAAAATCTCAAATAAATTCACATATCAAGCTTCATATGTGTGTGTGTGTGTGTGTATATATATATATATATATATATATATATATATATATATATATATATATATATATATATATATATACATACATACATATTAATAATCTGTTGTAAATTTATTTTTAATGTATTAAAATTTATGTTTGTAGATATAAATAACGAAAATATTATTATAAGGAGAGTATACAAACCATTAAACTTACAAAATCAAAGCAACTTATATTAATGTATTACTCTAATTCATGGTAAAAATTGGAAAACATCATATTAAGATATACATCATTAAGAAATATAAAATTATGTCATATATTTATATATAAAATATTGTACAGAAGATAAATAAATAATCTTCTATTTATAGACTTACAAATAATTTTATCCAATATCAATTTTACATTTACTTCACGAATAGAAAGTTATAGTTTTGAGCATCACATGTAATTTGATTTGAAACATAGATCTTAATATTGTCGAAGAATTTACAAAAAAAGTAAATTTGAGTTACCTCTTGAAGAGTCGGCTCCAATCAATGATAAAGACGATGGAGAAATAACACGATGGTTCAAATTAATATTTTCCTTGCTAATAGTAAATCTTGTATTAAATTTAATTAGAGTGAATTTCATTGCATACAGTTGATTATATAAGTATATATTTATATATATACCTATTGGTTGCTGCCTGTGTTTGTCATCCGAAATTGTCCTTTGGATCTTTTCGGTTGAACTGGAGTTGTTTGCAGAGTCATGGCTAATTGATACATAAGCTAWTTGCAATTGAAAAAATTACACAAAGTAAAATTTTAATGTTATATTAAATTAATGAAAACAAAACAATTAACATTTATGAACAAAAAAATAATTTTTATATTATAGTTTCACACTGTTGCAGTATGATATATATATAAGCATGAAGCATTTTCTTTCTTTAATTTGTAAAATATTACCATTCGATATAGGTTCGTCAATGATAACATCAGATTGACTTGAAATGTGATCTACATTTAACAAAATCAATCATCAAAAAATAAGTGTGTTATACACAATTCATATTATTATAAAAATATTATTATAAACATAATGTTTATAATTTTATAAGCATAAATATAAAAGAAATTTAAATTTTCTACCTTTCTGCCTTTTTTTCTTTGCAAGTGATTTTTTCGTAGTGCACGATTATTTTTTGAATTATGATCCGCCATATTGTATTTGACTAAAAAAGTTGTATGTGTAAGAGTACTTCGAAATTGTTATTTAGAATCACAGAACCACGTCTACTTGTTTGCTATATAGTTGGTTAAATTGTTACTTCTAAATTGAAGTTTTTAAGTATTTATTATAGATAAGGAAAATCTTCACAAAATTTGATATGTTATTCTTTTGAAAAAAGAGTATGAACAATATAATAAAATATTTACATACAAAGTATAAGTGTTATTATATTTGATTCACTTATTATAATATTTTGTTTAAGCAATATAATAAAATCTTTACATACAGAATTCCTTATCTTTTGAAATGTTTACCAAATATAATATTTATACGGATACATAAATATTTAAATATTAAATCATAAGAATCTGCATTAAATAATTGAATGATTGGTTACCATATATTATTTTTTACATGATTGGATTTAATATATTTTTTAGTAACCTTAAATTGTGCACTTTCATAAGATATGCACTAATGTCCATAATTGATTTTTTTGTTCCAGATTCAATGGCGTTTATTAAAAAGATCTTGATTTTTTACTTCCGGATTTAATGTCCGTATTTGATTTTATATTTTGGGATTCTGGATTATATATAATAATATACAATAAATAAACAGATTAATATGTAACACTTTTGGAAAGATTTCAACAACAGAAAATCAAATATTGTCATAATTAAACGTAATTAATTATTTCCATAATCAGCTGGTATAATTACATATAATTTCGACAATTCATAAGATCTATATTTCGGCCTTTTATAAATAAATAAATTCTCGCAAAAATATTTTATGGTTGACTTTGGAAAAATAATATAACAACGATTATTATCAGAATTTTAATGAATTATATGTTCGGCCATGTTCCATAATTATCACAATTAAAATTCCAAATTAATTGTGATAATCCATAAAATCCAACTTTTTTTGGCCATTTATAAATATAGGAATATTCCACAAAATCTATTATGTTTTATTTTAAGAAAAATAATATGAACAAAATAATATTCCGTGCACTAAATTCCATTTTTACGGCCATTTATATTAATTATTTCCATAAGTACGTGGTATAATTCCATATAATTGTGATATTTAATACTCCCTCCGTCCCAAAAAGATAGTCCAGTATTCCATTTTCGTCCGTCCTACAAAGATAGTCCAGTTACCATATTTAACATATCATTAATTTTTATTTCTACACATATCCTTAATTAATATTTTTGAAATATTAGTTTTCTAGTCCAGTTACCATATTTAACATATCATTAATTTTTCATTTCCACACATACCCTTAATTAATATTCTTGAAATACTAGTTTTCTACCTCGTAAGTTGAGAATTAATGATTACAATGCAAAATCTTACTATTCCAATAACAAATATACTAATTCCAACACTGATTTTTATAATTATTAATTGATACTAATAAATTCAAGAAGGGTATAATTGAAAAATACTAACTAAATTAATGACTTAACTATATAAACTACTCATTTCTTAATATGTGTGAAACCAACCGCAGGATCATCATTTTGGGACGGAGGAAGTAAGAGATTTTTTGATAAGTATATTCCTGTACAATTGATTTTTTACTTCAAGATTTTCTATATAAATTATATCTATAGTTATCTATAGATTAACTATACAAATCATATCTATAGTTATCTTCCGGATTTTTTACTCCCGATATGTTAATGGCAGATTTTCGGAGTTAACCAAGCAAGGAAAATACAAAAGCATTGATTTTAATTGATTATTCTTATCTTTGGCATAGATTCTGAAAAGTTTACCAAGATACCTTGATTCATATATATGAATTCCTATAAACTGGAAATGCTGGACAAATGACTTAAGTTAATCTCTTAAAAATATAATTTCTTTGACTTTTAGACATGGTTTATATAGTTAATATATAAACTATATTTAAGGAAAACAGAATGATAATCTTTTTTAGTTGAATGTCCGTTTTCTTAGTATTTTAATATAAATACGTAATTGTTATATTAAGTTTGATTTTTTCAATATCTTGATTGATATCTATAATATGTAAAAGATGATGTTCGTAGTCTTAGTTTTTCGCCAATTTTAATTGATATTAAAATATCAATTATGGGATATATTACGAATTAAGAATATAATTTATTTATTCAATTATATAAGGATATGTACCATAAATTATCTCAACTAAGAATCCGTATTTCCCCATTTTACAATTTTTAATATATTTTCATATATTTAAGATTAATCGTAATAAAGTTCCAAAATTCTTGTTAATTCATTATTACTTTTAAAATATTTTCCTTATTAAGATTCGTTTTTTATTTCCTCATAAAAAAAAAAGTACAGCTCGCTAAATATTAAAAATTTCTTAAACTTAATATTGCCAACAAAATCACTCCTTTATTCGTGGAACACGATTGCTGCTAAACTTACATAAAAATAATAATACCTTATTTGAAATGTAGATCGCTAAATATTTGTGTGTTAAGTTAAAATAAATTCAAAATCTTTTCCTTATTAAGATTCATTTTCTTTTCCTCATGAAAAAAAAGTACAGATCGCGTTAAAATAAAAATACCTTATACGGAATATGAAAAAACAAAATCAGTTCCTTATTCGTTAAACACGATCAGAAAAAGAACAATACCTTATTTGGAACAATCAGTACACAAAATTTAAAAAAAAAAAATCATTAAAGATCCTCAATAAAAGAATATATCCTAAAAAATATTACTGTATAAATAATATATATCTACTGCAGATTGTTAACAAATTATAAACAATAAATTATTTCTGAAGATTCACCGAAGAACCGAATAATTCTTGGAACATTTGTTTCCAGATCTGCAAAATTAAAAAAAAAAACTAAAAATCATTCCAACAGTTTTTTTTTAGTCGTGATTTTTGGAAAAAAAAAAAACGTACTCATAAGCGCAGATTTATCACAAATCTCCATTCCAAAATGCAACTAAAAAAAAATCAGATCTGGCAACTAAAAAAAACGTTGGAAGAATTGCAAAATTAAAACAAACTTAAAAGAAGATCTGGAAAAAAAATGGAGTAGCAACAAATAATTATTCAGTTTCTATTTCATAAATAGAAGTAAATCTTTTTTTATTAAATAACAACAAATAATCCGAAGGCTTTCTAGTTGGAAATGAAACAGAACAGAATCAATACACCGTTAATAAATTTGTAATATTTAAATCCAGATCTGAACAAATAGAATAATTTACATACCATATAATTTGCTTCACTTTTATTTGAATCCAGCGTCAATGAAGAAACACCGAAATTGGATATGAACAAAAAGAAACATTTAAACACCGAATTGGATCTCTCCCTGTTGGTTGATACCACATTCTCCGAATGTTTTCAATGCCAATGAAACAGCCGATCCACATATTAAGCTCTTCGAATCTATGATGTGGAAAATAAGAAATATTAGATCTGGCAATTATAATATTGATTTAATTGAAAGACATAAAATTTAGAACTGAAGTATGCGAAAAATTTGAATGGGGTCATGGAACTTTCAATGAAAACTTGGAAATCAACATTTTTGTTTCTTATCTAAAGAACTCAGTTTTTGAAGAAAAAAAATAAAGGACGATATGAATAGAGAACAAAATGTAAATTAGAAAGAATATAAATAAACATTAGAAAGAAAAAGTGTGAGTAAACAATAATGAAAAAAAGTCCTTATATATACCCAACTAAAAAATCCCACTTTGGTAACAACATAATACAAACCATAAGAACCTGCCAACTAATAAACCGTACCTATTGTAAGATGACACATGTCATCCGGACCTACGGTTGAGCGACACATATGTTAGGGCGTTAGCAGTATTAACAAATAGTTGGATAAGATTAATGGGGAAAAAATCATTTTAAATGATGCGTACTAATTTTCCCATACAGACTATTAACATGCTATATCAAGATTAAAAAAGATATTGGGTTATATAATATGCGTTTGCCAACTTTTTAAAACGAATAATCAATTAAAATTAACACAAAGTTAGAATAAAAATTAAATTAAAATGAAATTATATAATAAATAATAGTATATAGTTTCTTATCAAAAGTATTATATATATTTGAAAACCTACTTAATATAAATGAATGTACAATAAGATATATTATTATCTCATTAAAAATACTAGCAACTTTATTTGAAGTAATAAAAAATGAGTATAAAAAAAATTAAGTTATAACATTACAAGTTATAGAAATTAGTCATAAGTTAATAATATATAAAATGTCAATAGATAATTTTATAGTCATTAAATTAAATATACTTTTATTGTAACTTCCTATATAGATGATATATAATTGTCTTCATGCCATCATATTGTTTTCGTTTTTCTATCAAATAATTGAAAAATGTTTTGGATTTGTTTCTTAATTCCTAATTTACTATTAATAATATAACTTTTATTCAATTAAATATTAAGAAGAAAGGGAAAATAGAAAAAAATAATCATTTTGGACTATTTAGTATTATTTCTTCATTTCAAACTTATTAAATAATTTTTAGATTTAATTATATTTTTGTATATTTATTTATTGGCTGTACGTTTCAATTTTATTTTATAATAGGTTTGATTTTTTTGAAATGTTCCTCGTTTCTCAAATTTATTTATTCGATAAATGTGACAGAGTCCACCAAGTGACCAACACCAGGGTAAACGTTGATATATGAGAAAATTTCATTTTTGATACATTATGTTGGCCACATTCCAGAAAAAAAAGATATGCGATGTTGGTAATCATCAAACAACGTCTATTAAGTTGGCCAATTCATCAAAAAAGGTTTTTTAAAAAAAAAACTCGATTGGGCTTTTTTGCTGATGTGGCGTGATTCAATATTTTTTTTTATCATTTTTCTTTAACTTTAAATATTAAATTGACAAAAAAAAAATTGGATTTTTTTTTAATTTTTGGTACACTATGTTGGCCACATTTCAGAAAAGGTACGTTAAATTGGCCATCATCAAATCATATCTGCTAAGTTAACCAATTCATCAACGACATCACTCCAAAATCATTATCCAACACTTCATCGTAAAGCACAGAAGGAGCGATCACAACCAAATCCTCAATAACCTCCTCCTCACACATATCTCCCAAATGATCGTTCAAACTCGAACTCTTAACATCCAACATGGGCTCCACCACATCAAGAATCGGCAGCTCGTCCTTCTCGGTCGATAATTTTGCTAAAGAAGTCGCTATTTGACCCAACATCATCTCCAAATTCTTCATATTCTTAGAGAGGTCATCTAACTGCATACCCCGGTTATTTACCTGCACAATCAATTACGCAATTCCATCTCGGTGATGAATGTTCACTGCTTCTTGATCTTGCTGCCACACCAAAATTGCTCGTCTGGTTCAACTGGAGTATATTCTTCATAGCTCGAGTAGTAGGGAATTAAGTCGGGAGGGGTATAAGAATCGTAGCTCATATGATAGAAAAAACTAGAATCGGATGGAGCATACGTGTCATATCCCGTGTGATAACAAGGTGATGCGGAGGGAGCTTATGAAGGTTCAAAACCCGGATTATAGTGATCGGGTGAAACATATGGATCGTCGTGGCTAGAATAGTATGAATTTAAAGATGGAGCTCATTCAGGCGAGTAGAAAGTCCCCATGAACCAATCGTACACTTCCTCCCACGTCTTCAAGTAATCGGGCTTTGAATTATGTATCAACCATTTTCTTGCCCGACACGTTAACGTTTCAAGGAAGACTCGCACCTTCACTTCATCCCTCGTAAGGCCTAAGAGAGGGAACGTCCAGGTGATGGCCTCGTATTCTCGAATGAATTTCAGCGGATCCTCGCTCAGAAATCCATGGAATACCGGGAGTTGCTCGTAGTAGAATTCATCTGGATTGTAGTCTCGCATCGCTTGACTCAATCGAATGGTCGGTCGAAGATCAAAACAAGCGTACGAGTTAAACATTCTCTTATTATTATTATTATTATTATTATTATTATTATTATTATTATTATTATTATTATTATTATTATTATATTTATTTTTTTGAAACGGTTTGTTGAATCTTGGGTCTTGGTCATCGACGTACCTTTCATACACAACACTCAACGCACAAAATTAATCGTACCAACAGAAAATAACAAAAACGAACACAAAGAAGAATCGCAAATAATCACTAAACACAAATAAAACAAATAAAATCACGAACAAAGATCAAGAAGAGTAAATACAAAAATCACAACCTTTAGTTCTCCCTGACAATAGTGCTAAAAATTTGATTCGAACTTTCCGCACCTATTTTTATCAATAACTTTTCAAAGCTTGAAAGCTCGCTCGCAAGAATACGAGTTTTCTTATAGGATGACAAGTTGAACTGAGTCGAGTCTCTTAAGGAAAACTAATCGGAAGCTCTTTTTGTGTTTGTTTTTACGAATAAGAAAATAACGAAAAAGTTATCTAAAAACTTAGAATCAAGAAAACGAACAATAAAATCAAAAGTTTTAAAAAGACTTGAGAAAACAAGGGTTCTAGAGCTCTAAAATCATCTCCACGACCACTTGGGGATTTCATTGAACACCTTACCTACAAGCTAGGGTTGTCAATCCCAACTTGTAGATTTAGTACCCAACAAACCCAATTGATGGTTCTAAATGATTCTAAGCTCTAGACCCGTAAGATCTAGACAACAATTATCAAAAATTTCAATATCACAATCCCAAAACAATCAAGAACATAATTCATCATGATCAATTATTCTAAATTAAACTAGCAAAGAAAGAATTTAAACTAATTAAGTGAAGGAAAACTGAAAACTTCTAATTAACGGAGGAAGAATAACATCGTCCAGTCGAGAGATGCACGAACTAAGATTAATCTACTTCTAAGATCTAAACTAACTAAAGAACTATTCTACTTAATCTAAGATCTAGAAATTTAAAACTAAGAAATATGGAGAAGAGTATCAAGAGAAATAGAGGAAAAACCTAGGATTTATCAGACCCTAGGAGTCCCAAAAAACGTGTAACATGTATTTGAAGAAGTACGAAAAGTTATATATAAGTCCAAGACTTGGAGAAGAAGTTTCCTTTCAAAAATAGGATTCTGGGCACTTAACCGTAGAGTTAGAGGTTAGGGTAACCACTAAGGTTACCGCTAAACCTCTCTGTTAAGCAGTCGATTGAGGCAGTCGACACTAGGTAACCCAGTGTGGTTAACAGACCCAGTGTCAGCGGTAACACATCAAATCGAGGCCCGATTTCAAACCACTCGTAGGCCAACACTCGATTATCTCCAGACCAAAATACCTCAAAATACCTGAAATAAACATAGAAACCAATAATTATGATCAAAATACGGTAAAATAAGCTGGACATACAAAAATACGATAATATGCTCAATATATCCAACATATACCAAAACTAATAACAAAAACTAATTAAAACACTTACAAAAATCAAGACAAATTCATGTTAATAAAGTTTCTAAATCTAAAACTAAGAACATTCAAAAGTTATCATATTCTCACCTCGTGTCTTGTACAAATGGCTAGATACTATTTATTAACTATTATATTATTTTTTTAATGTTTAGATTAAATTCGTTAATAATTTTATATTCACATACGCAAATAAATTCAAATTAGTTACATGCTCAACCTGTATCTAATTTTTATTAATTAATCATTATTAAATATTTTAATATTTTGATATTTAAATTAAATTTTATAATAACTCTTAGTTACATACGTAGAGAAATTCAAAAGATGTTATATCCTCAACCCGTATTGTATTGTACTGGTGTATAATAATATTGATTAATTATTAATACATAAATTTATATTTTATATTTAATTTTAATTCTTTAATAATATTTAATTATGTACTTAGAGTATTGAAGTAACTCGTAATTTAATTATATTATATATTTTAACTTTTATTCTCAATACAACGCATTTAGATTATTAATAAATAATTAAGTTTATTTCTTGATTAACATTATCTTATAAGTAATTTTTCTTTTAATTAAGATAAGTATTTGGATTTTTTTTTCTAATTATATATGACTTCTTATATATTTATATTGAGAATAAAAGAAATTAGATAAAACATAATCAAAAAAATATATTAAATTAGGAATATATATATATATATATAAAATAAAAGATTAAGTTATGCAAAATATAAAAAGAAATTTAATAAATTAGGTAGATATTAGAACTCTTATATTTAATAAGTCTCCAAACCTTCGAAAGTAAGCATTCGAACCACCAAAAAATTACACATCAGCCCATAACTTCCTAAACAGACACGTATAATATAAATCTTATGTTTACTATATAGGTGATATATATATCAACTAGTGAATTAGTAAGATTCAGTTGTTCAATAAATCTTTTTTTTGTGTGTGTGTATATATATGAATTTTTCTATAGAACCAGATAGGGCTCCATTACGGAGCCCTATATAACACATGACATTCACCCCACCGTGCATTTATAAAAAAAGAAATGAAAAATAAAAAGAAAAAAAAAATAATTAAGGGCTCAGATGAATGCCATGTCATTTATAGGGCTCCATAATGGAGCGATATATATATATATATATATATATATATATATATATATATATATATATATATATATATATATATATATATGAAGGCTAGTATTTCTAAATATATTTTCTAAAATCTCTCCCCAAAATGACATGCTATAAATAGTAGTCAATTTTAATTAATTGAAAAAAGAAATATAAAAGCCATGTATTTAAATATCTCTATACTTATTAAAAAAAAATTATATATATTTTTGGATCATATTTAAATTTTAGTTATGACATATATATAGTATATGATGTAAGACCCCATACTAATATAATAAGTTTATTAAGGTAAATTAGATTATAGTATATAATGATTTTAATAATATATCTAATTGGCATATATGTAATTTATATTAATTTTAGTATATCAATTAGGTGATAAATAATTCTTTGTGTTATATAGTATTTATGTGTTATTTGGTACTTGAGCTTTTATTTTATTTTGTTCTTTCTCAATGCCAATTTAGCCATTCTTTTTTTTAGACCCATTTAATTTAATTTTTTCAGCCCAGCATTTGATTTTGTTAAGTCCAGCCCATTAATTTTGGTATAAAGGAATTTTTCCTTCACAATTGTTGGCAACTAAAATCATTTGGCAGCAATCAGCTCCCTCTCTCTCTTCGAGAGTTATTTTTCTTCTCTCTTTTGCTGTCCCATCTCCGGCCGCCACTGGACCATCGGCCGCCGCCACCGGCACCACCGGCCGCCGCCGTGTCGGTTGCCGGAAAATGATTTTTTTTCCAGCAGAATCTGTGTGTTTTATTTTTTTCACTCTTTCTGCTCCTCCATCGGGTTAGAACTAAAACAACAAAATGTTTCATTTGTTTTCCTTTCATTTTCGCACATTACCTCCTTGTAGCCGCTGGTTTTATTTAGACTCGTGACGAAAATTCAACCGTCGGATTATAACCAAATTTATACCGTACATAGCCAACTTCATAAGGTTTCCAACGCCACCTCCGGATCATCGATCAAGGCTCTGGATCAGCGGTAAAACGCCGGTGAACTTTCTATGCACTGTTACGATTCGGCCGCCGCCATCGAACTTTGGCGGCCGATTTCCGGCGAACGGCAGGTCCAAATTTAACGAATTATATATCAATTTGTTCGTCTTTACTTCAGTTTCGAAAGTCCTTAATTAGTTTCATAATTRGGGTCCTATTCAGTCAGGATATCTAAACTTGAATGATTGTGCGTATATGTGTTTGTGTGTGTTTGGGATGGTGGTTGATGTCGCGGTGGTTGCCGGAGAGTGTCTGAGCCGACGACGGGAAAAAAAAACGAGTTGGCAGGAGGTTTTTAAAAAATTTGGGGCTGAATTGAAATGGGTCAAAATTATAGGGATGGGTTTTTGAGAATTAGATATAGTTTTGGACCCAATTGAAGATTTCTAAAACTTCAATTTGAACCCTCTAATTTTGAATTAATTCCCCTGAAATCAGATTTTAATTTATTATGAATTGACCCCAAATCAGGTTCTTTAAAACTGCAGATTGACCCCACAAACTTTTAAAAGTTCTTAGAATTATATTTTGACCCCAATTACGTTATTAATTTTTCAAAACCGTACAACTTTCTTGTTTTTGAGTCYAAATGGGTCAAARGACTTKCAAATGATTTGAAACTCGAACCATAAATTCGTTATAACATCCRACTACGCAAGACYTATCTAAAATTACAGATTTACCCTGTAAACTCTAGATTTCTAGAATCGAGGTCGAACGTCTTTATTAGACTATTACGCGATCAAGCCGATTAGTTTCACTTCCAAGTGACTTAGGATCTTAGATATTACTTTATTATATGTTATATTTATAATTTTTATAAATATATTATGTTTTAGGACTCAACATGAGCTTTTATTTGGAAGTGACGAGGCATTTCATATACTAGATCAAGAACCTCGTAAAGCCGCCGTATCTTTGTGCTTGATTTTGGAAACAACCTCAGAGAAGGTGAGTAAAACTTTCTAAACTGGGGAGTTTGAAAATTTTCTCAAATTATAATACGTGGTTTGTATTTATCTGCGAGTAAATTATTTTTAACTGAAAAGTTTGAGATCTTACAAATCATAATGCACTTGTTGCTTAAACATGTTTTTCTGCTTGTATAAGCTTTTAAAAAAATATATATATTTTGAAGGAAAATATGCAAGTGTGCATTGCCTTGTGCTTGTGTTTAATTATAAGTTCAATTATATGATTTTATATCAAAGGTATCATTTGAACTCGATCGTTATCGACTGTTGGTCAACTGTACTGTTTGTATCTGTCTGTCTGTCGTTGTCACTGTCTGTCAGGCACGAGTAGTTTGGGCAATCAATCGAGCAGGTTGCCTGTGGTTCTTGCTTGACTACTCGTGGTACCTATTCCCATTTTTCCTGGTCGGGTCGGAGACGACGGCAGGATTTGGGTCGTAGATTGGGTATATTCCGGAATATGACGTACCCTGGGTTTGAATCCCAAAGCTTAAGGGACGTCGAGCCTACTGGGAGGGATAAGGTGATTGAGACTTCATCCGGGAGTGTCACCTTTCATGGTGAGCGGAAACGTATGGGTCATGTTTGATCGACATTGATTCTACATTTATGTGAGTTAATCTGGCTCGGAAGTAAGTGCTACGCGTGGGAGCCACCTCTAGAGTCCTTCGGGAGCTAAGTGCTACGCGCGGGAGCCACCTCTAGAGTTCCGTACCCAGACACTCACTAATTGGACTGACTGTTTAAGAACGAGACAGCTTTTCCTGTCTGTTCAACTGTTAACTGTTTCAATTAATTTCTTAAAAACAAGAACGAGACAGCTTTTCCTGTCTGTTCAACCGTTAAATATTTCAATTGATTTCTTAAAAATAAATTAGCATTGTCTGTTTGTTCTAAATGTGATAATTTTTTAGTTTTTGAGAAAATCTATCGTTTGTTTAATTTTAAAATATTTTTAATTTTGAAGCTGCTGACTAGAGTTTTGTTAAACGTATGAAAATAATTTTGCACACCAAATGCTTGGATTATTTTATGAAAATTATTTTCTAAACTCTTGTCAGTTTTATATTTTAAAAGAAAATTTACATTTCAATTGCTTGTCCTCACTGAGCTCTTTTAGCTCACGCTCTCGTTTGTTTTAAAATCAAACTCTCCAGATATCCACATTTTGAGAGTGACCCGGATCTCGATCCTCCCGATGAAGAGTGGCTCGTTGGCTAGGGCTACCTTTTATCAGTTTAGTATTATTTGTATAAAGATCTAGTCCTATTAAGTCTACCAAAACAACAAGTTTTAACGAACAGAAGGTGAGACTTTGTTTGTTTATTTATTTATATTACTATTAAGGTAGTATTTTATTTTGGGGCGTTACAGATGTGGTATCAGAGCTTGAGTGCAAAGGAGTTGCACTTAAGCGTAACCAGGATAGGGTCTTTGGCCTGTGATTAGAATGTCACTGCTAATTTAGACTTGAGAATTTGAAGATTAGTAATGACTTTTGCAGAGTAAGGAGTAACTACCAACTTATGCCGATTAGATAGTTGGTTGATGTGAGAATATTTCATCTTCAGAATGTCAAACTTGAACATCAATTCTTTGACTACATAACCTTAACCTCCTTCTAACTTCAATACTTGTCTGAGTTCTTGTTTATCTTGAAGAGTTGTTCTTTGTTCAAGAACCTAGCCTTTGCATTACTTATAAGTCCTCATCATTACTTTTCTCTTCTCCCAAAACTAAGCAATTCCTGAACCTTGATGTTCTAATTAGAGTCCAGACTCAACTACGATTTTTAGGAGTCAGAGACCTATCAAATTCAGAAGTTTCGTCAAGAAAGTGTAGCAGGTGAACTTGCATTTGTCACCAATTCTGATTATTAAGATGAAACATTTGAATAACTATAGAGATAAGTCAACGAGTGGAGATCTTCAACATGACAAAGGAGTTGAATAAGAAATAGGTGATGCATGTACGGATCAAAATTACGAGCACTGCTTTGACATGGAAGGAAGTCAAGTGAGTTCGTTCTAGTCTAACCAAAGGATGATGTGGGACTTTTTGATAGAGTAGATGAACCATTGGATGATGTACGATATGATTATCAACAAGCTCAAGCCTTCATTTCAAGAAATTAACGAATATGGMATGAAAGTTCAAAAGACAACACCATGAGGCACGACGATCYAAAGAAATGCAACAAGAAGCATCAAGGAAGCTTAAGATAGAAAAGTTAGGTATAAGTTTCATAAGGCTGATGCAAGTTGGAGGATACTCTAAATATGACATCAATCAACAACAAAGAAGAAAATAATTCTCGAGCGGTACGAGTAGACCTCTGGTGCGTAAGTCACTGTTTAAGTTTTGGTTATCATTAGTTATTTAAGAAATTTCGATCTACTTACTTAGGTTAATCAACTTTAGGAAAACGATAACATTCCACTATTGGGGGTAATCCTGTCTAAGGAAACATRAATCTAGTTTCATTCAATTTGTCACTTCATTTACACTTTTATTTGGAGTTTGTGTATCTTTTATTTGACCTTATATCTACTTTATGATTTTTGTCATTATGTTCAATTTTTATTCCAAATAGAATCGTTTCATATAATACCTTGTTGTTTCATCCTGTTACTTATTTTATTATCCTACTTTATAAGCGATCATTTGATTACATTCATTCTTTATCTTTGAAATAATCTCAACCATCCATTTCTCTTATTTATATTGGAGATTACTTATTTATCTTTTCAACCTTGTTCCATTTCTTTGAGTAGACAGGAATCACAATCTTTTCTACTTATCGCAATGTGTCATTTGTTTCTTATTCGTATTCTCGCTTTTCAATTAGCCTTTTAAGAGAATCAGTTCACCTCAATTTAGTTACCTCTTTGAGTTCTCAATTTTGAATCGAACTTTTTCGCGTTTAAAATAATGAAAAGCTCGTCCGCAAGAGAACGAAGCTATTGTAGGCGATAAGCTGACTCGAGTCGAATCACAAGGAAGACTAATAGGGAACTATTCCGGTGTTTGATTTTATGTACGTAGAAACGAAAATAAAAACTAGACTAGACTAAATTAAACACGCGATCAAATTGAGTTTGAAGTGTTCTAACATCTACGAGCAATAAAATTAAATGCTTTAAAACGATTGATAAAAGCAAGAGTTCTAGTGTGCTTGAGTTTGAAGTGTTCTAACATCTACGAGCAATAAAATTAAATGCTTTAAAACGATTGATAAAAGCGAGAGTTCTAGTGTGTTCGGAATCGTCTCCACGATCGGGGTTGTCAAGCCCGATGGTTCTAAACWACCCTAAGCACACTAAAACGTTAAATCTAGCCAACAAGCATAAACATAATCAGTAATATAATCTCATCAAGCATTTACACCAAAGCATGAACACCATCGAAATACAAAACTAAATTGACATAATCATTCATCTAATCTTACTAGAACTAACAACTAACTTATAAAGCAATAAACATAAATTAGATTATTTACACTTCATTCCCCACAATTACACTATTGTTCGACAACTATGAAAAACGGTAAAAGGAAACGACTACATTAACGAAACTTAAAGTGCATAATAACATCAAAGCAAAGTTCATTGAAGCCAAATACACAAAGCAAATAAAAGGGTACAGAAAAACCTATAATCTATAGAAAGCATCAGCCATCGAACGATCCTCAGCGGCGATAAACGGCCTTGAACGTCGGACGGCGTAGAAATCGACGAAACTA
>BMAC01001200.1:327967-366271 GCA_014905375.1 Phtheirospermum japonicum | reverse complement strand
TCTTGACGAGTGCATGCATTGTCCGATTCGAGCGTATACACGTCCCATATCAAACACTTGATCGAATTGAGTGAATAGCCTCAAATTTCCATTTGTGAGGAAGTCATCGATTTGGCTTGCATTTGAGAAAGAGTAATACGAGCAATGCTTGACGATAGCGAGTTTATGTTGATACTTCCATCATATTAAATAAGGATAAGCACAAGGATTTTTCTTTTTACATAATGTTCATTGCATGTACACTCTCGACTCTTTTCGTTGTTCGAGGACGAACAAAACGATAAGTGTGGGGTAGTTGTTTTGCATGAAATTGTTGTGTTTTTCCTTGTGTCTTTAGTTAGAGTTTAACGTCATTTCTAGTAGTTTAGAGTCGTTTTTCATTAGGTTTTAGGTCTTTTTATTGTTTATTATATTTTTGTCTTTAAGTGTACTAAGTGTGAGGTGTTTGTGCTATTTTTGGGGTTTTAAGTTTGAATTCTTGTTTTGTAGGTGGTTAAAAGGGATTATATTCGCTCGGTGGATGTGTCAGTTGTCGTAATGCAAGCATGACTCCATTGGAAATCTGAGAGAATTGTCTAAAACTTTTGTGTTTACAACAATTTCAAATTTTGAGTTTAAGAATGGTAAAAAGTAGCTTTAAATGGAGACAGTTCGTCATCGCCTCGCTTGTGGCAGGTTTTGGTGCGGAGCCCATAACTCTCGGAGGAAAATTCAAAATTACACAATTCAGAATCCATATGATAGTCAAGAGAAAGGGATACATTTAATATGAAGACATAATTGGCTAATTTCGAATTTCTGGCAGTTGATCGACTGGATTTCTGTCGATCGACTGCCTGACAGAGAGTCGGCTGTTCGAGACTAGGCAGTCGATCGACTGCGACGCTGGGAGTTCGGCGATTTTGAGCTTTTTTTGGATGTTTTTGCCCCTACAAACAACTATATAAAGCCTACACCTTGCAACATTGAAAGGATCACTCCCCTCCTAACCCAAGCTAGGGTTTGGGATCAAATTACTCACAAGCCCCTGATAATTTCTCTTTTCTTAGGTTTTATTAGATTAAAATTCAAGCTTTGATGTAATTTTTTTTCTAGATTTAGATTTACTTTCATGCTTCGCCTTGGGTTTGTAAGCCTTAGAAGAGTCCAAATACTCCTTTGGATTGTTACTTTTAATGCAATTACATTCAAGCTTTGTTTCATTTCCTAATTCAAGTAAGTTTCCCTTCAATTTCATGTTTTATGCTTTAATTCCATGCTTTGTTCTTCATTTCCATGCTTGTTCTTCATGWTATGCTTTTAGCCTTAGCACCTTGAATTCATGATGAGACATATGAATTGGCTATGGAATCTAGATGAGTGACACATCTAGATCATAGATCGGCTCTTGGATCGTCTTAATTTTGAGATTTTGCTGTGCTTTATTTGCAATTTTATTTTTATGCATAGTTTTAGGTTAAATCTTAGATCTACTCTTTGTTGCTTGTTATTTTCAAGTTTTGAACTTTCTTGTTAATTTGCATTGCTCTTTACATCCATGATTTCAATTTTTGCTAATTTTCATTATTTAGAATTTTATGCATAGTTGTACCTTGTGCATGCATGCTTGTACATGGTGAAACAATGCTTGTTTTTACTTGTTTTCATTAATTGCTTGCATTTTCGTATTAAGGCATCCGACGAGGCATTCTACCCACTTGCATTTCAATTTCTAAGGATAGTTTAGCTATTTTAATTGCTTTATTTTTATTTTCTTTTATTTTTCAAAGCTTGAAACACATAGATTCCTCAATTGAATTGAAATCCGATAAAACCGAGTCATGAACCCGTTGAAATATTTTCAACACCACTAAAAATATACACTTCAATGGAAAACGCGATTAAGAAATGGAGAGAAAGAGAATTATTCATAAGAAAATATGGTCGGCAAAACTTTTCATTTTCCCGCCATTATTGTAGTGTAATGTTAGATGGATTATGTTGCTACAACCTTGTTTTAGAGTCTACTTATATTCATTCCTTTTCCAAAAAACCCTTTTCCATCTTCATCAAAGTCAAGAATTTACGATCGGGGCGAGGAGGGGTGCGTCTCGGCGTCCCAGAACCACGGGGGTCGGGCGTCGATCGATAACTACGCGTTTTCTATTTTTTTCGATTTTTTTTAAGTTCAATTAAAATTGAGGGATGTTGTTTCCCCTCGGTTTCATACCGAGGGATGCGGTTTCCCCTCGGTTTCAAAACCAGGGAAACCCATTCCCTCGGAATTTTCAATTATTTAAAAAAAATAGAAAAAAATAGAAAAACCGTAAAAATGAAATAAATCCTATCTTCTTAGGCACGTGGGGGTGGTTTTGACCCAATTTTGATCGAAAAATATCAACGAGCACGTGCGTATCCACACGTGTCGTGGGATTCGACCAACAACAAGATACGATCGATCGATCAACTCATTCGGCTGGAAATGCAAAGCGATGAAGCGTCGTGATTTGGCCGAGGGGGCGAGGGGTGCGTCTCGGCGTCGTGGAACCATGAGGGTCGGGCGTCAATCGTTTAGTACGCGTTTTCTATTTTTTTACGATTTTAAATGAAAACTGGAAAAAAACTCGAAAAAATAGAAAAATTAGTAAAAATATATAAACAATACCCAAGAATTTACGACCGGGGCGGGGAGCGGTGCGTCTCGGAGTCGTGGAACGACGAGGGTCGGGCGTCGATCGTTTAGTACGCATTTTCTATTTTTTTACAATTTTAAATGAGAAATGGAAAAAAACTCAAAAAAATAAAAAAAAAATAGTAAAAAATAGAAAAGAATACAAAGAATTTACGAAAGTAATTGAGATTGAAAGTTGGTTCAACTATTAAAATACTGTTTCCTAGGCTGTTACCATAAATTAACTAATTAACAATAACTGAGTCCTCGTTATTTCCAAACTTCATCATAACTAAAAAAAGGAAAAAAAAAACATGAAAGTTAAAAAAGAAAAAAAATCAAAGCAACGATAACGAAAAAAAATCCTTTTTAATTATGTTCTCTTATATACATTTCAATTTTTATTAAATTAATTATATTATTTATTTAGATACCTCTCCTCCTAAACTATTTAAATCCCTTTTATTAGGATTTGATGATTATTTTTTTGGGTTTTTTCTTTTGCAGATGGACAGCGCGATTGAGAAATGGAAAATTATGCGTAAAAAAATATGGGCGGCAAAACTTTTCATATTCCCGCCATTACTGTAGTGTAATGTTCGGATGGATTGTGTTGCTACAACCCTGTTTTAGAGTCTATTTATATTCATTCCTTTTCCCAAAAACCCTTTTCCATCTTCAAAAAACTCAAGAATTTACGACTGGGGCGGAGAGGGGTGCGTCTTGGCATCCCGGAACCATAGGGGTCAGGCGTCGATCGATAACTACGCATTATCTATTTTTTTATTTTTTTTAAATTGAATTAAAACCGAGGGAAACCCATTCCCTCGGAATTTTCAATTATTTAAAAATAAAAATAGAAAAAAATAGAAAAACCGTAAAAATGAAATAAATCCTATCATCTTAGGAACGTGGGGGTGGTCTTGACCCAATTTCGATCGAAAAATATCAACGAGCACGTGTATATACACACGTGTCGTGGGATTCGACCAACAACAAGATACGATCGATCGATTAACTACTTCGGTTTGAAATGCAAAGCGACGAAGCGTTGTGATTTGGCCGAGGGGGTGAGGGGTGCGTCTCGGCGTCGTGGAACCACGAGGGTCGGGCATCGATCATTTACTACGCGTTTTCTATTTTTTACTATTTTAAATGAAAAATAGAAAAAAACTCGAAAAAATAGAAAAATTAGTAAAAAAATATAAATGAAACCAAGAATTTACGACCGGGCGGGAGGGGTGCGTCTCGGCGTTCCGAAACAATGGGGGTAGGGCGTCGATCGATAACTACGCGTTTTTCTAATTTTTTCGATTTTTTTTAAATTAAATTAAAACTGAGGGATGTTGTTTCCCCTCAGTTTCAAACCGAGGGATGCGGTTTCACCTCGGTTTCAAACCAAGGGAAACACATTCCCTCGGAATTTTCAATTATTTAAAAAATTAAAAAATAGAAAAACCGTAAAAATGAAATAAATCCTATCATCTTAGGCACGTGGGGGTGGTTTTGACCCAATTTCGATCGAAAAATATCAACGAGCACGTGCGTATCCACACGTGTCGTGGGATTCGACTAACAACAAGATACGATGGATCAATCAACTCCTTCGGTTGGAAACGCAAAGCGACGAAGCTTCGTGATTTTGCCGAGGGGGTGAAGGGTGCGTCTCGGGGTCATGGAACCACGAGGGTTGGGCATCGATCGTTTAGTACGCGTTTTCTATTTTTTACTATTTTAAATGAGAAATGGAAAAAAAAACTCGAAAATATAGAAAAATTAGTAAAAAAATATAAACGAAAACCCAAGAATTAGTAAAAATATAAACTCGAGGGTTGGGCATCGATCGTTTAGTACGCGTTTTCTATTTTTTACTATTTTAAATGAGAAATGGAAAAAAAACTCGAAAAATATAGAAAAATTAGTAAAAAAATATAAACGAAACCCAAGAATTTACAATCGGGGCGGGGAGGGGTGCGTCTCGGCATCCTGGAACAACGGGGTCGGGCGTCGATCGATAACTACGCGTTTTCTATTTCTTTCGATTTTTTTTTTAAACTGAATTAAAACCAAGGGATGTTGTTTCCCTCGGTTTCAAACCGAGGGATGGGGTTTCCCCTGGGTTTCAAATCGAGGGGAAACCCATTCCCTTGAAATTTTCAATTATTTAAAAAATTAAAAAAAAAAAGAAGAACCGTAAAAATAAAATTAAAATAAATCCTATCATCTTAGGCACGTGGGGTGGTTTTGACCCAATTTCGATCGAAAAATATCAACGAGCACGTGCGTATCCACACGTGTCGTGGGATTCGACCAACATCAAGATACGATCGATCAATCAACTCCTTCGGTGGAAACACGAAGCAATGAAGCGTCGTGATTTGGCTGATGGGGGCGAGGGTTGTGTCTCGGCATCGTGGAACCACGAGGGTCGGGCGTCGATCGTTTAGTACGCGTTTTCTATTTTTTTTACGATTTTAAATGAAAAAAGACTCGAAAAAATAGAAAAATTAGTAAAAAAAATTTAAACAAAACCCAAGAATTTACGATCGGGGCGGGGTGGTGCGTCTCGGCGTCATGTAATCACGAGGGTCGGGCGTCGATCGATTAGTACGCGTTTTCTATTTTTTTACGATTTTAAATGAAAAATTGAAAAAAAAACTCGAAAAATTAGTAAAAGATAGAAAACAAACCAAACAATTTACGACCGGTGTGGGGAGTGGTGCGTCTCGGCGCCCCAGAACCACGAGGGTCGGGCGTCGATCGATAATTATGCGTTTTCTATTTTTTTGGATTTTTAAAAAATTTAAATTTCTGAGGGTCTCGGTATTGATTATTCAGCGCAGACACCTTATCAGACACCGACGCAGACCCCGACACTGACGTCGCATACACCATCAGAGACCCCGTCTAACGCGGGTACATCACGACGTCAGTTGGTCCCACCACAGGTGCGGAGAGTTCTTGTTTTTATTGCAGGAAAAAAGTAAGTAAATGAATGATTTTTAAATTGTAATTATTATTATGATTAAATTATATTCATAACAAAAAAAAAACACAATTGAATACAGGCTGCTGATTCAAGCTTAACGCACCTATTTTATAAACTTTTTTGTCAAAACATTTTAAGCTTGCCCGCAAGAGAACGGGATCACTTTTAGGTGGGTAAGTTGACCCGAGTCGATCTCAAGGAACATGCAATCGGAATCTAAAATAGTTGTTCGTTCACAAAGTAACATGAAAACTTGTACAAATTGAGGGTGGTTTGCTTTGATTATCTAATAATTTAAAGCACTTGAACATTAATTAAAACTAGGTAACTTAAACTAAGTAATTTACTAAGAACATGTAAATTCAATCCAAGGAACCAATCTAAGCATAAATGATAAACAACTATCTAAACATTAAGTAAATTATCTAAGCATGAACGATATTAAACCAATAAAACTGAACTAAATGAAAGATTACGAATTCAAATATCAAAAGTTACTAAGGTTCGAAGCATAGAATAATTCAAGGACAATTATTGAAAAACTACTACTTAATCGCATAAATCAATCTAAGAAAGCAATTAAAGATTTTAGAGTATTCATTGAAACTAAGAAATGCAGTAGCTATTCCGGAGGAAATGCGTAGACCTTGGCCTAAAATCGAGTCACAAACTAATGGTTGGAACTTGCAACCCTCAATTCTCTGATCTCGATCTATTATTATGTTGATATGGGATGTGAAGGTGTGTTGTCTTTGTCTAATACCAAAAGTAGGGTTATAGTGGTATTATGTGTGTTTTGGGACGGATTAAGAGATGGGTTTAAATAGTTTTCCCTTGTCTTGGAGCACAAGTTAGGGTAAAAATGCATTTTCTGGGCAGGTAACGGTAACACTTAGCGGTAAGAGTGACCGCTAACTATACCGTTAACCCTCTCTGGGTAGTCTCTGTCTATCTGTAGTGATGTTGGTAGTGGTAAGAAAGTAATCATTAAGTCCGACGCTAACCTCTCCGTCACTTCGTAATGGTGTAACTAGCGGTATGAAGATACCGCTAAAGTCACCGTTAACTTGGTCTGGGAGCTCTCTGTCCATCCTTAGCGATTTAGGTAACGATGATGGTAACGGTTATAGATGCCGTTAACTCCCAGTTTCTGCTACTTCTTCGCCGGAAGGCTCGATTCTCGTCCTCTACTAATTAAACTTCATCCCTTAAGCGCTGAACTCTCCGGCTACTTAGCTCTAAGATGAAAACAAAGAATAATCACCTATTTGCATCAATTTCAATCACAACACGGTAAAATAAGCTGGAATTATAAATATACGAAATTAAGCTTAAACTACACAACTTATACCAAAAACAAATAGAAAGACAAACTAAAATACTAATAAATATAAGGACAAATATGTACTAATCAACTACCCCACGCTTACTGGTTTGTTCGTCCTCGAACGAACGATAGTTTCAAAGAATAACAAGAATGAAAATAAGTTTAAGCAAAGAGTCGTGTCCTGCTACATACATAATTTTGAAAATATAGATACAAATCACACAACTTCAAACGCTCGACCATTATTACATTGTCGCCCAAAAAACTAAATCATGCATCCTTTCAAAAGGGTAATATATAAGGGTGTTCACTCAAAAGCACTCAAGCACTGCCGCATAGGACGTGTATACACTCAAATCATACAAATACAAGCACAATAAACAAGAACCGAAAATCAGTCTCTTTTCAATCGCAAATTAAGTGTGTTATCGAACTAAGAATCGGAAAAGGTCTTTCCGGGTTGTAATGTAAGGCTCTTTGGACGGGTATGGAATATATAAATCGTGTGGCTAACTCACGATCTAACGTGATCAATAACTCACCAAACTATTCTAATCACGAAGCAATATGCTTCACCTCGTTCAAAATAAAACCTCACCAAACACTCATGTCGTAACCTTTAAACATAGGCTATTTCTCAACTCGTAACTCTAAACCGACTTGAAGCTCAAACCACTTAATCAATATTGAAGCTTATAGTACGCTTCTTTACAATTACACAACTCTTGCCTTTAAACATTAGGCTTCATAACAATAATAAACAAGCCTTCATTAGCGCGTAGGCAATGACTAAAACAATTCAACTAGACTCACCATCCTTCTTTTTCTTCTTCACTTTTTTTTTTATTTCCCCTTATTATAATTTTCTTGGTGTATTTTATTTTTATTATTTTTTTTATGATGGTGGTCCTAAATTACAAAAATTCATAAACAAAAATTCCTAATAAAATTCTCCAAAACACTAATAACCAGCAAAATAACGAACTCCTACCACACGCTTTTAATGGGTTGGTAGGGGTCGATTCAATAAAATCACTCAAGGCTATAGGCATAGATTATTTGACTATGATTGGCTCATTCGGAATTTATAATAGCTAAAAATATGTGGATTTGGCCGGAATAGGGTTTTTTCTGTGCCTTAACCTCATTTTCAAAGTCAACTACACACAGCGGTTTTAAAGAGATATCAAATCAAAACTCATTCAAGTACATGCAATGATGATAATCACTCAGGCTACTCACTGGCTTTTTGCATGAAAAAGTTGTTGAATTGACGCTGCTTTTAAGGTTTTTGCGAAATCAATTGCGTCCAAGTACCATTTTACAATATATAAATAATAATTTTGAAAAATTTATGCACTTATACATGCTCAAAGACAAGAACATCAAACCAAACATAGTCAACTTCGACCGGCGAGCCAGACACACACAAATTAGTGCGGGAATAACAATCAATCACGAAAATTTACTAATTATTACAGGCCATAAAAATTCAAATTGCACTTAATTCACAAAATACACATCATCACTCGACCCTCCCCCTCCCTAAAAATCCGGCAATCTCCGAATTGCCACAAGCATATATAAAATAAGAAAGGGAAAAGGAAACATCCCTGAAAAAGATTGAGTCCCTCCAATTGAAGTCGTGCAATTGGCCGTTGTCTAGAGCCTTGTGATTGAAATTGTCCTTAAACCAAAAAAAAAACTTCCGAAATACCAAAAATAACAAATAAACGTAAAATAACAAATAAAAGAAAACAATAAAATAGTCTTCATCAGCAATAATAAAAACATAGAAAATCACAGCCACGGCTCATCAGCAGAAGGTGGAGCAGGAGGCCACTGTCCCATGGAACGAGCAAAGTCGGCTTGCATCCTTGTAAACATCTCCCGGTTAGATTTGGCCACCTCTCTTCCACGGCGAGCCTCCTCATGTCCCAACTGGGCCTCTCTATGCCCACGTCTAGCTTCCATTACTTCCATTCTCGTATTTTCATTTGCCTCACGGGCCTCTTCGAAGGCAAGTCGTGCATCAGTCTTAGCTGCTTGGGCATCGAACTCAACGCCGGAGAGTCGATCATAAACGTTAGTCTTGAACTCTCTATAATCCGTCAAGTAGGCGCCAAACTCAGGCCAAACCCACTGTGATGACTCCCCAGTCGGACCAATCGTGGGCCCATCTTGCTGCCCAGCATCTTCCTCATCCATCGCTTGCTCCTCTCCTAGATCTTCATCTTCCTCGTCCTCTTCACTCTCCTCAACATACTCCCATAACTGTGTTACCGGCAACCTCTCACCTCTCGGTCACCCAAGAACTCGAACCATACGCCATTGAAGCGGTAGTGCCTGATAGGGGTGGGGGTGTCGTAGTCCTTCGGTGAATATCCGCAAACCTCGGCTAGGCCAGTAATGAACGTCCCGTGTGACAGAGAAACCAGTCGCTCCCTACTTATCTTCTTCACGTTCTTGAGGTACTTACTGATCAGGGGGCAAATTTGGACAAGCTTCCCCTTCTTCATACAATATAGGGCGTATAGCTCATCCCTGTTTATCAAAGTTGGCTCCTCTTTACCGATCACACATCGGGATAAAAACCGATACGCGGTGTACAACGCATTATCTTTCACCATCGTGAGGGGGAATTGACTCCTCCCCTCATTTTCCGGATATACAATTTCTGTCCAAAACGCCCGCTCGTCATAATGATAATCCCGCTCGCGGAACGTCATGCGGCCTTCAAAGCCAAAAACGGCCTGGATCATCGCAGGGGTAATGTTGTACTCTTCGCCCCTGAATCGACACATCAGTGTGTTGTTGGCCATGATCTCTAAAGAAGTGTAAAACTCGAGCATCATTAGCTCATAAGTCGGGACGTGTATCTGAGCCATTTGGATACAGTTGAGGTTGTTGATGTACCCGATAAACCTCTCAGCGAATGTGTCACCCTGGGCTACCTACTTCATCCAGTAATCAACGTTGATGACCATCGGATTCACAATTTGTCGATCAACCAAGGAATTATAGAGATCGACCTCGTCGTTGTAAAAATTGATTTGTGATCCAATCCTACGCTGCACGTTCCTCGTTGTGTTGTCCGATGAAGAGGCCATAGCGTTAGTCTCGAATCTGCAGTAAATGTGGTCGAAATGTGACCTTGCAAACGGTTGGTAACTGTCAAAAATTCTGAATAGGTAGGAGACTTAGCGGAAAGGCCTAACGGTAAGCTCTACCGTTACTGCAGTCGCTACTACTTAGCGGTATGCTAGCGGTCACTGTAATCGTTACTGATACCGCTAAAGTTTCATCGAATAGGTTGTGTGCAGAAAACTTCACCGGCGGTTTCTCAAACAATTCTAATCCCAACAATCTAAACTAAACAACCTGCAATCCCAACCAAGCAGTTCAAATAGAGTTGAAGTTCAGCCACGCTTACCCAAAAAATTGCGATAAATCCCAAGGTTGCATACGGAAATCGCAGGGACTCCGCCTTTTACGTGCTCGGAACTGGTGAACTTGGTCTAAACCGCTCGAATTCGCCTTGGTTTGTTCGGGTAGCGGTAATGCTTCGGAATGGTAGCGGCATGCTCTTGTTCTAGTGGTTTGGAAAAAGTGAGAATTAACCCTAGAAGATTTTGATTTATACTTACTTCGGGCCGGGACTTTTAATAAGTTAGTGGTAAGGCGTAACAGTAATTGTAATCGCTAGCCATACCGCTAGCTTTCTTGCTGGTGGGTATCGACGAATCTAACGGTGATCAAACCGTTATATGACCGTTAGTGACTGGAAAACTGCACAATCTCACAAGAAAATCAAAAACGTCCATGCATAAAAGAAAAATATAAACGACGCAAGGGGAATTAATATAAAAATTTTATTAATGCTGACTCGCGATACTTAAACAACGGAATAAAAATAAAATTACGATATAATAACCTGGATAGAATAGGAGGACAATCCTATGACTCGATAATTGAAAACTTAAATAATGCTTAAATAAATAGCTAGTGGAAACGTCCTAAGGGTCTAAGGGGATCCGCAGTGCATGTTCTCTAGCTCGTCAATCTTATCGTTAGCCTCATCAAGACGCTGCTTCCAATATCTTATGTTCCAATCGTGCACCGCATTTCCCTCTTCAAGATCTTTGATTCGGGCTTACATCTTGTGGATTCGACGTAGGAGCATGAATTTCTCCTCTCGGATATCGTAATTCTCTCACAGGAGGTCCATTCTGTCTTGCGCTGCCTCAGCTAATTCGACCTCTTTATCTTGACGGAGCTTGTCCCTAATGGAAATTTCGTTTGCTAACTGCGCTTCGCTCCACAAAAACCCTGTATTTTGATTGGTTAATTTCTCAATCTTCTCTCTAGCCATGAAGAGTTGGTCGTGAAGCTCGTCTATGGACATGTCAAACTCCTCAGGGTCCTCTTTCCTACGTCCGAGATCACGCCTTGCTATCTTAAATTCTTTGATTGTTCCCTTAAGTTGGGAAATAGTGTTTCTCAACCCCGCAGTCACCTCTCCTGCTTTTTACAAATCATCTTCCAGTGCGTCGATCTTAAGGGTGTACTTGACCTCGTTCATCTGAAAATCACTATTCCTGGCCTTCACTTTCTTGATTTCAACTAGCATCTGGGCTATCTCCTCTTCATGCTTCTTCCTCAACATCCACTTATTTTCATGGTTGGTGGTAGCTTGTGGAATTGGCCTCATGGTGTTGGGAGGTTTAGAGAATTATATAATATAAGGTGCATGGGAGGGTGGTTTGTATAAGAATTATTGTCTCTTGAAAATAGGAGTCCTAGATTTACCCAATTATAACTAAGGTAGGAGATACTAAGTTTTCCTATTCAATTAAGAACTCTCCCAAGGTAAGAGATCTAGACTTTAAACTTAGCCAATATTCGTGCAAAAGATTACCATAAACTTACTTACCTATTGGGAATAAAATATCCAAAAATCGCAGTCCAAAACTTTCCGAACTCTGCAAAGTCAGTCCCGGTAACAGTTACTATAGCGGTATGGTTACCGCTAGTCATACCGTTAACCTTGCAGCCACTTCCAAATGGTGACTTTAGCGGTATTGGTTACCGCTAGTCACACCGTTAACCTCCCAGAACAGGCAATTTTTTAATTAATTCTGCACATCAACATCGCGTAAATGTACCACAACAAATTAAAGAAAAATTAACTGAAGAAGCATTCAAATAAAATCAAAAAGAAAAGAAAAGAGAAACGATACAAGTGCTTGGGTTGCCTCCCAAGAAGCGCATCTTTTTAACGTCGCTTGCTCAACGCGAGTTTTGTGGCTAATTTGTAACCGGAGGCGGGTCCACTAACTTCAACATCTCACGATCTTGACTCGTTATGTCTTCGTTACGATATAGCTTTACACGGTGTCTGTTAACTTGAAACGTTACATCTTTTTTTTGTCGTAAAGAGTGCCTGCTCCAAACTCGTTGATTTCTTTGATCACAAACGGGCCACTCCATCTTGACTTAAGCTTACCTGGAAAGAGTTTTAATCTAGAATTATAGACCAGAGCTAACTTACCTACCTCCATTCGCTTGTTAACGAGTCTTCGATCGTGGGGTATCTCTGTCATCTTCTTTTGCCTCCACGCAATGTCATAGGACTCGTTTCGAATCTCTTCAAGCTCGTTCAACACAAATTTTCTATATTCACCCGCCTCGTCGTAGTTTATGTTTAACTTGTGAATAGCCTAATTCGCTCGGTGCTCTATTTCAACTTGTAGATAGCACGCCTTTCCATAGACTAGTCGAATATGACTCATACCAAGCAATGTCTTATAGGCCATTCGATAGGCTCACAGCGCGTCAATAAGTTTAACTGCCCAATCCTTCCGACTTGGTCCAAATGTTTTCTCGAGGATAGCCTTCAGTTCACGATTACTCGTCTCGACTTGTCCAGAAGTTTGAGGATGGTATGGTGTAGCTACCTTGTGCCGAACCCCATATTTCGTCAATAACCTTGTAAAGGCGCGTTTGCAAAAATGCATTCCTCCATCACTTATAATTGATTTTGGCACTCCGAATCTACTAAAAATATTTTCTTGTAGAAATTTAAGAACGACCTCTGCATTGGCTCTACGAGCGAGGATCGCTTCCACCCATTTGGATACATAATCGACTCTGACTAGAATATACTCGAAATCTCCACATTTAGGAAAGGGTCCCATGAAATCTATTCCCCAAACATCAAAATTTTCTACCACTTGATTAGGTACTTGCGGCATTTCATCTCGCTTTCGTATGTTGCCGGTTTGTTGGCAGTTATCGCACGTTTTGCAATACTCAAATACATCGGCAAATAAACTTGGCCAATAGAATCCGGCTTGTAGCACCTTAAATGCTGTATTTTGAGCTCCAAAATGCCCTCCATGATCATGACAAAACTGCAAAATACTCCCCATTTCATCATTTGGAATGCATCTTCTGTTGAGCCCATCTTTACAGCGTTTGAACACATAGGGTTCGTCCCAAAAGTAATCCCTGCATTTACTTAGAAATCTCTTCCTTTCTTGGTAGGATAAATGGTTAGGTATAATCTTGAAAGCAAGATAATTTACAATACCAGCATACCAAGGAGTAATTAATTGTTCAACATTAAACGCGTTCTGATAAGGAAATAAATCATTGATCATAAAATTTTCGCCCTCGTTTTCCTCAATTATCATTCTAGATAAGTGATCAGCTACAACGTTTTCACATCCTCGCCTATCCTTTATTTCCACGTTAAATTCTTGGAGCAATAATATCCACCTAATAAGACGTGGTTTACTTTGGGGTTTAGAAAATAAATGACGCAGTGCAGCATGATCCGTATGTACGATTACTTTCGATCAAACTATATAGGATCTAAACTTGTCGAGTGAAAATACAACTGCCAATAATTCTTTTTCAGTCGTGGTTGATTAACATGAATTTGTCTTGATTTTATTTAGTATTTTAGTTCGTTTTCCTTATTGTTTTGGTATAAGTTGGATAGATTGAGCATATTTTCGTATTTTCTTATCTCCAACTTATACTATCTTATTTTAATTATAATTAATTAATTTGATGTTTATTATAGGTATTTTGAAGTACTTTGGCCTGAAGATAGTCGAGGGTGGGCCTACGAGTGGAGTTTCAGCAAAAACGGGCCGCGATTTAAAGAATTTGAAGCTGCCAATTTTCTATAACGGTTTTCCCTCTGAAACCGTTCTAGTAGCCCTGGCCGACCGCAACTTTCTGTAGCGTCGACCCATGGAGTGTCGGTCAACGCACACCTGCCGATCGCTGCGCACAGTCCGCCCGCGTCGACCAGTTTACGTCGGTCGATGCAAGAACCGACGTCGATCGACGCGACGGCCCAAAATTGTGATTTTTAGGGTTTCTTGTGCGCCAAGTCATGAGATAACTATATAAACCCTTCATATTTCGGATTGAACACACAACCACGACCCAAGACACTTACCTAGGGTTGAGAAACCTATTTTCAACACCTTACAACATATTTTAAAGATCTACGTCGAAGATTCAAGATCAGAAGCACCAAGACGAAGACGTTCGTTCAAGCTCTGATTTCTCGACCAAGATCAACCATCCAAAGTCCGATTTCCCAACAATCTTTCAGCACCTTTATCTACTTAATAAGTCCTCTAAACTCTAGTTATTCTTAGTTTAATTCTAGATAATCTATGCTTAGGATTTTAATGTTTTCGTTCGAATTTTTGAGCCGTTTAATTATTTCGATCGTATGAACCTTCAATTGGATGAAGCTTGAACCTTGAGATTTTTAGTTTTAATAATAATTAGCCACTGCATTTATTCTCTTGTTCATGCTTGAGGGTGATTTGTTCATGATTAATTTAATTATTGCTTTAGTTTTGATAATTAGTTGATAATTGGTTCATGCTATGTTATTTCTTGAGAATTTTGAGATTGATCTTATTGTTCTTGAGAATCACATGCTTTGTTTAATTCCTAGAAGTTGATGCATGCTAGATAATTAATTCAGAATTAATTTAGAATTTATTTGCTTTAAAAATCCCTAGATTAATAACTTAGATAATTTAGTTTGAAGCTCTAGTTTATTAATTACGTTAAATTAGTTAGTTTCAAATAAATAGTTGATGCTTTAAACTTATTAGTAGTTGATAATTTTCAAAAACGAAATTTATACAAGTTCTCGTGTTAAACATTGTGATTAAACAAACATTAGAAATTCCGAACATCAGTCATTGAGAGACGACTCGAGTCAATCTTATCAACCCTACACGCGATCCCGTTATTTTGCGGGCAAGCTATTATTTCTGACAATCATTTATAAAGTAGGCACACACAAAAGCTCGAATCAAAAAATTGGCGCCGTTGCCGGGGACTGAAATAGGTTTTGATAATGTTTGTTCGTGTTATTTTATGCTTTTTCATTTATTTATATAATGGTTCTTTGTTTGCTACTCGATACGTTGATGTTGTTTACTGTTGATGCAAGGTCATAGAAGCTTACAACACAAACTTGCACCTTTTGTTGACAACATCGAACGAGTAGGGAGACCGAGAAGACTCTTCCCTTCTCCCAATAGAAATCAATTAAATACAATCCTAGCCACCATGTCGAATACAACACCAATTGGCGGCTGAGGACCCGGAGGAAGAGGAGGAGGACGAACGAATGGAGGCCGAGGGCAAGGAAATGACAATAATACCCCTCTACGCTACCAACCATATGGGATGCCACCTACCGATGATCTAAACTTTGGAGACCCACAAGACGACAACCATCAAGAAGATCCACCGATTCTTGAACCTAATCAAGCGCATAACGATGGAAACAACCAAATGATCAATAACGAAGAGAATCAAGAAGGAAACCAGCTCCTCAACAATCCAAACAACGAGGGGGCCCAAGGCCAAGAAAATCGTCAAGCAGTGATTCCAAGAAATCAAAACAACCATCCACAACACTTTAGGAATGGAGCGGAAGCTCAAGCATACAACGCTCGTGCAAACAAGGAGTTCTTACGCAACCAAGTTGGTAATGGCGGGCCCAGCCCCAAAACAACCAACAACACAATGAGAATTTAAACCGGGAGCGAGTACCGAATCGTTTCTAAAATAGACGAGGAGGATGACAATATAATGATGGTCAAGACGACGATACACTAGATGATGAATATGAGGATGAAAATGAGTTTAATGAAGATAATTATTATGAGGATAGGGATGATTTTGGAGGAAGACGTGCGAATTTCGGAGGAAGACGTGCCCTCGATATCAAAACGTACGAAAGTAATTCGATCTCGCATGCCCAACCCTTGGACCATATAGCTCAGTGATAGTTTTAGGCCAAGCGGCTAGGAACTACAATTTGAGGACCAACGATTTGAATAGACTACCCTCTTTCTATAGTTCGCCGAATGAAGACCACTCGAATTCGTTCGAGAATTTTACATAACATTATCTGGGATTCAAGATCAAGGACTCAGTGAAGGACATCTTAGAATGAGATACTTCCCTAGTACCCTGAAAGATAAAGCGAAACGATGGTTCAATCAGTTATAACCTAACTCCCTAAAAAATTGGGAGATGGTTTACAAGAAATTTGTGGGAAGACTCTACTCAGACCAAACGACAACGAAGTTGAGGAGGGAAATTTCCAACTTCGAGCAATTGGATGGTGAATTGTTTCATGAGGCATGGGATCATTTTAAGGAGCTCCTCAATGCATGTCCACACCATGGTAACAGTGACGAAATGATCAACAAATACTTTTATGAAGGATTATTGCCGAATTCCAATCAACAAGTGGAAACACGAGCAGGAGATTTCAGGGGCTTAACCGCGGAGGAAGCACGATATCATTTTGAATTAATAAGTAAAAATTCGAGGCAACCGAGTTCAAGGCCTTGAAGAATTAGAGCGAATGAGGTTTCAGTTGCGCGAGCGGAGGATGACAGGTTCGATAAACTTACACAGTAAGTGGAGTTGTTGACAAACATGATGATGAAGCAACAATCACAACCTTCACAAGAGACATGTGGAATTTGTGGAGCATTTGAACATGGAGCGAATGCGTGTTCAGTGACTTTTGATGATGAATCGAACATAGAGGTCAACGCAACGCAAGATTTCCAACACAACAATTCTGGGCAGAAACCCACAAACTGATTTCAGGCACAGCGTGATTCTCCTTTCTTCAAGTGGGGTCTTAAGAACCCACATTATGCATCTATAAAGCCACAGACCAACCCACGGTACCTTTCACTACCACCACCTACGAAGGGGCAAACGTTGAGTCCGGTTAAACCAAATGATCAATTGTTGGTTGGGCAACAAAATCAAGTGATTGAGACGCTCCATAATAGAGAGGGACTTATGAAAGTGAATGCAAAGATAGATGACCTCTCAAAAAAGGTGAATAGTATTGACAATATCTCCAGGATAGTGCATGATCTTGCTAAGAATGTGGAGAGGATTAATAGAACGATAGGACAATTGGCGGCTGACATTGAAAGATCAAATAAGGAAAAGGACAAGTTTCCGAGTCAAACAAAGCAAGCCTCAGCGATTAAAGTCCTACGCAGTGGAAAACTGATTGACAATGGAGTCAAGACAAATGACGGAGGGGACGAAGAGATGACGGAGAGTCCAACACCGGCATCGCTAAAGGGAGATGAATCCAAGCCGATAGAACAATTGCATAAGACACCAAACCCTTACATTCTGGGATCTTTGAAGGGGAATCTCACGAACAAAACTCCCACTTCGCCAATAGTCAAAAAAGTTCCATTTCCAAACCGCCTTCGACCGGCAAAAGAAAATAAGAAGTTCATGGAGCTTTACAACTTGCTGAAGAACGTCAACATCAACCTTCCTCCTTTGGATGTGATCAAAATGATGCTGGCATATGTGAAGTTCTTCAAGGATCTTGCTACAAGACATAGGCGTTCGGAGACAAATCAGTATGTTCCTCTAACGAAGGAGGTGAGTGCATTATGCAAGCACCCGCTACCTACGAAGGAGAAGGACCCTGGAAGTTTTTGTGTCAATATTACATTGGAGAATGGGAAACAAGCACGCGGATTGCTTGATCTTGGCGCGGGAATTAACTTACTACCACATTCCCTTTATAATCAATTTGAATTAGGAACCTTGAAATCGACGAAGATGCGACTCCAACTGGCGAATCGTTCAATTCGACACCCATTAGGTATCGTTGAAGATGTCTTGGTGCGAGTGGGTGAATTGATTATTCCAGTTGATTTTGTAGTTCTAGATGTTGGGGAGATGCCGAGTGACGACAAGGGGCATACTATTCTTTTAGGCCGTCCATTTTTATCTACCTCCCATGCAATAATTGATGTGAATAAGGGGAGGATGAGCATGTCAGTTTTGGGAGAGACGATCACTTTTTCATTGCGAGATATGAGTAAATGACCTACGCCATTGATGGAAGAAGATGAGTGTTCGTATGTCGACCCGGTATATGCTTGCGCCAAGAGCTTAAGAGCGTAACGGTTTTGAACGATATGGTGGTCGAGAACGACGATGACTTTCTAAGTTGGGAGGATATAGCCGAACTATTTGGAATTGATTTTCACAAAGAAACATTTGAGATGGAGTTTCAAGAAAGTGACTTGGTGGAGCTAGGTGATCCACCTCAATCCGAGCATTAAACGTTGAAATGCTTCGAGCATGTGACGTAAAATGTTGCGCTTCTTGGGAGGCAACCCAAGCGTTAGTTTTTCTTTAGTTTTTATTTCGATTTTTATTTAGTTTATTTCTGTTTTTATTGTGTCAATTGGCGTGGTACGTTTATGTGTGTGTTAATGTGCAGAAAATTTGATTTTACGAATTCATCTCCGCCGATCGAGGTCGCAATCCGACCAGATTTAGCCGCAGTCCGGCAACCTTTCGATGAACCGCAATCCAGCCAATTCAATTCCACACGATGTGCCACTGGGTACTTGCGCAACACAATTGACTACAATCGTTTTTAATTCAAGAAAATTCCAATCACGAGTTCAAGACGAAGGATTATTGCACAAGCATTTTGGAAAGACTCAACTATCGAAATTTTAGGGATGTTTTCTTATCTTCCTTACTTTTATTTATTTTATGACAATCGGGAGATTGCCAAGTTTTTTTTTTGGGGGGGGGGGTTGATGGTTGAGTTATAGTTGAAATTTGTGCAATTTTTAAATTTTCGGGGGGTTTGTAATGCTAAATTTTTCGTGATTGATCACTATTTCTGTGCTGATTTGTGTTTGTATGGCATGCCTGTCGAAGTTAGCTAAGTATTATTTGAGGTTATATTCTTTTGAGCGTGCATAAGTGCATAAATTTTTCAAAAATTTTTATTTATATATTGTAAAATGGTACGTGTACGCAATTGATTTCGCAAAACCTTAAAAGCAGCGTCAATTCAAAACTTTTTCATGCAAAAAGCCTGTGAGTAGCCTGAGTGATTATCATCTTTGCATGTGCTTGAATAAGTTTCTGTTTTGATATCTCTTTGAAACCGCTGTGTGTAATTGATTTTGAAAATGAGGATAAGGCACAGATATAAACCCTATTTCTGGCCATATCCATAAATTTTAGCCACTATAAATTCTTAATGAGCCAATCATAGCCAAATAATCTATTTTCATTAGCCTTGAGTGATTTTTAAGTCGACTCCTGCAACCATTAAAAGCGTGGGGTAGGAGGAGTTCGTTATTTTTATTGGTTAGTTGAATTTTGAAAATTTACCAAGGAATTTATGATTTTTTAATAGTATTGGGGACCACCATCCTTAAAGGAAAAAAAAAAGAAAAGATCCCATAAAAGTAGAAAGGGGACAAAATTAAAAAGAAGAGAAAAAAGGGATGGTGAGTCGAGTTGAATTGTGTTAATCATTGCCTACGCGCTAATGAAGGCTTGAGTTTTATTGTTTATTTTATTATGAAGCCTAATGTTTAAGAGGCAAGAGTTGTGTTTGAAAGAAGAAGCGTATTATGAGCTTCAATTTCATTTAAGTGGTTTGAGCAACAAGTCGGTAGTAGAGTTACGAATTGAGAAATAGCCTATGTTTAAAGGCTATGTTATGAGTGTTTAGTGAGGTTTTTATTTTTGTACGAGGTGAAGCACATTGCTTCGTGATTAAATTGGGTTGAGTGAGTTATTGATCATGTTAGATCATGAGTTAGCCACACGACTTATATATTCCATACCCATACAAAGAGTCTTACATTACAACCCGAAAAGACCTTTTTCGATTCTTAGTTCGATAACACCCTTAATTTTTCGATTGAAAAGAGATTGATTTTCTGTTCTTATTTATTGTGCATGTATTTGTATGATTTGAGTGTATACACGTCCTATGCAGCAATGCTTGAATGATTTTGAGCGAACACCCCTATATATTACCCTTTTGAGAGGATGCATGATTTTGTTTTTGGAGCGACAATGTAATAAGGTTTGAGTGTTTGACGTTACGTTACTTGTATCTATATTATCAAAATTATGTATGTAGCATAGCACGACTCATTGCTTGAGCTGATTTTCTTACTTGTTATACTTTGAATCTATCGTTTGTTCAAGGACGAACAAACCAATAAATCGTGGGGTAGTTGATTAGCACGAGTTTGTCTTGATTTTATTTAGTATTTTAGTTCGTTTTCCTTATTGTTTTGGTATAAGTTGGATAGATTGAGCATACTTTCGTATTTTCTTATCTCCAACTTATACTATCTTATTTTAATTATAATTAATTAATTTGATGTTTATTGTAGGTATTTTGAAGTGTTTTGGCCTGAAGATAGTCGAGGGTGAGCCTACGAGTGGAGTTTCAGCGAAAACGGGCCGCGATTTAAAGAATTTGAAGCTGCCGATTTTCTGTAACGGTTTTCCCTCTGAAACCGTTCTAGTAGCCCTGGCCGACCGCAACTTTTTGTAGCGTCGACCCATGGAGTGTCGGTCGATGCACACCTGCCGATCGCTGCGCACAGTCCGCCCGAGTCGACCAGTTTACGTCGGTCGACGCAAGAACTGACGCCGATCGACGCGACGGCCCAAAATCGTGATTTTTGGGGTTTCTTGTGCGCCAAGTCATGAAATAACTATATAAACCCTTCATATTTCGGATTGAACACACAACCACGACCCAAGACACTTACCTAGGGTTGAGAAACCTATTTTCAACACCTTACAACATATTTTAAAGATCTACGTCGATGATTCAAGATCCGAAGCACCAAGACGAAGACGTTCGTTCAAGCTCCGATTTCTCGACCAAGATCAACCATCCAAAGTCCGATTTCCCAGCAATCTTTCAGCACCTTTATCTACTTAATAAGTCCTCTAAACTCTAGTTTTTCTTAGTTTAATTCTAGATAATCTATGCTTAGGATTTTAATTGTTTTCGTTTGAGTTTTTGAGCCGATTAATTATTTGGATCTTATGAACCTTCGATTGGCTGAAGCTTGAACCTTGAGATTTTTAGTTTTAATAATAATTAGTCGCTGCATTTATTCTCTTGTTCATGCTTGGTGGTGATTTGTTCATGATTAATTTAATTATTACTTTAGTTTTGATAATTGGTTCATGCTATGATATTGCTTGAGAATTTTGAGATTGATCTTATTATTCTTGAGAATCACATGCTTAGTTTAATTCGTAGAAGTTGATGCATGCTAGATAATTAATTTAGAATTAATTTTGAATTGATTTGCTTTAAAAATACCTAGATTAATAATTCTTAGATAATTTAGTTTGAAGCTCTAGTTTATTAATTAGGTTAAATTAGTTAGTTTAAAATAATTAGTTGATGCTTTAAGATTTATTAGTAGTTGATAATTTTCAAAAACCAAATTTATACAAGTTCTCGTGTTAAACATTGTGATTAAACAATCATTAAAAATTCCAAAAATCAGTTCTTGAGAGACGACTCGAGTCAAGCTTCTCAACCCTACACGCGATCCCGTTATTTTGCGAGCGAGCTATTAAATTTATGATAATTATTTATAAAGTAGGCACACACAAAAGCTCGAATCTATGGTGTAATTACGTTGGGCATCGTTTAACATATAACTAGCATAATAAATAACCCTAAGCAATTTATCCACACGTTGCCCTAAAACGGACCCCCACCTCTTCATTAGAAGCATCGCACATTATTTCAAAAGGTAGAGTCCAATCAGGTGCAACAACGACAGGGGCAGAAGTAAGACTCTCTTTAAGCTCATTAAATGCATTCATACATTCTTCATTAAAAACAAAAGGAGTGTCTAAAGTCAACAGTTTGCAAAGTGGACGACTAATTTTTGAAAAATCTTTAATAAAATATCTATAAAAACCTGCATGACCAAGTAAGCTCCTAATTCCCTTAACATCTCGAGGGGGAGGGAGGGTTGCGATTACATCAATTTTAGCTTTATCAAACTCCAACCCCTTTTAGAAACAACATGACCTAAAACAGTACCACTTTTTACCATAAAATGGGATTTCTCCCAACTCAATGTTAGATTCTTCTCAATGCAAAGCTCTAAAACCTTAGATAAATTAGATAAACAATTTTTGAAAGACGAACCAAAAATTGAAAAATCATCCATGAATACCTCAAGAAAATCATCAATAAAATCACGAAAAATTGAGAGCATGCACCTTCGAAAAGTCGTTGGTGCGTTGCACAAACCGAAGGGCATCCTTTGAAAGGCAAATGTGCCAAAATGACATGCGAATGTTGTCTTGCTTTGATCTCCTGGAGCGATGGATACTTGATAATAGCCCGAAAGGCCATCCAAAAAGTAATAGAATTTGTGTCCAGCAAGTTTGTCGAGAAGTTGGTCTATGAACGGCAGAGGAAAGTGATCCTTGCGAGTAGCTGCATTTAACTTCCTATAGTCGATACACATACGCCATCCAATAGTCAGTCGGGTAGGAACTATCTCTCCTTTGTCATTTTCGGTTTTGGTATGCCCCCTTTCTTTAGAACCACATGAATTGGGCTCACCCATTTACTGTCAGAAATAGCACAAATAATTCCTTCGTCTTTAAGCTTAAAAATTTTCCTTCTTGACCACCTCATAAAGCGTTGGAGTCAGTCTTCGTTGACTGTTACTTACAGGCCTGGCGTTGGGTTCTAGCTCGATTCTGTTCATGCAAGTAACAGGGCTTATCCCCTTGATGTCGCTGATGCTCCATCCAATAGCTTCTTTATGGGTACTCAGCACCGTAATCAATTCTCTTTCCTCGTGTTCTGCCAATGCTAAAAATATGATGAAAGGTTTTGTTTCATTGGGCTCGAGGAAAATATACTCAAATGACTTGGTAGTGATTTCAACTCCACTTTCGTCCCAAGTTCAGGTGCATTTGCTATTTCGCACATTTCTTCATCGAAATCTTCAACTTATTCATAATCTTCGGTGACTTCGTTCAAGTCTATTTCCAACATCTCTGTCACCCTGTTAAAAAATTATGTGTCGTCCTCGATGCTTAACTCATCTAGCACAGTGATCCCCTTGAGTTCATGAATACAAGATGCAATAGGATCAATAAACGAGAAATCTTCGTGCATATACTGAGAAGGAGTGTTGTGGATTTCTTTAAGTGAAAATGTGACTGTCTCACCCAAAACGGATAAGGTCATTCTCCCCTTGTGCACATCAATTAATGTATGAGAGGTGGACATGAATGGTTGACCTATAAAAATAGTATGCTCCGTGCCTTCTTTTGGAACTTCGTCGACATCAAGTATGACAAAATCAACTGGAATTACAAGTTCGCCGACTTGAAATAATACATCTTCAACTATCCCAAGCGGTTGTCTAATTGATCGACCCGCCAACTGTAGTCGCATCATAGTCAGCCTCATTGTTCCAAGGTCAAATTCTTTATATAGTGAGTACGGCATCAAATTGATCCCTGCACCAAAGTCGAGCATTCCACGTGCCGTTTGCCCATTTCATAGGGCAATAATTATGCAAAAACTCCCTGGGTCTTTCTCATTTTTGGGTAACGGACCCCTACATATGGCGCTCACCTCCTTGGTTAATTCTACTCGTTGTGTCGTTTCCAGTCTCCGTTCCCTCGCGGCTAACTCCTTGAAAAATTTAACGTACGTGGGCATCGTTTTGATTACGTTCAATAGAGGAAGGTTGATATTGATGTTTTTTTAGCAGATTATAGAGCTCCATGAATTTTTTGTTTTCTTTGGTTGGGCGTAGACGACTTGGGAAGGGAACTTTGTCTCGAACCGTAGGTGTGAACTGGTTCAGTTGCTGAGTCGGAGACTTGGAGGAATCGTCAATTATGGTGGATGGATTTGGAAGCTTCCCTTTTAGTGAACCCGGAATATAAGGATTTGGTGAGTTATGCATTTGGTCCACTGGTTTAGGGTCGTCATTTTTTGGCGAATACGCAGTTGGAATTTCTGCAACCTCTTCTTCCTTCTCTTCTAATTCGATTCCATTATCTACCTTCTTTCCACTTCGTAAAACATGAACAGCTGAAGCTTGCTCGGGTTGGCTTAGTAATTTTCCTTTCTCGTTTTCTGCCTTCACCATAAATGCTGCCATTTGGCCCATCATTGTTTCTAAATTCTTCACACTTTTGGAGAGGTCATTCAAAACTTCTCCCTGCTTATTAACTTGCGTAGTCAGATTTGCGAGCCCGTCTCTATTTCTGATTGTTTTGGTGACTTGGTTTTGTTGCCAAATTAATAATTAATCATTTGGCTGTATTGGAGCAGGTGTCAGTCCAGGAGATTTGTTTGGTGGTGGTGGTGAATTAGTTTGTGTGGGGGAGTAGTGTGGGTTTCCAGGCCCCCATTTTAAATAAGGAGAATTACGTTGCACCTGAAATTTAGTTGGAGGTCTGTGCGCATGAGTTGGAAGGTTTTGTTCACGCATTTGATCCTTAATGGCATACGCTTCGGCTTCACATTCATCGTAATACACCATTTTTCACGTATCCACTAAATGTCCTTGCTCTCCACAGCGGTTGCATGTTTCAGTGATTATGTTGCTCGGCACCTCAGTTGCCTCATTAACTCTTAATTTTCGTGGTCTAGAATTTGTTTGTCTTGATTCTTCGCTCATCCTCTCAAACAACTGCTTAGCTTCCGTCGCCGTCAAGTATCCAAAATCCCCTCCAGCGGCTGTCTCAACATTATTCTTGTAAGAGTCCAGTAGTCCTTCATAGAAGAATTTGTTGACAATCCCTGGAGAGTTGTGGTGATGTGGGCAAGATTTCCATAAAGTTTTGTATCTATCCCATGCTTCGTGTAGCAACTCCCCATCTTGTTAAACAAAATTAGCGATTTGCCTCCTAATGTGGCTCGTTGTTTGAGCTGAGTAGTATTGATTAATAAATTTGCCGCTCACCATAGGCCAATCAGTCAACAATTGAGGTTCTAATGAGAGTAGCCAAGACTTGGCTTTATCTTTCAAAAAACATGGGAAACACACCATTTGAAGATCTTCGTGATGAAGTCCCAGTGATGGAATTCTACTTACTTCTGCATAAAATTATTTAAGAAAAGCTAATGGGTCTTCGTTGGCGAGACCATGGAACGTCGGGAGGTTGTTGATTATATGAGGTTTAAGCTCAAAGTCTCTTGCACTTCTCCCCAACACAATACCAGAACTATAGGGGCCTACTTGAGGGGTTGTGAAATCTTGTTGTCTTGGTTCGCGCACCCCTCTTTGGTGCCTCTCTTGATTGTTAGGTCTCACGTAGTTTCTTTTCTACTCGTTTGTTTCATTGTAGTGATTATTATAGAGCCAGTCTTCAATCTGCTCGTCTCCTGGGTAAGATCTTTCAGAATAGTTATCTTGGTCGTGGTGATGGTGGTTTCTATTTCCTCCTCCTCCTCGCTCTACATTCTGGTCCATCATGTTTCGTTGAATATTTTCCCAGTACTCCCGAGGTTGTGCTGGTCCTTCGGGGCGAATTGGTTCGCTTCTGTTTTTGTTTCTTTGTCGTATAGGAGGGTTCCTTGGTGGTTGATTGTTATTATTGTTGTGAGTAGGATCTACGCATCTTAACATTATTTCAGGAACTGTGTCAATCAGTGGTAGCGGACAATTCGCTTTCAGATATGTGAGGAGGTCTTGCTTGATTGGAACGATGAATATTATCGATGAATGGTGCAAGTTCGAGTCTCAGTGACCTTCTATCTAACATATACTCAACAGCCAATTAAACGCATCGAATGGAAAAAATAATTATACAAATAGACGGTTGAAAAGAAATTAAAACGGACAAACATATTTTTGAAACCTTTGCTTTTGTCCCCCGGCAACGGCGCTAAAATTTTGATTCAAGCTTAATGCACCTATTTTATAAACTATTTTGTCAAAACATTTTAAGCTTGCCCGCAAGAGAACGGGATCACTTGTAGGTGGGTAAGTTGACTCGAGTCTATCTCAAGGAACATGCACTCGGAATCTCAAATAGTTGTTCGTTCACAAAGTAACATGAAAACTTGAACAAATTGGGGGTTAGGTTTGCTTGATTATCTAATAATTTAAAGAACTTGAACATTAATTAAAACTAGGTAACTTAAACTAAGTAATTTACTAAGAACATGTAAATTTAATCCAAGAAACCAATCTAAACATAAATGATAAAAAATTACCTAAACATTTAGTAAAGTATCTAAGCATGAACGATATTAAACCAATAAAACTGAACTAAATGAAAGAATACGAATTCAAATATCAAAAGTAACTAAGGTTCGAAGCATAGAACAATTCAAGGACAATTATTTAAAAACTACTACTTAATCGCATAAATTAATCTAAGAAAGCAATTAAAGAGATTAGAGTACTTAGTAAAGCTAAGAAATGCAGTAAATTCTCCAGCTATTCCAGAGGAAATGCGTAGACCTTGACCGAAAATCGAGTCACGAACTAACGGTTGGAACTTGGAACTTGCAACCATCGATTCTCCGATCTCAATCTATTATTATGTTGATATGGGATGTGAAGGTGTGTTGTCTTTGAGTCTAATGACCAAAAGTAGGGTTATAGTGGTATTATGTGTGTTTTGGGACGGATTAAGAGAGGGTTTTATATAGTTTTCCCTTGTCTTGGAGCACAAGTTAGGGTAAAAATACGTTTTCTGGGTAGGTAACGGTAACACTTAACGGTAAGAGTGACCGCTAACTATACCGTTAACCCTCTCTGGGTAGTCTCTGTCCATCTGTAGTGGTGTTGGTAGCGGTAAGAAAGTAATCATTAAGTCCGCCGCTAACCTCTCCGTCACTTCATAACAGTGTAACTAGCGGTATGAAGATACCGCTAAAGTCACCGTTAACTTGGTCTGGGAGCTCTCTGTCCATCCTTAGCGGTTTAGGTACGATGATGGTAACAGTTATAGATACCGTTAACTCCCAGTTTCTGCTACTCCTTCGCCGGAAGGCTCGATTCTCGTCCTCTACTAATTAAACTTCATCCCTTAAGCGCTGAACTCTCCGGCTACTTAGGTGTAAGATGAAAAACAGAGAATAATCACCTATTTGCATCAATTTCAATCACAACACGGTAAAATAAGCTGGAAGTATAAATATACGATATTAAGCTTAAACTACCCAACTTATACCAAAAACAAATAGAAAAACGAACTAAAATACTAATAAATATAAGGACAAATATGTACTAATCAGCTGCACAGCAGACAGGGCAAGGTGACCACTATACTCCAGGAGATTTTTGAGAAGGAACTCCATCCCGTCGGGTGGTGCTATAAGGCGGTCCCTAAGGAGACTAAGGAGTTCTGGTGGGAGATGTTTAAGGTAATTATTATTTTATGTCCAAATTTGTTAATACTTACCGTAACTACACAATCATATGTATCAATTAAATTGTAATTATTATTTTATTTTGCAGGAGATTTATTATTGGGGCCCGGAGGAGTATAGTGATCAACGGATAAAGAATGTATTTTTTCGGATGATCGGGGAGAAGTACGGGAGGCAGCTGAACGAGTATAAGCAGTATATTGCTAAATATGGTGGTCAGAGGCCGGGATGCGTTATAGAGGAGGTCTATAGGTAAACAATTCTGTTATATATTTTCTTATTAAATTAGAATTTTTTATCTATAACATATAATTTATACCATCTTATATATCATGCATCTCAACTAGTAATATTAATGTGAGTCTCTTTCTTATTTTTAACTTAATCTTTGGTTTTAATGTAGAATTTTAATAACGAGTTGTATTTCAGGAGGAGTACGAGTGACAGTTGGAGAAGGAAAAGGAACGTGCGTCTTCCCAGGATGTAAGTAGCGAGGTTGACCCTGATCGGGTTTTCTTTGACATCGTCGGGTCGAGCAAGGGATGGCATTACAGCATCGGCTCGTATGGGAAGGTGGTGGCTGCTGCGAAGGGTTTTTTCACAGGCCTCTCTTCTTCCACCTCCTCCCAGGCTGATAGGACCCATGTCAGAGAGCTCAAGGCGCAGCTCCAGGCTCAGAGGGAGGAGTTGGAGGTCACCAGACAAGCTCAGGAGGCGCAGAGGGTGGAGTTTAAGGCGATCCAGCAGCAATACGCCGAGTCTGAGTGACGACGTGCGAAGCAGCTTGAGGAGCAGCGCCGACAGCAGGAGGCATCTGAGCGACGACGTGGGGTGGAGCGTGAGGAGCAGCGCCGGCAGCAGGAGGCATTTCAGGAGCAGATGAATACCCGGATGACTGACCTGTATGCTCGTTTCAAGCAGTACCCCCCTCCCCATCCATAGGACAGTTTGATTTTGATAAAAACTTTGTTACTGTGTTGGACGCATGTAATAATTCTAAAATTTTAAATATTTTTGTAATAATTGGTTTATTTATTTGTCTTTTTATTAATGATTTTTTATAAATTTTTGGGGAATTTTAATAATTGAACAGGAATTAAAATTGAAATTGAAATTTAAAAATTATTTACAAAAATAAATAAAAAGCCAAGGGGAAATTTCCTCGGAAATCCCTCGGAAAATCAAAAATTAAAGCAAAACTAAGCCCTCGGTTTTCCGAGGGAACATACCCCCTCGGTTTTCCAAGGGAATAAATGGCCCTCGATTTTCTGAAGGAAAGTTCCCCTCGATGATCCGAGGGAATGTTTCCCTCGGTTTTCCGATGGATAATTGCCCCTCAGAAAATCGAGGCGTATAAACCCTCGGAGATTTCGAAGGCGACCAGCCATCGGTTTTCCCTCGGTTTTCTGACGGTTGTATGGGGGATTGTACCGACAGTTGAGACCCTCGATTTTTCCCTCGGTTTAATTTTCCGTGGAAAATTGCACTCGGAAAAATTTATCGAGGAAGGTTTTTTTCTGAGGGAATATTTTCCTTGGTTTCGTCCAAAACTTAGGGATTTTAACTCAAAACCGAGGGAAAAAACCCTCGAAAACTGCTTTTTTTTTGTTGTGAGGGTCACAGTTCAAGGAAAATTTTAAACACAAGTTTGGTAAGGGTTTATTAAATAAATATTGTATTTTTTATTGAAAGTTGAGAAAATATTACCAAAAAAAATTGAAAAAGTAGGTCGGTACGCCACTTGGAGTGGCGTTCCGCTCACATTCTAGAAGGTATAAATAAGAACCGTTCTAGAATGTCAGCGGGACGCCACTCCAAATGGCGTCCCGGACCTAAAAGACATTCTAGAAGGTAGAATTAAACAACCGTTCTAGAAACAATTACTTGACATTTTCTCAAAATCAATAATTTTTTCATTTACAAATAAAAGCAATTTTATTAAATAAATAATTAAAAACTAAACAAGAAACGAGTAAATTTGAATTTTCAAATAATTAATAATTTCTCACAAAATAAATAAATTAAGACTTTTTTCACATAATTAATAATTTCATATAAATTTGATTTTTCACATAATTAATAACTTCATATAAATTTGATTTTTCACATAATTAAGAATTTTACACAAAATAAATCAATTAACAAATTTAATTATTCACATAATTAATAATTTCATCACAAATCAATAAATCTAAGTTTTACAACCAATTAAAAATTGAAATTAACAAAAACATATAAATTCACAAACATATAAATTATTAATTATGTGAATAATTAAATTTGTTAATATGTAATTTGGTTTATTTTGTGTAAAACTCTTAATTATGTAAAAATTTAAATTTATATGAAATTATTAATTATGTGAATAAATTCTTAATTTATTTATTTTGTGAGTAATCATTAATTATGTAAAAATTCAAATTTATTCGTTTCTTATTTATTTGTTAATTATTTAATAAAATTAATTTAATTTGTAAATGAGAAAATTATTAACAAATTTAATTTTTCACATAATTAAGAGTTTTACACAAAATAAACCAATTTACATATTAACAAATTTAATTATTCACATAATTAATAATTTATATGTTTGTGAATTTATATATTTTTGTTAATTTCAATTTTTAATTGGTTGTAAAACTTAAATTTATTGATTTGTGATGAAGTTATTAATTATGTGAATAATTAAATTTTTTAATTGATTTATTTTGTGTAAAATTCTTAATTATGTGAAAAATCAAATTTATGAAATTATTAATTATGTGAAAAAAGTTTTAATTTATTTATTTTGTGAGAAATTATTAATTATTTGAAAATTCGAATTTACTCGTTTCTTGTTTAGTTTTTAATTATTTATTTAATAAAATTGCTTTTATTTGTAAATGAGAAAATTATTGATTTTGAGAAAATGTCAAGTAATTGTTTCTAGAACGGTTGTTTAATTATACCTTCTAGAATGTCCTTTAGGTACGGGACGCCACTTGGGGTGGCGTCCCGCTCACATTCTAGAACGGTTCTTATTTGTACCTTCTAGAATGTGAGCGGGATGCCACTCCAAGTGGCGTACCGACCTACTTTTTCAAAAAAAAAAATTTGGTAATATTTTCTCAACTTTCAATAAAAAATACAATATTTATTTAATAAACCCGTTTGGTAACAACATTATTCTCAACTAAGAAATTTATTGAAACATCCCCATCACATAAATGGCATCACAGGACTTACAGATTTGCAAATCATGGCCATCTGGACAGAATTATTCTTGACATGAGCGAGAGCTTGTTGTTCTCTCTTCCGGATCAAAAGCAAAGGATCTGAATGAAGTTTCCTCCACAAGTCATTGGCTGACTGAGACTGCGGCTTCTCCTCAAACAATGCTCCTGGCAGAGCCGATTGATGCAATAAAAAATCACCATTTACCCCAACCATTAACATTCAAAACCCTAAATTTAAATCTCAAAAAAAATAATCGTTTATAACTATATATAGAGAGAGATCCAATCTTCAATTGAATAACTACCTTTGCAGCAGAGGGCGATGATCCAATGGCTTCTGGATCGGTCTTGGATAAAGATTCAAGCTCCTTGAAACTGGAACTCCCCTTCCCCACAGCTAATCCTAATTCGTGCAAGAAATCCAATCGCTCTTGCTTCCTGAAATCATAAGCCCTAATTTGGTAACAAAGACCCCAAAATCCAACCCCAAAGACAAAAGTAGCTCATTTGGTTTTTGACAAAATCGAGAATGTGGATGGAGCCGGCGTGTGTGGCGAGAGCGATTATGCGTTGGGCGGCGGTGATACACGAAGCGACGTCGCTTTGGAGGAGCGATGGCACGCTGCCGCCCATCCGCTGGTACTTGAGCCGCGGCTCTTCCTCCGGCTCTGAATTCTCCTCTTCCGATTCTTCTCTTTTGTTGTCGCCTTCCATCCATTCTCCGAAGGATTCGGTGACTTTGTAGAATTTTTTTTACAAGTATTGGAGTCAACACGTTTTGCGACGGGATAATTGGGGGTTTATTATATTCCAGAACGTCTTTGAAAAATTCCATTCTAATTAATACGATATACAAGAATGCTTTTTTAAAAGGCATTCTAAATAATTGCGTATACAAGAACGTCTTTTTTAAAGATATCTGATATACCAGAACGTCTTCAAAAAAGACGTTCTAGTATGTGACTCTTTTATTACGAAAATGCCATCGGTTGACATTCTAGAACGGATCCGTCTGAGACGTTCTAGAATGTCTGTTTTAGAATGGTTTTTTTGTACTAGTGATATATGAAGAAGAATGCTCGAGACTAGTGAAGACTTGGTAAAAGTTTCAGATGCATACCCCTTTTATTTATGTACCTTTCAAAGATAATATAATTATGAGTTCTCCATAACCGTTTGCACAATGGGAAATTGATATTGTAAGACCCTTTCCACCTACTGTGGCCCAGAAAAACTATTTGGTGGTGGCATTAGATTATTTCACCAAGTGATTGGAGGATGAAGTTGTGGTGTCCATCACAAAACATAGAATGATGGTTTCTATTTTTGATAATAATTTTCGTAGGTATGAATATCCGCGGATTCTTATTTCTAATAACGATACTCAGTTTAATGGGAAGAGGATACGAGCTTGGTGCAAGGAGGTGAAAATGAAGTAGAGGTTTGCCTCGGTAGCACACTCGCAAGCTAATGAACAAGTTGAAGTGACTAATAGAGTTTGGTGTAAGGCATTAAGATGTAGCTGAAAAACTCTGGAGGTTTGTGAGTAAAAAAGCTATCATCCATTTTATGAGTCTCTTTTTAATTTTGTTTACTGAATGGAAGCTATCATCTCAGTTGAGATTGTTGCCGAGTATCATTGAGTACATGCTTATGATTCAGAGGTAAATGAGAAATTGGCAAAAAAAAGCTTTAGAGGTGACCAGTGAGTTACGAAAGTAATCTGCAGCTCAGGTGGAGAGATATACATAAAATATACAAAGTTCTTATAGCTTGTGAGTTAAAAAGTGGCATCTCCTGGTAAGGGAACTAGTATGGAGAAGGGCTGGTGCGATACATCATACAATAGAACTGAATCCTAATTGGGAGGGACCGTATAAGATAACTAAAGTTTTGATGGAAGGTGCTATGTTCTGGAAGTTAAGTAGGGGAACTCTGTGCCATGAACTTTAAACGTTTGTCACCTTAAGAAGTATTATACTTAGTATTACTAGTCCCTATTTATAATGTTTTATTTATTGAAACTTTATATATGATTCTCATGATGAGTTATGAGGAATAAAATATTTTGTTTCTTTAAGTATTTACTCAATGTATCATATTCAACAGTGGAAAAGTCGAGCTGTGGATGCTACCCTTATATAAAAAGTATATATCTTATTTGACATTGATAAGGTCAAATGAAGGCGTGGACAAGATGTGGCTACGATGCTCGGGTAATGAGTATACATCCTATTCGACGTTGGCGAGGTTGAGTTATGGCTGCGATGCACAGGTAACTAAGTATGTATCATGTTAGATGTTGATGAGGTTAAATCAGGGCGAGGTTGATCAGTGGATGTGATAGTCGGGTGATTAAGTATATATCATATTTGATGCTGATGAGGTTGAATGAGGAAGAGGTTGAGCTGTAGCAATGCTCGGATAATTAAGTGTGAATCCTATGTGATGTTGACGAAGTCGAGCTATAGCTATGATTCTTGGGTAATAAGCACGTATCCCATTCGATGCTGACAAGGTTGAATGAGGGCGAGGTCGAGCTGTGACTATAATACTTAGGTAATAAGTATGTATCATATTCAACGCTGACGAGGTAAAATAAGGGCAAGGTCGAGCTATGACCGTAATGCTTAGGTAATAATTATGTATCTTATCGCTGTTGAAGAGATCAAATGAGGTAGAGGTCAATCCATGGTTGTGATGCTAGGGTCATTAAGTATAGACCCTATTCGGCAATAATGAGGTCGAATGAGTGCGAGGTCAAATTGTGCTACGCCGCTTGGATAATTATGTATCATATTCGACGTTCACTAGTGCAGAAACAGTTTTTAAGAACGCCTGTTTCTGCAAATCCAGAACGCCCTACTGAGGCGTTCTGTATGGAGCTGTTCTTGAAAGTCTGACAATCAAGAACGCCCTGCTGAGACGTTCTTGATTGTCAGACTTTCAAGAACGATTTTCAGAGACGTTCTGAAAAATATTTCAGCCGTTCTAGAAAGTCATTTTTACAGGTTTCGCACGTTCTGGAAAATAACTTTCCAGAACGTCTTTTTTTAAGACGTTCTGGAAAATATACTTTCCAGAACGCCTCGAAAAACAGGCGTTCTGGAAACTATACTTTCCAGAAAGTCTCTAAAAAAGGCGTTCTGGAAACTATAGTTTCCAGAGCGTCTCTAAAAAAGGCGTTCTGAAAAGTATACTTTCCAGAACGTATCTAAAACAGACGTTCTGGAAACTATACTTTCCAGAACGTCTCTAAAAAGAGGCGTTCTGGAAAGTTTACTTTTCAGAACGGGTTTTTCAATAACCGTTCTAGAATTTAGTAAAAAATTAAAAAAAATTAAATGATAGCAGGTGCCAACAAATACATCAAATTTCATTCGAGATTCGCTTTTCCAGGCCTGCTCATATATTACAATTTTATTACCTATTTAATTCATAAAACACATTTTATTTATATAATCCCAAGATCAAACAACACATGTCATTAATCACAATAATACACAATTACCATAATATATCAATACAAACAACACAAGGGAATAACAAAAATAATGAAGGGAGAAAAATCAATGGATAATATATATGAAATATAGAGAGCCTGTTGTTCGAGGCCTATTTGTTCAGTACATACAGAGGCAATGTGGTGGAAGTCCTCATAATTCATCTGCACAATTACAAATGAAGTTCATCCAAGTATAAGTTTATTTGACCAATTATAAACAAGCCTCAGCTTCCTTGAATTTGTGAACTTAAAAATACATAGATAACAAATAATGGAAAAACTGAAATTTAAATATAGTAAAAAAGAAAAAAGAGAAGACTATATCACGGAACCATGAGTCATAGAAACATGAAATACATATTGCAGCATTATGGCACCACCTAAATAATTTCACCAAATTAAAGGTGAATTTAATGCAATTCATACAGAAATATGGAATATGGAACGTGTACACGACTTGCAAGCTATAACCAGTTTTGTACTAACTGCATCTTATATTCACATATATGTGGAAATGCAAGTAGCATAGATAAGTCAGGCAACTGAAGGTTGTTGATTAACTCTCTTCAGTATCGGATATGTTGGCCATGTCATGAAAGTCATAGAGAATGAGAATTTCAAAAATATGCAAAACTATTAGATAACAAAAAAACTCATTGTGAGCTATGACTAATTTGACACTAATTGAATCGCATATTTAGGGAGCATGTGATGATGCATGTTGGATAAGTAACTCACTGAAGGCTATTCAAATAGAGATCTTCAATAAAAACTTATACTCCACTAATATCAGAATAGACACTTTTTATGGACTACATTCATTATTATCTCCAGGCATGCAAGGCAACTGCGCTTGAGGATAAAAAGAGAAACAAAAAGAAAATGGGAAAATATGGATGAACAATAACTTACCTTTTCAGCACCAGTTGCAAACCCACATAGCGTCCAGGTCATCAGCATTCAGCAACAGATCAGATTGTTTCTGATTAAAGAAAATCATTATTTTTAATTGTGGATCAAAAAACAAGTATATTCAAGCAGCTTCTAACATTCTACAAGCTGAAGTACTGTTCAATTATGACTAATGCAAGAAACAACTGATAATGAACTGAAAGAAAAACAAATTCCCCCACACTCGCCCATGAGGGTGCAGGCATATTAGTTTAAACCAGGAAACAAAAACCTACACCAAAAGCTACAAAACAGACTAATTTGCACACTCAAAGTCAAGGATGTTAACCTAATATAATATTGGCACTGGAATAAAATTAGATCTACGGGTTGAAACAAAAATTAAGACCAAATACCTTGAGAAACCGATACTTTGCTAGCCTCTAGACCCTATGACTGATGGAACCTTCTTCGGGTTTCTGAAATTATGAAACATATGTACGAGTGCTCAGGAGAAGAAGTACAGAACGTTAACATAGGAAATCACCCAATTTCAAGATATACCTTCTTGTAGAAGCTTGGAATGGTACCAGCTTCAGCGCTCTTCTGTTGCTTCACTTTAAAAATATCTAGCAAAATTCGTTTGATCTCTAGCTCTTGAAGGTGAAGGATATTCGTGACCACCTGTAAGAAATAAAAAGTAAATACATTCAACATTTACGAGTTAAGAACCTAAGTATTGTTCCCTAATTTCCAGCATAAACATTCAAGATATGAGAACTCATACCGTGTTTAGGAACTCTCTAACATGTGAAACAACAATAAATGTCTTTGGCCATTTCACCGGGTATGGAGATCAAGGTGATTCTGCCACACGAGTTAAAATGCATGTGAGATATTGCATTTACATGTATGAATGATAAGAACCATAGTTACATATTGGTAAAAATAAAAACCAATATGTAACTATCTGAGGTGAACCGACCTTTAAGTAACTGAAAACATCCTGTTTAAAACCCTGCTTTTTCATCTACCCTCCATCAGCACAAGAGTCATAATTCTTGGAGTCAACGTCAACAACCAAATCAATCTCCACTTCTGCACTCCCTGGCTTCACCCTCACCTAAAATATGAACCACAAAGCATCCTTTTAGCCCAAAACAAATTCATTTACCATGTTAATAAGAAATACAACAAACATTTTCATAATATTCATTTGCAGATAGAAAGTCGAGCACACCTCTTTGCATCTTTCCTCCATTTCATAATAATGTTTTGCCCTTCGTCAGTTGATTGAGCAAGCAGCTCCAACACTTTCATCCGATAATTGCAATAGGAACATGCTTAAGACAATCAACTAATAAGTTGATTTCGTATGAGTTTATTATATATACCAATGATCAAAAGTTCAATGACGAGGCCACAAAAGTCGATAATCTACAATTATGTAAAACTTTCTCCTTCTGTTAGCTTGAGAATTACAATGCAATTGTCATTAAAATGGCAGCGAATCAAGTAAAATCTTGAGATGAGGTCTCATTTCTATTCTCAAAATGAGTATTTTATCCATCCAGCTATGAATTAGTAACAACATTGAACACGGTAAGCAAAAGGTCTCCTCTATGGTACGTTAAACTTCATTATTTTTTAAAAATTATTGATGTACCAAAGTCGAGGTATGATGAAAAATGACTTTCTATTGAACTAAAAACAAATACTGAAAACAACCACTGTGTTTAAACAAGCATGTACACAATGTAAGTCATAAGCAACAACACGAAAAACGAAAGCCCAGTGAAAGTGAGGAATACTGGCAACCACAAGAAGTATGGTTTTACTTCAATAAATTGATTTCAGGGCTTGAATTTGTTCTAATGAGCACAAGAAGCTAATACCTTACTACAAATTCTTTCTTGAGTTGCCTAAAGTTAGATAAGTAGAATAGAACATCACTATATCCGAATTCCAATATTGTTAATTCCTATCATCACTCACATGCTCCATGCTAATTTAATTGCATCAAAATTTAAAAAGCACCAAGAAACTTCGTCCTGACATATATCCCATTCTTTAGTTAGGTTTCCACAATTTCAATCCACCAAAACAATAACCATTTTCAGACATCTGTTCCATCGATCTCAGTCATAGAAATGCAAAGAATTCAACAGACTTAGATACCAAAAATAAATATGTACTGCTTCAAGCATATTAGCCTATTTACTATTTTCGGTAATAATTATGCGTGACTATAGCGACGTGAAACCTTTAGGCGACTCCGTGATATAAATTTTTGTATCGAAGCTTATTTTACGCAATCAATGAATTTAACATAATCTTTACTATATTATCTTCTTCTAATAACCCTACAAAATCAAATAAATATACAGAGAGCATATAAAAAACAACAAAGCAACAAAGGAAAGTATCATCAACACTAACCCGATTATTCCACCAATACAATCATAGAATTCCTCAAATTCTCCAAGCATCTTCAACAGCAACCTCAATGCCTCTCTCTCTCTTCGTCTCGCAAGCCTTCATTTCTACCCCCTCCATTCGCATCCCATTTCTCAATCATCTCCGCCAACGCATAAAGCACGTTTTTAATAGAACTCCTCCCCATTTCAAGCTCTCCGTTCTCCAAACCTCTCCCGAATTCACCCAGCACGTGCTCCTGACCAGCTGCCACCACGCATATCATCAAATAGACTTCATACTCGCTCAAACTCTCCCCCACAAAATCACATCTCGTCAACTTGAAAAACGACTTAACTCTATAATCAGATACGATCGTCCTTAACCACAGCGTGTTCGAAATCTGAGGCTTGCACGCGATCTGATACTGAAAAGATGGCCTCCGAAATGTCGAGGGACCTATTAAAAGAGCCAAGAGTAAGATTATTACTCGGCTTTCTTGCCGACACCACTTCGACAGACGATTT
>BMAC01001200.1:305094-322878 GCA_014905375.1 Phtheirospermum japonicum | reverse complement strand
CTTTGTTTTATTTAGGAGTCTAGATTTATTTTCTAAAGGTAGTTTAGTATTTTATTTAGTTTTCTTATTTCTAGTTTAACTTATTTATCAAGAGTAGGAGTCTTGATTATTTATAAGGGTGAACGGCGTAAATGACAAGCACACACGGAAATTAGGTTTGAAGGCAAGAGCACTAGGCGTACTCAAGAAAGCAGAACACAAGACCAACTTCCAAGAAAGGCAAACATACAAAATGGAATATTGTCGAGAATAATATCCTCAAAAATTCCCCCCTTTTGCCTTTCTAGACATACACACAAATGACATAGGCAGGACACACACACACAAAAAAAAAAAAAAAAAACTCCCCTGAGTTCAACGACCCCCCTGAATAAACATTATTTCACACCTCAAAACAAAAGAAATAAAAATGTTTATGTAGCAACCAGTCATAACATAAAAATAGACTAAGAGAAGCATGGTCACTCAAAGACCACGAGTTCTCTTAGATCGTCGAGCAGATGACGATGTCCCTTCATCAGCCTTCCTCTTCCACAGCAACTTCTTCATCCTTTTTAGCTTCTCGTTTCTCAACAAGACCTTCCTCCTCGTGCTTAAGCTGGCCAACACCTCGGCAGCTTGTCCATCAATATCCTCAGCAACCGCATCTGCATCCTCGACCCCCTCAGTTTCTCCCCCTTGTTCAAAAAGAAAAAGGGCCTCATACCACAAACTGTTGGGAATCGATGGTACCGTCGCGCAGCGGAAAACAAAAATTTTTTAAATAAAAGGAAATTGAATCGAATTCAATTGACGACGGTCCAATTTTAAAATCAATTAATTCAAACAATGTTTAATTGCTTATATAAATAGAAACAATTCGATTTTCACAAAATCGAACAAGCATGTTCCAATTCTATTTAAACATATATATATATTAATATATTAAACATATATATAACAATTATATATATAATAATATATTAATCATATATTTAATTACATATATTATACATATATCAAGAACAAATATATACATAATATATATATTTAATTAGCATGCACATAACAAATATATATAACATGCATTACATATAGTACATACATAACACACAGCATGCATCTTATGGCGTAACCCTATGACTAGGAACAAGTTCGACGAGTTACATTACGTGCTRGATTATCTCACGGTTCTRCTAGACYAATCYACCGTAATARAGTAACTTCATCAGGACCATACCTATGCAACTAGCATGGRACAAAAGATATGGAATGCCAATAAGTATGAAAGATATTATTACGAATAAAAATGATTGTATTACAAGAGAATGGTCAGACCACAGCCACAAGTTGGCTTGTTGGTCACTCTATTCTAACACAAACCCCACACGGCCTGAAGCTGGGCAATCTAATTGTCGAGTAAGGCAAGTTGAGCCCTCACAACTTGAGGCGGGAGTTTGAACATGTTGGGAGCGGTGTTGTGAGTCGCAGAACCGTCACCACGCACAACACCAGGCCGAACAGGCGCTTGCCAGGGCAGATCGACAACACGGGCACCCGACAGGTGTTGACTACGTAAAGTGAACCACTCAACCTCCCCAGTCAGCACACCACCTCCAGAGGGCGTAAAACCTTGATGCTCCAGCACACTATAAATAAGAGACGGAAAGCAAAGAGAGGAAGCCGTTTTGGATGTAGCAAACCTGGTGACCGCATCGAAAACCTGCTGACCAAAGTTGAACTTGATTCCATGACCAAACTTGAAAAGGAACTGGTCTTGAGGACGAGTCAGAACAATTGCATTCTTTGAAGGTACCCAATTGAAAACAACAATCTTATGCAACACTAAGTAAAGGGAGGTCAACTTTGAGCTTGGCAATTGCTCGCGCCACTTGGTCAACAGCCCACCAGATAGGAAGTGGATGACTTCATCCATGTCGTCAATAGTAGAATCACGATGATATGCCTCAGTTCCAATCAAATCATTTATCAAATCTGGGGTAAAGGAGTAGAGTTTCCCACGAACGTATACTTTTCCAAAATTCGCAGAGGCGGGATTTGCAACAGAGGGAAGTAGATTTACATAAAACTCCAGAACCACAGAACGAACAAAAGGCGTTGCGGCACATACCGTGGAATAAATTCCCCAATGTTCTAAGAATTCAATCAGATTTTGGCGCTTGAAAAGCTCCACAGTCACCCGTCTCTCATCAATCATACCCCGATCATGGTAGGTAGAAAACATCTCCTCTGCTGCGGATGTTAAAAACTCCAATGAGAGAGGAACCATGTCCTCAATTTTGACTTCCGCAGAGGCAGGAGAGTCACCAGAGACACCCTCTGAACCAGATCGATGAGAGGGAGCTTGAGTAGAAGCAGCAGTCGATTCACAACTGGAGGGTGCTTGGGTAGAAGCAGCAACGGGTGATGTTGGCTTTGTTGACATGTCACCGGTCCCAACATCATTTTTTGGAGCGACAGCAGGCAAAGGGTCCTTGGACTTCTTATTCGTCGTCTTCTTAGGAGGTAGGAGGTCCCGAATAAAGATCTCGTCAGATGGATTGGGGGGATACTCAAACCCTAAATCGGGTTCAGGTTGGGTGAACCTCAGGAATAGGAACGATAGTAGGAGTAGCATCAACATGCTTGGAAGAACTGGAGACCTCTCCAGTAAAAAAGTGCACAACCTCATACGGAGGAGAGGAGTATTCAGTTTCAGTCGAGCTGGGCGACCTTTTCATATGGGCTGGCGGGTTCTTCTTGTCAGCGTGTGTGTGTGTGTGTGTGTGTGTGTGTGTGTGTGTGTGTGTGTGTGTGTGTGTGTGTGTCTAGGGGTGGGTTCACGTGGGAACCAATCCCTGTGTGGGAAATTATAAACCTGCTATATTACATAGGATATGATGCTATTTGTTAATCATGTACATGCTAACTAAGATAATAGTAAAAATCAAATGAACATAAAAACAGCAATGTTAAAATACAAATAGCATTTTGCATTATATAATTAGCATCACTTATAATTTAATATAGCAGTTCCTTGGTTCCCACCTAGAGATTTGGTTCTCACATGATCCTATATATATATATATATATATATATATATATATATATATATATATATATATATATATATATAGAGAGAGAGAGAGAGAGAGAGAGAGAGAGAGAATTGGGTTCAAATTAGAACCCCACCCTTATTTGTGAACGTAGGGACATTCTATAGCCATTAGATGAAAGAAATTGGCGGTCAGGATTTGTTACTGATCTTCTCCATTTTTACCATGGAAGGGTATGAAAGTTTTCTTTAATTATGCATTCAATTCCAACAATCATGTTAATTCAACTTATTTCTATTTTTCACGCAATCATGAATATTGTCCCTAGATTCACCTTTTTCCTTTTTTTTCGTGAGTTTGTAAATCAATGTCTTCCTTTTTCTTTCATCATCAACAAAATCCATAATACAAAAATACATAAATTAAAATCCTAGATCCCCAAATCAAGCACAACGGGCTTACACGTATGATTGGATGATCTTCAAAGTCCGGTGACGAAAAGATTTGCGGCAAAAATGATACGAGGCTGGGACAAAAAAGGCGACTGCATCACCGTGAGAGGCGTTGTGAAGGATTATAGATTGTCCTTCTCGGAACTTTATTGGAGGGGATTTTTTTTTATTTTCTTTCAATGAAATTAATTAAGGAAATTGAATTAATTTTTTTGGCTAGTTATTAACTATATTTATCTGTTCTATTTATTCTTGTTATTGTTGCTTGAATTTTTTGGTTGCACCTTTATATTTTTGTTGGATTAGGAGTTTTTTTTTTTCGAAGCACTCATATGTAATACATCATCAAAGCATAAGCAATTACTATTCAAAGTATTGCATATGTTTAGAAAGCATGTTCGACACGTATTGTGCATTTCAAATTCGAATAAGTCTTATTATAACCTAGTTGCACTAAACATATTCAAAAGATCGAATAAAGCATTTACAAACACAATAAACAACACTAATATATTTATATCGAAGCACCTTTTTATTTCCCTATTTTATTATATATCCATTGATATAAAATACATCTATGAAGCATTAGCAAATAAACACCAAAGTACTATAATTATTACTTAGCAGCACACCATAAATATATAGTCTCGATTATTAATATTTATTTATTGGTACTAGTGCAAGTTTAATGACAATATAAGTTTCCATTTTACAACATAAAAAAGCACTTAACCATATTGATCAAAGTATTGTAACACACAATAAAAAGTACTTTATCACTTGTTATTATCACCAACAAAGTTTGAGATTTGTGGGTGGAGGTTTTTGGTAGGCTATAATTTGTGGGTGTAGATCTTTGGTAAGTTATAATTTGTGTTCCAATAATCATGGTCAATAGGGAAGGGCGAGATTTGTGGAATCTTGTGAGACTAACAAGTGCAAGTTTTGCAAGTTTTCGTTTTACAACTTAGAAAAAACACTTAACCATATTGATCAAACCACTGTAACACACAATAAAAAAACACATTATCACTAGTTATTATCACCAACAAAGTTTGAGATTTGTAGGTGGAGTTTTTTGGTAAGTTACAATTTTTGTTCCAATAATCACGTATAAATGGGGGAGGGCGAGATTTGTGGAATCTTGTGAGACTAATTTTCCCCTATTCTCCTTGTTCCAACAGACACATTCCTTTCATTTTTACCTTTTTTAATTTCACAAATCTATTAAATAACAAACCTTTTACTATATATATTAGTGGTGTAGATTGAGGTATAAGTTCACAAACAAGGTTGGGTTCTTATTGGAACCCATCCCTGTGTGTGTGTGTGGGTGTGGGTGGGTGTGTATGTGTACACATATTCACATATAGTGTATTGAGAATTAGATACGACTAGCAAAGGCCCGCTGTCAATAAAATTGGCTAAACAAAAGTAGAATTCAAAGTGTGTGGTGGAAAAAAAATGTTTTGAAATAACACAAAAATAGCATTATAAAAAAGAATATATATATATATATAGAAGATGGAATTATGAGGTAATTGTTTGTTTCCCTACAAACAATTCCCTTTCCTCAAAAAGTAATTTTTTGGTGCAAATAAGCCTATAATTGATTGACATGCTCACCGGTTTGCCCCAACCGGCTAAACTTCTGGTTTAAACTAGTGGTCAACGGTTGTTATAACCATGGACCATGGTTCGCATCATAGCTAAAACTACCATTAAGTCGGTCCGGTTCAGGTTTATACTTTTTTCAAATAGGTGGTTCAAACCGCCAGTTTGAAATTTTAAAAAAAAATTACCGATTCAAACTGGCAGTTTAACCGGTCAAATGTATCCGTTGGGGATGGACAAAGTCTCATTTAAAATCAAAGGTCATGATCAAGTGACCGTTGATCATCAATGGTCCAGATGAACTGACCATTGGATCAAACCGCCAGTTTGAACCGAAACCAACTGGTTTGGTCCAAAACTGGCAGTTTTGCCACCTTCATTTTTATTTTTCCACTCCTATAAATACCCCCTATTTCCCGACTTTTCTCACACCTAACTATCAACTCTTCTATAATCTGTGTATTCTACATTGTTTTTCTTTGCAAATTTAGGGATTTGCTTAGCTCCTTTAATTATCAAGCCTTCCTAAACTTTGAGTTTTTAGTTTAGTGTTTTAATTACAAATATATTTATTACTTTCTTGTTAATTCTAAATTTATAATCCTAGTTTAGCCTACTACTCTTTCTTATTTTTTCGTGTTAATTTAATTTATATAAAAAAAAGGCCAGTCATGGAGGTCTTCTGTTCTTGTTGAGCCGATAAGGGAAAGAGTATAGCACTCGATGACGACTCCAATGTCCATACCTTCTCACAACATGGTAAAAATCCTTCGGTCGGTGACTACAATCCCAACTCCATCGACATTGACAAAGATTGGAGTGATACCGACATTGATCGAACTTATCGAGCCGCCGCCTTTTTCGATGGAGAAATGCCCCATCAAGAGGAGGTGGGGCACAATGATTTGCCTCCAATCTATCCTTCTCGAGAACCTCATTCTCGAGCATCAACGGCGTTAAAATTTGTTATTTCAGAAAATATTTTTAAAAAGTTAAGATCCCACCACCGCAAACGAGTCCCCTCCGGAAGATGGCAAAAGAAGAAGAAAGAGGTATGGTGCAATTTGCAACTATTGTAAAGCATCTTAAAAATTCCTAAAAGGAGGAGGATATGGGAAGAAGCGCAACCATTACAACAACAAACACCCCGAAAAAGCCGATATCATATGACTCAAACGCAACTACAAGGAGTACAAGTAAGTACAAACTCCTCTTCTTTATTTACATATTCCGACTCTGCTCATAGAAAGTACTTGAAATTTTTTTTTCTTCTAGGTCTCTTCCTTTTAACATTTCCAATGTTGATTTATATAAAAAGTTCACCCAACTTTCTTTTAATCCCTCGAGTATTAGAGTCTCACACTCTACCGTTATTCGTGATATTAAAAAGTTGTTGGTCAATATAAGTTAAACTTATGTAATGAATTTGCTAGTTTACCAAACAGAGTATTAAGTTGCTTGGATGTTTGGAGTGATGATTGGGAACGAAACTCTTACATGGGTGTTACATATCATTTGGTTGATAAGTCATGGATTTTATAAAAGTATTTGCTTTCATTTAGAGATTTTAAATCTCATCATAATCTACATAATATTTTTTGATTAATTCATATGATTTGTGAAGAATATGGTGTAGTTGAAAAAATATTTTCTATTTTATTTAATAATGCTACTCCTAATACGGCGAGCATTAATGTGCTTATTAGTATTTGTAAATCATCTATTGGCGGATTATTTTTTCATATTAGATGCATATGTCATATTTTGAATTTATGTGCTAAGATGGTTTGAATGTTTTGAGAAATGAGCTTTCTCCTATTAAAACGGCAGTCATGTATATTCACAGATATAAACCTTTGCAACGAGAATAGGTGAGATTTTGCAAGGAAAATGGGTTTGAAGGAAAAATCTTTTCAACTGATGTGCCTACTCATGGAACTCTACATATGAATTATTGAAGATACATATTCGTACAGAGAGTTATTGTGTTCATTTTTTAGCCAACAACAAACTGAAATTATGTTATATACAAACCAATGGATTACATGTAATTATTTAAAAAAAAAAATTAAAGGTGTTGATGATTCTTCTAGTTTATTTTCCAATATTTATTATCCTACTTCTCACCATATTTTTGAATATTGTGTTAAAATTGCATTCATCTTTAGGGAGTACATAAAAAATTAACGACTGGAAGAATGTGTTGTTTTATGAAACGAAATTGGTTGAAGTATTTTTATTACATTCAAAGTATATTTTTAATTGCTACATTATTAGATAATAATAATAATAGAGAAAGTGGTTTAGGACTTTCTCTTAACAGTTACTATGGTACTTTATTGCCGTTTGAAAATTTTGAACATACTTCTATTGAAAATACTATACAAAATGTGAAAAAGTCATTATTTGATATATTTAAAGAATATAGTATAAATTTGATGGTCCAATTCCTATGAGTACTTTTGGACTACAAACTTCTACTTGAAGTGGTAATCCTAGTAGAAGTGATGACGACGACGATGAAATTGAGGGATTTCAGGATTTTATTAAACAAAAAAAATACGAGTGGGGTGTTCGGGCTACTCATTCGATTCTAACCCTTCATCGAGAACTAGAAGCTTATCTAACAATGACTTTTGAGTATGGAACGTTGTGGGAAAATGAAGCCGACGGCGAGTTTGATATTTTGAATTGGTTGGCATCATGGAAATCACTTTATCCCATTGTTAACATCATTGCGAAGGAGATATTGGTTGTTCCCATATCAACCGTTTCAGTCGAACAAGCATTAAGTGAAGTGGGGTACATGCTGACTAGCGGAGATCCAACATTAGGCTTCACAATCTCGAGTATCAAATGTTGTTGCATGATTGAGTCAACACCAACCGACGCAAACAAAAAACGTTCTTAGTGAAGATGAAGAGAGCGAGACGTATTATGATACTGGATCTAGCAACGAGTCGGCAAATGGATGAGCATGACACCCCTCGCACTACCGCTTCTGTTTCCTAATGTAAGTAAGGTAGGTGAGAACTACATGCACTTTGGTTTCTAAGTTAAGATATACGTAGGCAACAATCTTCATTTATTTGAAATTAAAATTTCAAATTTTAACTTCAAATATTTGAAAATAGTTCAAGTCCAATTTCTCTTCTTTTTTTTTTTGTTGAATTTATTAAAAGTGATATTTCTATTTTTTCACTTAACCTCAAAATTTCAAATATTCTTCTAATATAATTGTTTTTATTTTAACTTCAAATATTTTAAATGGTTGGATAACAATTTCTTTTTAATTAATCTGAAGTTTCAAAGTGTTAGTTCTATTTTTTCATTTAACCACATACATTTAATAAAATATTATAATAATAGAAAAATAAAAAATTTTAACTTCAGAATTTTCAAATATTCTAATTAAGATTTTTTATTTTAATTTCAAATATTTTATATATTTCAAGTTTAATTCTTTTTTGAATTTATTAAAGTGTTATTTCTATTTTCTCACTTAACCTAATATTTATTAATAAAATTAAAAATAAATAAATATAGGGAAAAAAAAAACATGAATTTAAAAGGTTAAAATAATCAAAAAAAATAAAATACAAACAAACAAAGGGTGGGTTAGGGTTTAGAAAATGGTTCAGGCTTTAGGAATGGGCCAAGTAGAATAAATATTGGGCCACCACTGATAATGGGCCACAAATAACAACAATTGGTAACAGTGATCATCTCATACTAACAAAGTCTTTGAACTGATGAAAAACTTATTGCTTAATAAAAAGGACTTCTTGATGTATCACATTTATGCTCTCCCTTGTCAGAAAAACATCACAAAAACAGAAAAAGTACAGGAATCAGTTGCCAGTTTGAGATCTGTTTATTTACAGAGACTCTCCATGACTTCAAATTCATTAAGTTGAACAATAAAAAAGAAAGTAGCATAAGATAAAACATGTGTAATGTATTATTACGAAATATATCTTGACTGTAACAATACCATATCAGCAGATTGGTAGAGGAGCACCATCCCATTCCTTCAAACAATCCAGCAACGGATCAATCAGTTTCCCTTCACACATGGCCGAAAACACCTTATCAAACTCCTCACCGGGTGAATGGACCTTTTCGCCCGTAAGAAAACCGGTCCCCACATCCTCCCTCACAAACTTGTACAACGGATAAGACCTACAATTCTTGATCTGGTTACCAATAGCCGGCCCGCCACTTTCCAAGCCGAGTCGAGCATTTTCTACTTCTTTAGGCAAAAGGATTTTCAATTCCTCCTCGAAAGCGCCGATCTTGTGGAAAATCGAAGTGCTCGATTCCTTCTCCGAATCATTATTGGCCAATGCATGATTGACCAACACTTGCCTTAGTTTCTGCATCAACGAGTTGTTAAGGCTGCATGGGTCGTCGATGTAGGCGAAAACATACTCTCTGTCGACAATTTTGAGCAAATCCTTTTCACAAAACCTTGAAGGATGGAGTTCGCCATTCTGGCCTACGGTTAAGACCTTTTTAGCAACTTGGCTCACCGTGTTCTTAACGGACGCCCTTAAGTTTTCCTCCAAGTGCCTCAAGTCGATGGCTTGGCATAATGCGACCAAGAAAGTCGAAGACATGAGCTTCAGAATGTCAACTGCCTCGGCCGTTTTTCTCGACGAAATTAGCCCCAAAGAGTTCACGTCTTGATTGTGTTGCTCGGCGCTCTGGACGTGGTTCGTCACCGGATTGGCTAGAAATTGCAATTCGGAACAATAAGAGGCCATTGCGATTTCGGCTCCTTTGAACCCGTAATCGAGGCTAGGGTTTCGCCCTCCCGAAAGATTCGACGGCAGGCCGTTATTGTAAAAGTCGTTTACGAGCTCGGAGAACTGCGCGAACATGAGTTTCCCGATTGAGGCGATCGCTAGCCGCGTGTTGTCCATCGACACGCCTATCGGCGTGCCTTGAAAGTTCCCACCGTGCAATGCCTTGTTTCTTGACACGTCAATTAGCGGGTTGTCGTTGACGGAATTGATCTCTCTCTCGATGGATTTCGTCGCGGCCCGAATAACCTCGATCTGCGGGCCCAGCCACTGTGGAGAAGTACGGAGCGCGTAGCGGTCCTGTTTTGGCTTTTGCAAAGGGTCCATCTCATGTATCTTTTGTGCTTCTTTTATGTATGAGCTCCCATCAAGAATGTGTTCCATTATGGCTGCGGCCTCGATCTGGCCCGGGTGGTGTTTCAGCTTATGCGTCAAGTGGTCCGTAAATTCGGGCTTTCCTTGCATGACCTCAGCGAAAACAGCCGACATAACTTCTGATAGAACAGCAAGAATATTTGCCTCAAACATAACTATAGACGCTAGGCCCGAGCCCACGGCAGTGCCGTTTACTAGCGCAAGGCCTTCTTTGGGCTGCAACTCGAAGAAGCCCGTTTCGATTCCCGCGAGGGCCAAAGCTTGGGCCGCGTCTAGGGTTTCGCCGTTGGGCCCCGTAGCCTTGGCATTGGGCCGGCCTAATAGAATGCCAGCGATGTAGGATAACGGGACCAAATCGCCGGACGCCGTGATGGTGCCCCTAAGGGGGACGCATGGGGTGATGCTGTTGTTGAGTAATTTGGTGAGGGCCTCTAAGACTTCAAATCTTATTCCTGAGTAGCCTTGGAGCAATGTGTTGATTCTTACAAGCATTGAGGCCCTTGTGGCTGAGTGAGGCAGAGTGTGGCCTGATTCAGTGCCATTGCCAAATATTCCAGCATTCAAGAATCTACATAAAAATAATAATTATTATTATTATGAATAATAATAATAATAATATTTTTTTAAATTTTTACATTTTTAAAATCACTTTTTTTAATTTTATCTCACTTTTCTTTCAAAATATCTACATCGTGTCTCGTTCCAAGTCCATCTTTTCTACTAATCCCTCCATTTTAAAATAAGTGTCGTTTTAGAGATTCAATTTTATTACAAATTAAGTGGCGTTTTAGAATTTTTTACCACTTTATTCCAGTTTTTTCCCGTTTATTTTAAAAAATATAAACAAGTTTATGATAATATAATAACTAAAGAGAAATAATGAAAGTAATTAAATGAGAACATTATTAATTGATTAAGTATATGTTGGTCAAATATTATATTCTTTAATTTTGAAAAAAAATATAAAACGAAATTTATTAAGAAACGGAGGGAGTACTATTTTATTATTATGTTTATATATATTTCTACCCTCTTTCATTATTTTTACATTTCTTTTCTTTTGTTTTGTTGTCCCATCTTTTTTTTTTTTTTTTTACATCAAAATAATTATATCTTTCTATTTCTCTCTAAAATACACTTCTAAAATAGACTATGGCAATAAAGATATGATTTGGTCGGTGTGAAGTAATGATAAGTTCCACGATTGTGAGAATCAATTTCTACGTGGGAACTAAGAACATGCTAAATTACATAGTATGTGATGCTATTTATGAATCATGTATATGCTAATAAGATAATAGTAAAAATAAAGGGAATATAAAAAATAGCAATGTAAAAATATAAGTAATATTTTGTATTATTTAAATTAGCATCATATATAATGTAATATAACGGTTCCTAAAATTTTCACACATGAATTTGGTTCTCACATTATCCTAATCCTATATATATATATATATATATATATATATATATATATATATATATATATATATATATATATATATATATATATATACACACACACACACATGATCTAATCGAAATCAAATCAATATCAGCAACAAGATATAAGTAGATTCATGTACACTTTGAATTCCCTGTGTTTATTGTTTAGTCGCGCTTGCAATGTATTTTTTGAGTTTTACTAAATCAAATTATGCTCGTGTAAAAGAGTTGGAAAATATTGTTTTCTACTTAGGGTTCAAAGGTCAAATTAGGATTGAAAAGAGGAACAACTTATTTTTACGCAACTAATCAGATCATTAAACTTGTGATTACTTCGAAAACTATTCGTGGTAATTTGTTTATCTACTGATGTGTACATTCTGTATGTATTGTGACTTGTTTTTCAAATTCTACTGATTTCAACACCCTAAACCCAAGAAGAAAACCCCCAAGAAAACAACAAAGGGAAAAATAAAATAAAATAAAGGCACTGTAAATATTTACTACTTGCATTTAATATCTTCACAAATATGTCGGCTGCAGAATTCAATTACTCATCACGTGCAATGCAGGAACTTAATATGCATGCATGGGTTTACAATAGCAAGTGTTATAAGCGCGGTCCTGTGTCACGACACGTATTATTAGCATTAAATCTTGCAACGAATTTTTTTAATATATACGTCCTTATATACTGAAGCCTCTTTTTATGTTATATAAATATATACACACACCACACATTTAACCGTCTTCTAATAATCAAATAAGAGATATAAAAGTAATACAATTGATTTTATGTGTACGTAAAATTTTCTCCGCTAGCTATAGAATTAGAGATGGGATTTTGTTAAAAAGGAGAGGGAATATTGGAAAAGTTAATTACATATGAAAACAGTAAAATAACTGTTTTATACATAATTAGTTATTATAAATTTGACCTTTTTTTATAGCAATGAGTGGCAGGTGAAAAAATGAAAATCAGTCCATTAACGTACTTAAAAAAAAAGGATAAATAAATCATAAGCTATCAGAATGAAAAATTTTCTGATATGATGCATCCAGTGGCAACATGAATGACGAAAAGTGATTCTATGTTGTGTCAAATTGGATGATCTGACATCAACAATTTGATTGATTTTATGCATAGCACTGAAATAGCTATGATTAATCTTAGGGATGATAATGGGTAGGGTATGGGTAGGGTACTAGAATACCCATTTTTATACCTGCATTTAAAAAAAATATCCGTCCCCATCCTTATACCCGTGTGGTAGCAAATTTTATACCCATCCTCATACCCTATGAGTACTTTAGTACCCATACCCGTACCCATTACCCGCATGTTAACATGTAAAAAGTTGAAAAAAAAATATTGATTAAAACATAAATTATAATTTAATAAAATATAAACTGATGATAATTGACGTTATATAAAAAGTCACAAATATGACAATACTATGAATCAATTAAAATAACACTTTAAATATTATTCAACACCACACCACTAAATCATGAAATTTCAAACGTGAACCTCCGACACTCTCCACAACTTGTCAAATAAATATTGATATCATATCAAATTAAAATTGATAATACAAATTGAAAAGATTACAAAATTTATTTACCTTATTTTTAGAATTCGAGTTTCGAATATATTACAAACGTTTATCCATTAAATTAATATAATATATATTTTATATATATATATATATATATATATATATATATATATATATTTCCTTATATTATGTGTATGGGTATGGGGCGGGGTGGGTACTAAGGTACCCATACTCGTACCCGCACCCAACAAATATTGTGGGTAATTATTCATACCCGTGCCCATACTCATTAAATGGATAATTCCCCTATCTATCATTGTTAATTTTTGCGGGTATCCATGGGGTACATTACCCATTGCCATTCCTAATTAACCTATTCGGATAATATATGCGAATAAGGTCCAAAACTATATTATTATTATTTCAAGGGCGATACAATATTTACATTAGATTTTCTTTAAGAAAATAAAAACTAAGGCAATTATATAATCAAATACGCAACATATTCAGAAAACCCAAAGTTGGAAATTGTCCTAATGCTGCCCGGGCCCCCAACCCATTCATTCATTCTTCAAGGCTTTTTAAAAATAATATAAATAACTGATTTACATTATTAAGAAAAATATACTCATCATCATTATGACCCTGAAGCGAAAAATAAAAAATTGTAAGATATTTTAAAATATAAATACTTGATGTATTAAGAAAAGTATAATTATCATTATGACCCTGATGAAAGCAGTGTTTTGAAAATCGGACCTGAGGTCCGACCGGATTAACCAAACCGGTCCCGAGCTCGGTCCGATTTTTTACTTAGTCCGGGTGGCTAATGACTCATTGCCACCTGGCAAGACCAGTAAAAACCGGTAAAATCTGTGAATCAATGAACCGGTAAAAATCGGTTCTAATCTTTTTTTTTGTAAAAAAAATTAAAAGTAGGTAGTTCCAATTATTCCAAATATCAACTTAGTATCAAGATTGTTTTAATTGATCCTAAAATTTTAAATAATTTTGAATTTTAATTGATCAAGATTCATTATTTGTAAACTTTTTATTTTAAAATTGTTTTAAATGATCATAAGTTTTTGTTATCATAATAAATTCATAAAAAATGAGATTGATTTTGAATTGATGTGTTGGATAACAGAATTGTACGTGGTATATATGATATTAATAATGTTGTTTGATTATCAATTTTTTTTAAACGGTTCAACCGATCGGACCAGTGACCCATTGAACCAGTTATTGATTTGGTTTGATGTCCAGTTCGATTTTCAAAACATTGGATGAAAGTCTTCAGTTAGACGGTCAAACCTACTGGATTCTTAATTATAAATATACCGTATATATATATATATATATATATATATATATATATATATATATATATATATATATATATATATGGATTTCTACGGTGTCGTAAAGGTACCATTCCCCAATTAATCAGAATTAGATCCAAAATTGGTTATAGATAATGATAAAATTAAGGGATGTAAATGCAAGGGAGAATGGAAGGTATGGTGACTTCACAGCACCGTAGTAATTTCCATATATATATATATTCTCATTATTTTACATAAACATATTTATTAGAAATTACCTAATTGGAACTGTCCCGATCCCAATCCTCATGCCCAACCCGAAGTATAAAATAACTTTAATTAAATAGTAATTTTTAACACATCGTAATTTAAATGCCAAATTCTTGATAATTAAATCATGTAATACTCTATAAAAAAATCAAACAATTATACAATTCTCATTATCTGTACATATATAATCAATGGTAATAATTTAACGGGATAAGTTCATTTCTTCTCCCAAATATTAATTATCGTGAGTTTTACGCTTTGCCTATCAGAATTTGAGGTTTTTTTTTTTCTTCTTTGCACGTATAACCTCGAACATTTTGCTCTTTAACGCTGGAATTAATTTAGACCTATATATTAACTTGACACATACAAATCTACTTTGATTAATTCAGAGGTTCAAGTCCAAGGTCTAACGAAACATAAAGTTCGTAAGTCAAAATATGTATTTTAAATGTTTAGCGTGCAAGAAATAGAAAAAAGTTATTCCTTTCATCCCATCTTAGTTGTCGCAATTTAAAATTTATTTGTCCCTTTTAATTGTCGTGTTTACATTTTCAAAACGTAAGTATTATTATTTTTACTTATCCTGTAAGAACTAAGAACATTATGGTTATTTGATACTAAGAATATTATAGTTATTTGATACGTTATCTTTCTTAATTTATGATTATGATTGTTAATTGCACAAATAGAATGGGACTAATGAAATAAATAGGATAAAGTGAAAATGGCCGGGGAAAATTAATTACCTAATAAGCTCATTTTGCAGAGCACCACCTTGTTGGGTCCTCCTATGTGATGTTGCACCAAAGCCAGTTGTGACACCATAACTATCCGTCCCTTTGTTCATACTCTCCATCACCCAGTCACTGCTGGCCTTGACACCCTCCCTAGCCGTCTCCGCCAGCTCCACCTTTGCCGCCGCCGCCCCACCAGCGGCCACCGCCGCCACCTGCGATATCGTAAGCGTCTCGCCGCCCAGCCGGACCACCGGCTTCCGGTAGTCCTTCACCATGCGCTTCACTTCATCAAGGTGGCTGCCCACTAGTGACTCAGCCGCCATTTTCCAATTCAATGGATCATCATTAATATTTCTTGATTGGACACAAATTGAATTTTTATTTTCCATTTTTCTTTTTGGTTGTTGTACAAAGAATTGGAATTTTGTAATATAATTCTTTTTGAAATAAATGAGGAGTCTATATATGATGACCAAAAAACACGCAAGAAAAGTAGGAAGTTTGCAAAGCTTGTGAGAAATATCTTAGCTATGCGGAGTTTCCTGAGTTTGTTGAGCCACTTTTGGTTTGTTTAAATAGAGGTCCATTGGACATTGTTTGAGTTGGGTGGGCAGGTTATTGTGTTGGTTGAGTATCAATTGTGGCCGTTCGATGAGCATGGTGATGGAGGGCTCCGATCATTAACACGTGTAAGGATGTGGAATTGGTGTGCGTGGTTGGTAGGGTGGGGGTGAGGGATACATGGATTTGGTATAGAGTTCAATTCTGTTGGATCATGAATGCTGATATAATTATGAGATTTTTTATAGTTTTATTTTTGGAGAATGCAATTTAATAGTTGGGATCGGTGAAAGTATAGGTAATAATAATATGTTTGAATGTTCTATTTAATGAAAATAGTAGTAAGTGTGATGTATCTTAGGAGATATGTTTAATAATAGATACTTTCCAATGATCAACGTGGTTAGTGCAAGTATTTTACGATTGTAATTATAGTCCTCGGAATATAGAATGACAAATAATTATTTAGTTGGAATTAATATATTCATTAAAAACTGCGAATCAGAAAAAAATAATAATAATAATAACCCCAAAATGATTTGGAAGATCGAATAGAATTTAAATAGTTAATTATTATAATCTACAATACTGCAAAAATACATTAGTAAAACGCAAAAGTTGTTGTCACCAGACCAGATGCACGGAAAGACTTACTTAGAAAATCCTTCTTTATTTTTACAAATATAAATACTTTTTCATGAAATTGTACTTTGAAAAACAATGTAAATAGTTATTTTACGTTAAATCTGACTTATTACGTTAAAAATATGAATTTTTGTTAAAAAATATAATTGTCTAACAAATATTTCTCGTATATCAGATATACAACAGGTCTACCAGCTACAGATAAAATAACAACTATTATTAGCATATCTAGGTGTATGTTAATATAATAGAGATACATTTTCGATTGAGCGTACTTCATGTTATATATTCATTTCTATTATGAAAAATTGTACATTTATCACATTGTGATTAATAACATGTTATGTGTTTATCTATATTATGAAAGATTGTACATTTATCACATTTATATTAATAATTCTCATATTGAAAATAACTAAGATATATAAATATTTATAAAAATAAAAATTGATATTTATCATAATGGAAATTTGCTTTAACCACAGTAAAAATATGAACATATATTAATAATTATCATATAAAAGATGAATAACATATATAAACATTTATGAAAAAGAATATTGATATTTATCATAATAAAAATAAATTATATCACACGAAAATATATAAATATTTTGTAACAATGAATATGAATTTTTAGTATATTACATGTTTATAAATGTACATTTATCACAATAAATTTAAAAAATTATTTTGATAAAATTATACATTTAGCATATTTAATATATTAATTCCTCTAGATATGATATATAGTATATTCGGGTGTGGATAATAATTTGCCACAAAATAATGTGCTGCCTTGTGAGAGGATGCTACGGCGCTATAGTGGGAACAGGTTTTGCACCAAAGCCCAGCGCTACTCTTAACTTTAGTTTATTTGTTTGTTTTTATTCTTAAATGTAACTAGCGTAATACCGTGTTAACACATGGATATATATAGAATATGTATATATA
>BMAC01001200.1:238581-304444 GCA_014905375.1 Phtheirospermum japonicum | reverse complement strand
TATGGAATAAACTATAAATTACACAAAATAATCGTGCATTTTCAAAATTTTAGAAAATCTCGTCAAAACAAAAAACCACATGCAAAAAATAATAATTTATATAAAAAAGAATCGGAAGTTTATTTCATTTCTAATTCATGAGTAAAAAATAAAATACAAATAATGAGGAAGAGTACCATTTGCCTATGCGAAAGGTTGAATAATCATTACAACTCATTTTCGATAGCTTATAAAACTCCAGTTGATATCTCAGTTCAACCATACACATAAATCGATCATGAATTAAGAATTATAATTAGAAATCAAAATCAAAGTTCATATGTCAAATCTATTTGTCGGGACACTTAAGAATGAAGAGAAGAATGATAAGGGAAGATTTTTAAGAAGGATGAACAAGATAGATATTAGTATAGGTAAAAATCAGTGTTTTAAAACGCGTATCAAGCAACATGGGTTGCGTTTTGATCCCAACTCCGCGTATGTGTAAATAGCGTTGTATATTGCGTGTGGTATTTAAACAAATTATTTTAATATTAAAAAATAATTATATATTTCTTGTGAGTTATTTTTAATATAAAATAAATATTTTTTTCTGAAAAAATAACTTAATATGTAATATTAACAAATAAAGTATAAGAATATCATTCAAAAATTACAATTTATAAAATACAATAAAAAATAATATAGAAGTTTATGATATATATAATAAAATGTTAAATTTTTTATGAATATCTAGAAACAAGATGAGAAATTGATCATCATCGTTAATAAAAACATGTATCAAACAATTAGTTAATAGGTGTAATATAAATGAAAAACACATATCAAAGAATTAGTTAATAGGTGGATAGTTTCTATTTATATGAAAATATCGATCAAAACAGGCCAATAACATAATATAAATTAAAAAAATTGTGTAAAAAATTATTTAAATACAGTTATAATATTGGATATCATGGGCAACAGAGAAAACAAATCAGATTGGCAAGTTAAAATTTTAAATAAATACAATTTGTGATAGAAAATAATAAACAGAGAAAACATACCAAAGTTAAAATTTTAAATAAATAAAAATTGTGTTAGAAAACAATAGGGGAGGGAGAAAGTGAGGGACGCGGCAAGAAAATAGGAATAAAAATAAAAATAAATAAATATTACACAGACACATCAAAAGAACATTAATTCTATAACATAATATAAATTAAAAAAATTGTGTAAAAATTATTTAAATACAGTTATAATATTGACAGAGAAAACAAACCAGATTGGCAAGTTAAAATTTTAAATAAATACAATTTGTGATAGAAAACAATAAACAGAGAAAACATACCAAAGTTAAAATTTTAAATAAATAAAAATTGTGTTAGAAAATAATAGGGGAGGGAGAAAGTGAAGGACGCGGCAAAAAAATAGGAATATAAATAAGAATAAATAAATATTACACAGACACATCAAAAGAACATTAATTCTATTGAGAATCTGTACTAAATAGGGGAGAGAGAAAGTGAGGGATGCGTAGAATTCTAAATGTATTTTTAATTAGTATAATAGGATGTATTTTGTTGTAAAAAGAAGTTTCCGAATTTACGCTAACTATAATTTGTTTGTACTCAGACAAATTGGGGGATGTATTATGCTATTTTAACTATATTCGTAATTGATCAATTAACTGTGACTACACAAGAATTATTGTACACTAGTCCAACGAAAGCCTTGTGTTTAACCATCATATTATTCTAAAATGAAAATACATAATTCTTTGATTTAAAATTCTACTTTTCATAATAACTTAAATAATTGTTTTATGTTATATTCAAAAGTATAATATTTAATTGTAAAAGTATTTATTTTTATTTAAAAAGTATATCGAGTTAATGCAAAGTTTTCTTTAAACTTATGTACTGTAGACCAACGGATCTATGACTAAGATCCATGTTACTAAGATCTGAAAGGGCATAGTTTTTCTTCTTTTTTTTTTTTCAATTTTAATCTCATGTTTTTATATTCAACGTCTATGCATTGGGTCGATTTGTCTTTTTAATTATTCATTTTTTGAGTAGGGGGTTGGTGTGGATAAGAAATGCAAAGAGGAGTTGGTAGGAAAATTGAAGTTAAGATGATTGACTGTTGTAGTCTACAACAGACCTTTCCCAATTTTACATATTAACGTATAAAAAAAGGTCAGTAAAGGGGAGAAAAAGGAATCAACCCACAATTGACGGCTTCTAATTGCATTTACCAATTTTTCTCGCTCACATTTCATTATTTCAATAAAGTTATTCTCATGATATCCTCAGTGTATTTTGGGTGAATATGATGATTTCTTTTCCCCTTTAAAGATGTCAAAAAGTTGTTTTATGTTCCTAAAACCTTTTTCTCATATTATTTATATATTTTTAAATGGCAATTCTATGGTCAAACACCCTTTTACGAACCTCACCCCAAATATTTATAGGATCATACTTACGTGTTCCTTTTTAAATATTTATTTTATTTTAATTAATTATAATAATTTGAAATAGTCTATTATGAAATGTTACATTGTACACCCGAGTACATCATGCATTATGCATCCGATCCCACTCCACATATACTTACACGTGAGAGCCCTCCCTCCACAAAAAGATCGCTTATTTTGAAAAAAAAAAAAGAAAAAAAAAAAGGAAAACTATGCAACTCCTCTCGCTCCAAGAACCCCTTGATGGCAACTTGAGAAATTTCTCTTGCGTATTCATCGTTGCTAGTTTTCGCATCTGTCTTCGTCAATTCAAGCCTCAGGCGGAAATCGCGAATTCTTCGCTGATTCTCATTCCCAAATCCGAAATCTCAACCCAAATAAAAGAAAGATTTGCTCTAGTAACCCACACATCTATGGCGATCGAGCGACAATTAAGAAATGAATATCATGTGGGTTCTCTCTCTTTTCATCTTTTTATCCTCATCATCTTTCTTCTTCTTTTTCATTTTTTTAATTATTTATGTGAATTGTTGATATTATTTTGATTGTTGCATAATTTATTCATGATCATCTTCCTAATTATTCATATTTTTTTATTCTAGTTGGACTGTTTTCAAAATTTTAATGAATTCATTATTAATTATTATGGCTTCTAATAATATTACACACCAAGCGTTTGATATTAGGTGCAAAAATATTTAATGATTAAGTATTTATTTTGTATATTTACTTAATTTACTTTATAATCTTTAAATGACTTATATTATTATTATTATTATTCTATAATAATAATAATTTTTTTGTTTTAATAATTTATTAAATAATTATATATATAATACTTTTTTATATATTTTTAATAATTTCAAGTATTTATATTTAGTTAGTATTATAATATGAATCTTTTATTTTGGCTTTAAAAGGTCTCAATTAATCCCGTGACCCTCTATATGTTGAATACATTCTTCCTTAGGTAGTTTTTGTATATTATTTTACAATATTTCATTTAAATTTACATATAATTATTTACATAGGGGCAAGAGTTATTGTAAAAATAGGGTACAACAAATATTTATATTGAAAATTTATCATATAATTATTTAGAAGTTAATTTCACTTTATTATAATTTTATATAGAAGTGTGATACATATCTTTTTGGGTAAATAAATATCGATTTTTTGGATTTACATAGGGACAAGAATTATTGTAAAGATAGGGTACAACAAATATTTATATTGAAGATTTATCATAGAGTTAATTTTGGTCCAGTGGTATATGCCCATTTTTTGCTCCCTTATAGAAGGTCCAGATTTCAATTCCTGGGAACTTCCAAAAAAAAAAAAAAAAACTTTTCTTTTCTTGCGACTACGCCATATATTTGTCTCTTTAAATATTTTTTTTCCAAATATGATCAAGTTTCATGGTGTCTGGAGTTATTCTCTTATTTTTCAATTTTGAAAAAGAAAGTCTGAGAGAGTTACTGTATACTAGATGACTAATACGATTAATATGTTGCGATTCAATATTTAGTTTCTTCGTAAATTGTCCTTTTCTTTTTCATTGTAAAGCATTATTATTATTGTGTGGGTCTCTTGTGTGACAATCACACGAATCTTTTTTAATGTGACGGAGCCCAAATTCACATTCAACCCGAATCCGCTAAACCAATTCGGGTTCATATATATAAAAAAACTTACCCCTCTCTCCTCTCCACACACTCTCTGTCTCCCCTCTACCTCCACCGCGCGGCAGTCACCCCTCCCCGTCTCTATCGTTTGCAATCTATTGCCCCGCTGCCACAGGCCTGCTTGAGCCTCTGCCCCACCGTACCTACGCCATGCCTTATCAATCTGTTTGTTTCTCTCTCCCCGACCCACCCCCAGCCCTAAATCGAAAAATACTCATCGATAATCATTGTGATTCAGCCGAACCTCAGTCGTGCCTCCGCCATGGATGTAATGCCGATTGATCCTAATTTAACACAACACGTATCATTAATAATTTTTATTAGTTCAGATTCTAATTATGCAACAAATATCATCGCCGATATATCGAAGCCTCCACCACGAATCGACCATGACCTTGCTACGGATTCACAAGTGATTGACGTGCATTTCACAACTGTAATGGAGCATGTAAGCTTCAATCCAGAAATTGCGGTTTGTTTGGATGGAGATGATGCATAAATCCTTAATTCCAAACTTGTAAATGGGCACGAAATTGAAGAAGGTAATCTAAATATTATCTGTTATCATTTTTCGAAATTGCATGTTATTTTCTGTAGGATAATTTTAAGCAGTAATTTATTAGTTAAGAACTTTCACTTTCAATGCAAAACGTTGTCACTTTCCTATATATACCAGTCACTTATTAGAGATGATATCTATTGCTATAAATTAACTTTCATTATTCGATTCTTAAATATGTTGGTTGAAACTTATCACTTTATATGCGAAAAACTGTCACATTTTCATATACCATCATCGCTTTCACTCTATATTTAAAAAAGTCCCAATACTTATAAGTTCATTTACTGTGAAAATTGTGTAGATGTGACTGGTTCTCTCTTGGATTTGAGGATAAAGACGATTAATGATATGCATGAGTTGTATAAGAAACATGGTCGTGAAGTTGGGTTCAGTGTTCGTGAATTAACTTCTAGAAAAACTGACGATGGAGTTGTGACCGAGCATTACTTTGTGTGCTCTTGTGAAGGATATAGGAAATCAGGGTCGTCAAAGAAGAAGTGTCCTGTCATGCGCACATGGTGTACTACTTCAATGTGGGTAAAATTAAATGATGATGGGTGGTATGTAGTTATTGAACATAATACGGTACTTAATCATCCATTTACGAGAACAGAGTGGGGCCACCTACATTGTTCTGAGAGAGAAATTACAATTGAGAAATGGAAAGTTATACAAGATGTGGTCTCTTCCAGAATGAGACCAATCGATTCTTATCGTTATATGGCCCATGAAGCAGGTGGAGATCAAAATATTGGTCACGCATCAAAGTCCATTTGGATATTTTTAATCGTTTAAAAATGAATGAAATAGAAGATGGGGATGCACAAACACTTGTTGAGATTTTACAGCAGTACCAAGATGATGAGGAGGACTTTTTCTTTAGAGTTAAGCTGGATGAGGAGGTTAAATTAACTAATGTGTTTTGTAGGGATCCAATGATAAAAGAAGACTATGAATTATTTGGGAATGTTTTGATATTTGACACGACCTATCGAACAAATAGATAAAATCTGATTTGTTCTCCAATAGTTGGCGTTAACCATCATCAGAGAATCATTATGTTGGGTTGTGCATTTTTGTCGAATGAGAAAACAGAATCATTTGAGTGGCTTTTTGAAGTTTTTAAGAAATCCATGGGAGGGAAATGTCCTGTCACTATATTCACTGATCAGGATCAAGCAATATCTAATGCAATAGAAAAGGTATGCATTTCTTGTAATATTTACTATTCCTGGTGCTTTTCATTTGTTTGTCTGCTTTTTTTTTTTTAAACTGTAACATTTCCAATAAACTTAGTCACATTTATATCCAAAAGTATCACTTTTTCTCTACACTCATTTCACTTTGTATTTTTATTTAAAATCATCATTTTTATGAATAAATAATTCTTTTACTACAAAAGTGACACTTTCGAAGCTAAAGGTGACTGTAATGATAAGAAAAGTGACAGTTTTAGAACTGATACTTATATGAAATAATTATTCTTTTCCCACATGTAGGTTTTTCCTCAGGCAAAGCACAGGCTTTGCCAATGGCACCTGTACCAGAATGCTATAAGTAGGTTTGGACAGTTAAAGTCAAACAATGCCTTTAAAGAATCATTTAAAAATGCTTGTCGGGATGTATGGATGAGAATGAATTTGAGCCCTGTTGGAGTCATATGGTTTCAACATATGGATTAGAAGACAGATCATGGTTTCAACGATTGTACGATCTAAGGGACAAATGGTGCACAGCCTTGAACAAAGACTTCTTTTCTGTCGGGATGCTTTCCTCACAAAGAAGTGAGAGTATAAACAATGTAATTGTATTCGATTCAAAGAAGACAACGAGTTTGACTAGTTTTTATGGGATTTTCAAGAACCTGGTCAAGAATTAGAGGAAGCATGAAACAGATGACGAGTTTCAGTCATCAAGTTTAATTCTGCCAACTGTCCTGCCATTAACTTGGATGTTGAAGCAGGCTTCTGAGGTGTACGCATTGAGAGTTTTCAAAGAGTTTGAAGCTTAATATATTGCAATGTTGTCAAATAATTGTGAAGAGTTTGATCATGATGAGATATTAACTACTTATAAACTTTCTGCTCACAATGGAGATGGAGGTATCGTATATGTGATGTTTGCAGCTGCTAGTAACCTGATCACCTGCTCTTGCAAGAATTTTGAGGAACGTGGCATCTTGTGTTGTCATAGCTTAAGGATACTTCATAATCATAATTGTATGAAAATCCCAGGAGCGTATATACTGAAGAGGTGGATAAAAACTACCAAATCTGATGTTTGGGAAAGGTTAAAAAGCACAGCTCAGGAAAGTAAAGAGGAAAATAGAGAGCATGCTGATGCCATTCCTTTGGCGTTATGACATGTCGCAAAGGTATTACAATCTAGTGCTGGAGTGCCAAGGAAACAAGGAAGCAAGAAAAATCATCAAAGAGGGTTACGTTAGAGATTCTCTTGCCGTTTCTGCCTTGAAGAATTTACCACAACCACACGAATCCTCTCATGTTTCAAGTTCGTCAACTATGTGTTTAGATCCCGCTCGCTCTGTTACAAAGAGAAGAAGTAAAAGGAAGTAGGGACATATTGAAAAGAGCAAGAAGAAGAAGAAGACTACTAATGTTTCCGCTGGCAATCAAGCCTGGGAGTTTGGTTCCAAGACTCCAAATGTTCGTTATTTTAGTAGTGCTTTTTTTTTTGGTAAAATTATTACTTTTGCTATTATGTTAAAAAGTGACACTTTTTATTAACAAAGTGACAGTAAAATCTTAAGTGACACTTTTTTTTATTTTTTATTGCCTTGGTATGGCTGATCATGTTATAGGTGAAATTATTTGATTTTATAATATTATAAACTTAATTTAAAATGTTGCTCATGTGTGAGAGAAATTATAAATTGACTACTATAACTTGTGTAGCAACACTTTTTTGCAAGAAAAAAATAAAGAAAAAGTGAAAATTTGGTAAGAAAAACCTATGACTAAGTTTTTTGCTTAAAAAGATTAACAATAAAAAATAGCGATGATTATCAGTTAACTATTACCGAATAGCACCTTTGATACTTATCTATTACAAGATACTACCATTAACACCCAAAACGCGTTAGCGTAAAAAAGTGACACTTTTCTGGACAAAATTGACACATTTTGGTGCAAATGTGACAGTTTTTTGCAGAAGAAAAAACAAAAGACAACAAAAAATAAGGATTACTATCAAACTAGGGGTGTGCATCGGACCAATTTTGGTCGTCGTTCGGATTGAACCGATCGAAAAAATACTGAAAACTGACTCTTGACCGAACCAAAATATTTTGGTCGGTTTCAGGCCGAACCGATTTCTGTATTTTTTTTCCCATTATTTTATAGGCCATAAAAATAAAATTAAAAAACATATATAATTAATATATTATATATATATATATATATATATATATATATATATATATATATATATATATATATATATATATATATAATTCAGTCGGTTCGGTTATATCGATTTCTTGATAGTCAAACTGAAATCGACCGAATTGACCGAATCTTTACGATCAAAAGTCGAACCGCCGGTGAAAAACCAAACCGAATTGTACTATTCGGTCAGTTTTTTAGGTCGGTTCGGTTTCTGGTCGAATTTTGCACACCCCTACTGTCAACTAATTGTTCTAAAATAAAGCATAAATCTAAATAACCTAATTGATTTTCAATAGCACCTGCAACAATTCTTGATTATAAGCTACGAACACTAACATCCAAGACAAGTTAGCAAAAGAGCGACACTGTTCTACGAAAGTGACATAATTCTTGCATAAAAACAAACAATGACAATAAATGATAATTAATGAATAGTTGTTCTAGAATAAAGCATAAAATCTAAATCAGAATATTGTTCTCAAAATAGCACCTGCAACATTTCTCGATTTACAATCTACTACCATTAGCATTCAAGACACGTTAGCAAAAAAAGTGACACTTTTCTGCACAAAAGTGACACAATGTAGTGTAAATGTGATAGTTTTTTCACACCATTAACATCCAAAAACTAGTTTTCCACATCAGAAAAAAATATAACATGTTTTCATATCAGAAACAACAAAAATATCCTTCAAAGATCTAAAACTACTTTTTTGATTTCTTATTCTTCTTCAACTCAGCAACACTCCTTTTATTTTCTTCAATCGCCTTCTTCAACTCATCTTTCTTCAAGCAAACATCTAGAATCTTCATCAAAACACCCGATCTTGCCACTTGAGATCACTAAAAAACACCCTGAGACATATCTTCGCTCTCAAAACTCTATGTACTAAAGCCTTGAGAAAAAACAAACAAACATCCATAGAATAGTTCATCATGTTTTACAAAAATATGCAATTCATTGATATTACACAAAAAAAATAATAATATAGAAAAATAAAGAGAAATATTACCTTTGACAGATCGTCGGGGCTAGCATAAGGTTCACCTTTAAAATGCTCCATATGGTGCATCTAAAACACACCACAATCGTTTGCCTCTACTGACGATTGCCATGGGAAATTCACAAACTCCATCGCGTAGTCACATACAAGCATGCCTTTAGGGTGATTTTTTTCTTGCAGAAATATAGCCATTTGCTCGTGCTACATAATATAAAAGTAAGGAAAATTAAAATTAAAAAAGTTTACAAATGTGTCGCTAATTTATGAAAAATATGACACTTTTGAGGACAAAAAGTGACAACAAAAGAAAGTAGATTCAAAAGAATATTAAAGCATATCATTTGCGTACCACAATTTCAATAGCTTGGTCATTTGCATCAGATTATGTCTTATTATCCAAGATTTAAATTTTGCTATCACGAGAATTCACCACGGTGCAAAAGAAATGATTATTCCAATGTATTGGCACAAAAACCTTCAGAGTATTAAATTTGCATTTATTACTTTACGACTTAAAAACAAAACATTCATTAACAAAAAGAACTTCACAAGAAAAACATACAAAGAGAACTATAAAAGAAGATCCCTAACCATATCAAATGTGCTCACGTCCTAGCCAACATCGCCAAAAAATGACTCCCAACTAGATCTCAGAGCTAGAGCACTCTCATCAGCCTTCCCCACCCCATGCAAGATCTCTGAGAGATAAAACTTTTGCCAAAAAGTAAATTAAAATTGTTAATATACAAACTAATTATGCATATATAAAAGTATTTAAATCACTAGTGTGTAAAACTTACACTGTGTGTGGTATCCAAGAATATACGTTTGCAATTGCTATCAACATCTTGTTCGTGATTTAGAACCAACATCCATGCGTCAAAGACATTAGTAAACACCAACTTTTTTTGACTTAATGATAAAATTTCTTTCTTTGAAATAGTGTGACCATCATTCATCAAGAGGACATCACTGAAAAAGATTCAACAACAAAAGTGTATAAAAATTTGTCACTTTTACAATTATTTGAGTCACATTTACTTCCCAACAGTGTCACTTTTGAATAATGACAATAAGAAGAGCAAAGTATAGAAATAAATGAAAATATTTCTAAAATAATCTGTTAAAAAGTAACTTACATTTCATCATAAAATGTCTTCGCATCGAACAAGAAGAAATCAAGGACTTTCTTCTTCCGTTCATCCATATCCACCATCAGCCTCTTGATTTGGGACATAAAGCTGGAAATATAACCAATCTTCTCGCCTACTTTGCAAGCTTCGTATGACAGAGGTCCAGACACTTCACCAGATTGATTATGTTGTCCAACACTTGCCGACTTCTTTGTTGCATCCTATCCTCCATCCACATCATCAACTTCATTCGTATCTTTACACATCGGTGTTCGAAGCTTAGGTGGTAGAAGGTGGAAAGTGGGGATATCCACATTAAAATGAATTTTGATATCTCCTCATTACACATTTGTAGGACATTTTCATCGTCCCAGAACTTATCAGTTCCCGTAGGAATTCTTCAATAGCATTGATCTTATAAGACTGAGATGGAACATGAGTTGAGGTAGAGAAGATGGAACCGGCGTCGGGGGCAGTGAAGATGGAATCGGAGTCGGGGGCTTCAAAGATGAAATTGAAGTCGGAGAAAGAGAGGATGGAATCGGAGTCGGTGGCTGTGAAGATGGAACTGGGACTGGGGGCTGTGAAGATGAAATCGGGGGCTCTAACATTTTCTCCTTCATATGTGTCAGTCCTTTCATGTAATGTTCAGAAACAATAGACATGTCCCTTTTAAGCAAGAGTAAAGTCTCTTGCACGTGCTGAAAGGAAAAAAAATGAGAAATATCAGAAGTGACACTTATAACACAAAAAGTGACAGTAAAATCATTTAAAGTGACAGTAATATTAGGAAAAGTGACAACTATTATAAAAATAAAAAACTCACATCTTTGTCATTTTTCCGAATCTCTTTATTTGAAGGCAGGCCCAATGGTAATTTAAATTGTATAAATTGCTGGCCATTTTCATCATCTTCTGCAATGATTACATCTTTTTTTTCCTCGTTCTGTGGTTTTTCATCGGTAGAATCCTGAGGTTCTGAAATTTGATAAGTGTCCACCCACTCTCATTGTCCAAACTCTCCAACTCATTTCTCTTCTTTAACTCTCGTTCGGATGCTTTCGGTAATCCAATGTTGAATGAGCGACAGAGAAGATGGTTCGGCTTTCCCCTTCCATTTCAACCTATGCAAATAAACAATTTGCAAAACCAACACGCACACGCTTACGTGTGTTACATTTATTTATTAAACCTGGTAACCGATCTACAAATCCTATCCAAAACAAAGGAACACCAATCAAGATTGGGAATCGCCTCCACGTCAACCAATAATTTTATCACATTAAAATCAATCTTCCCATTTGCAGTCGGTGCAAGACAACTCGATAAGCTCACCAACGTAAACAGCCTTATAAAATCATCCCCACCTTCTCCAACTTTCTCCAAAAGCAATAACTTCAACGATGCAATAGAGCAGACTTCACCAATCCCACACCTCATCTTAAAATCCTTCACAATCTTCGCATCCTCTTTTGTTTTGCAAAGCACCACTTCATGCCCATTATTCTTAGGAAGAAGAAATATATCATAGATATCATCAGGAGTTACAATGAACTTCTTATTCGAATCTATGTTCAACATCCGACTCATCCCATTAAACCTACTAACCAACCACCCCAACATCTCGGTGGGCAGCTGCGTCACTTTCATCTTTAACAAGCCCCCAAATCTAATCTTCTTAATATCTTCCTTTCTTTCTGCTGATAGTGCACAAACAACATCGACCAAGCATTTAGGTCTGCTTTTGGATGCAAAGTTTCTGCAGAAAACCCAAAAAAATAAAAATATAAGGACAAAAGTGACAAAAAAAAAGGTAATAAGTGACAAATATAAAGCAATACGTGACAGAAAATAAGGTCAAAAAGTGACCCAAAAAAAGGTAATAAGTGACAAATATAAAGTGATAAGTGACATAAAATAAGGTCAAAAAGTGACAAAGAAAAGGTAATAAGTGACAAATATAAAGTGATAAATGACAGAAAATAAGGTCAAAAGTGACAAAAAAAAAAGCTAACAAGTGACAAATAAAAGTTAATAAGTGACAAAAAAACATAGGACAAAAAGTGACCAAAAAGAAAGTAAAAAGTGACAAATAAAAGTTAATAAGTGACAAACTATAAAAGAAACAATAATAGTTCCAAAAAAATAAATAAAAAATACTAACCTCTCATCATCTTCCATTTTCGCCTTCAATTTGTTTTTCACGATTTTCTTCACTCCCTTTAAAACTACAGCTTGATCCTTCACTGGTACAGCTTGATCCTTCACTGTTGTACTTTGCGCCTTCAGTTTCTTCACCTGTTTCTTTCTTCTAGATTCCTTAACTCCCTCAACAGATGGAGTTTCTTCGATTGCAGATTTGGCAGGTTCTGCAGTTTCTTCAGCTGTTCCTTTTTTTTTTTTTTTTTGCATTTTCTTTATATTCACTTGTTTTTCTCAAGATTCCTTAACTCCCTCAAATAGACGGAGTTTCTTCGATTATAGGATTTGGCAGGTTCTGCAAATTCTTCAACTTTTGCTTTTTCTTGCATTTTCTCAGGTTCCTCGATTACATGTTCAACTTCTTTTGAAGTTTCCTGCATCGAACCCTTTTTTCCTAGTGTTTTTCTTTTTACACCCTTCGTCGGGCGATTGTGACTCTTCAGCAGCTCAGATTCTTCAAATGCAACTTTGGCTTCTTCAATTACAGGGTGCAGTTTCTTCAATTGGAGGTTCCCTTCTTTCAATGTCCGTTTTTTTTTTTGCAGATTCTTCAGTTGAAACTTTTTTTTACCTGTTTTATTATTTTACCCTTCTCCACTCTATTCTGATCCTCCATCAACTCATCTGCTTGAGCTTCAGGTTCAGCGACTTGAGATTCAAGTCCAACTTCGTTTGTAACTTCGTCACTTGTAACTTTTTTTTGCTTTTCTCTTTTCGGACCCTTCACTAGTAGTTTTAGATTCTTCGACGGTTCAGTAGCTTGAATTACAACTCCATCTACTTTCAGAGTTTCTTCAGTCATCAATCTTTTTTTTTTACATTTTCTTCTATGATTGATCCTTCACTAGCTCGTGCTTCCTTTTCCTCACAAACCTTGCTTCTGTCCCATCTGACAAACAAATAAACACAAGGAAAGTATCAATATAAAATTACTGACCAACACTACTGCAGAAAGTACATACAAAGGCGCCTAATCCACGGCGGTTCTTGAAAAACCGCCATTAAATACTTTTTTACGGCGGTTTTTCCAAAAAACCGCCGTTAAATCGGTCATTTAACGGCGGTTTTCATAAAACCGCCGTAGAATCGTACATTTTACGGTGGTTTTATGAAAACCGACGTTAAAACTGAACTAAATTAACGACAGTTTTTAAGAAAGCGTCGTGAATTAACAAGTATTCACGGCGGTTCCTTAAAAACCGACGTTAATTAGTTTCATACGTTAATTATTTCGGTTGATTTAACGTCGGTTCTATTAGAACCCCCGTTAATAAGATGACATTTTACGGCGGTTTCACTAGAAACCGCCGTAGAAAGTAGGCTGCCATGTCATCAATCCACGTCTTGCCCAAGCATGTTGTTTCGACTGTTGATCCATATCTCATCCGACGATCAGCATTAAATATTAAACCAAAAAATATTTATATATTAAACCATAATATATATATATATATATATATATATATATATATTAACCAAGATATATATATATATAATATATATATATATATATATTATATATATATATATATATATAATATATATATATTAAACTATAAAACAATCCAAAAAACCCTAGCCCTTTCAATCAATCCGTCAATCTGCTATGAGAATGGCGACGATACAGTGGTTCAACGCCGCGCGCGGAGGATTGCATCCGCCACTAAAAACGGATGTCATATTCCTTTCTCTCTTCGTCCATGGCGTCGCTGGCCGCGGAGGTGCCGATCCTGTGCGGTCGATGCTGCTTTTTCTTTTTCTCCTTTGTTCTCAGACTAAAATTCCACAACCACACCTTCACGCACGCAGTTGCCCGTCACCAGACGCCTTCCCGGTAAGTTGACTGTTCCTTACGATCTCAATCTCCGTTTCCCCCTAACTTTTGGTGTGTATTTGCTATATGTGTTTGAAAATTGGATTGAATCAATATTTGCGACTACATGTGAAATCAATATTTAAGTTTAATTAATTAATTCTCAAAAAACATTTTCGTATGCACATAAGTATATAATTTGTGCAAGAGTGGGTGTAGACAATGAATACTTCTCAAAAAGTTACAGAAGCCACCAATATCTCGAGGTACTTTTACAATATATATATTCCCGTTGTAGCTATTTCTATCTTTTAGAGTATCACATTTGTCTTCTTTAATTTACTGGTTTTCGGTGATTAATCTCGGAAATAGATACATTAAGTGGACTGCATTTCGCTTACACTACATTCTTAATTTTGTTACTTCATTTTTATTTATATGGTTTCGGATTAACGAAAACTACATATTCTTTATGAAGAAAAGGCTATACATATTATATAGTTTGGATTTGAAACCACAAAAAGGATTCAAGTTGGGCTATACCAGAGGTACTTAATTGGAATATGGAAAATTTGGATCGAGTCTTTATAAGCACAACATTAACACCACCTAATGTTTCTGGTATTTGGGGGTGTCTTCGTGTCTATGATTGTTTTAAATTTAATATCAACTTCAAATTCAACTTGGTTTAGGGCTACACTTTCTATTTATTGTGTGAAAAGTTTTTACAAAATAAAATAAAATAAAATTTAATATGTTTGATTGTTTTATAACTAAATGATGGATGATACTGTTGTATAACAATGTTAGATAGAGGTTCTAAGATTTGTCTTGAAAAAGGCAAGGAGGAAATAAGAATGCTCAAAGAGGTTCCATTACAAAAATCATCCCAAGGTTTATGATTATGATACTCTCTTTAAAACTCAGTAAGATCTGTCCTCTTCCGCAGACTCGTGCTCGTCCTTCAACTCTTACAGGTTGTTGGAGCCGATGCTGTTTCTTTCTGCCTCTCTTTTTATTTATTTAATTATTTATTATTTCCTGAATGGGAATTTTCTGAGAAATGTCTGCTATTTCATGAACATAAGATTTCTGCATGGTAGATTATCTGGTTTCATTGGACAATCGCTATATGAATATTGTACAGTTTCAAATGCAGCCGCTGCAAAGGGACCCTCGTTGTATGTTTTCTTGTTTTTTTTTTAAATATAAACGTGTTGAATAATCGGGGTCTTGTGACATTTATGGATCAAATAACAAATGTCAAATTTGATTTACAATATTTCTTTAAATATTTATTTTTCTGTTTGTTTAATTTGCAGATGGGCAACTACTCTTCCATGGATGGAGTTGATGAGGCAGCATGCTGCCAAGGTTTGATTTTTTGTTATTTTTTCTACTTCATCCTTAATTTTTTTCATATTTTAATAAATAAAATAAACTAAATAAGGACATTTTTTCTTTTTTTGGTATTCTATATTTAGAAAACAAACATGCCTATAAATATTTTCTCATTCTTAACTACATCCATTTAAATATAGTCCCATTTTTCACACACAAACGCACACAGTAGAAAAACACAGTAAAATCTCAGAACATATATTTAATATATTTATACACTAGGAAATGGACTTTGGAAACATAAACAATTAAAGGAATATCCTATTTGAGTGAGTCCACCGTCTTCATTTGATCATTTTATCTAGGTTGCTTCTGTTTTGCATGCCCATTCCACTTTCACTCTCTAAAATCAAAAGCCTTAATCATCGCCGATTGACGTCCAGTCCAGGTACTCTTGATCCCAATGTTAATTTGGAGTGTATATTCCAAACGTGGGTCCCACTATAGCAAAACCAGCAGGCAGTAGCGATGTTCTTCATTTTCTCTCCGTTGAATTGTTCCAATTGTTCCCTGAAGTGGGACTTCAGTGGACTCTTTACGAAGAGAGAGTAAATTTTTTGAGATCTGGGCTCCATTCTCAGGTGGTTTTCTTGGCAATTTCACTTGGAATAATATTTCGGTGCATAATTTATGATTTCAAAAATGAGAATTTGGTGTTTTTTGAAATTCATCACTTGTTTGAGTTATGGGCTTTTGCAAGTTTTAAGACTTACTTTATGTTTTCGCTCTGAGGTGATTAATGCAGATTGAAAATATATGGTATTTAAAAGAATCTGGGATGTTTGTATTTGATTATTTGAAAACAATTAGCATTTATATTATTATTATTTTTTCATCTATATCGTGCACAAAAGATGTTTGTTAAATGTTCGTTTAATGATGTCTCTTGGAGAAATGTGAAATCTTGAAAATTAATATGTTAATATGTTTGTTGATGTGTTCATTTCTTTTCTGGGAATTGAAAAAGTAATGGCTTGTGTCTTAATTTATTTCCTTTACATTATTCAAGTCTGGTCTAATTCATGGAAATCTCCAGTGCTCCCCAATTTCAATATAATTTGCTCTTTTCTCCAGTGTTATTCTTCTGTTTGTTTAAATTTTCTTTAAATATACAAAAACAAGGCAGCATGTTGCCAAGGTTAAAACTAAAAAGAGCATATATAACAAAACTGAATAAGATTTTGCCATGTGATGATGGAAATTTGATGATCTAACCAAGTTGATGAGGTTATTGGGAGACGTTATTTTTTGTCTTGAACTAATTTCTGCATAATTACAATTCTATATCATAGCCATTCTAATTCTTCTTCTTCTTTGTCATTTTTCTGATGATAATCAAAGTAGGAGAACCCAGGTACTATAATGCAGATTCTTCTACGAAATTATATTCTTAATTTATTTTGGTGTCCTGGGGTCGGGATGATTATGCAGCTTGAAAATCATAAGTAGTAATTGTTTGATTTTATTTATTTAATTATTTACATTTCTAATAATGTTCAAATTGCTGATTTGAATAGGCATATGTTTTGTTCACCAGTTAGAGAACAGTAGGCAAAGGCTTGTGCAGCTGGAGCAGGACGTTAATTTTAAGCATATTATATATTCTTCAGATATTATATAACTATTTACCACAACATATTACTGGTTTTTTCCCTTTGAAACTTAAATAATTATTCAGATTGTGTCTATACTTGTGAGATTTGTATATTGTATTTTGCACTTGTATGGTTAAATAATTATTAGTTGTTTCTGCTTAGCATAATCAATTTYCTGCTTTTATTTAATTTTGGTGCACCAGCTTTTATTTCTTTTTTTTTTTATTTTTTTTTACTTTCTAGAAGGTATTTTAAAGAACCGCCGTAAAATGTCCATTGTGGAAAATAGACTATTTAGAAGGTATTTTTGAAGAACCGTCGTAAAAAGTGTCGCTTTTTTACGGCGATTTTTAGTAACCGCCGTAAAAAGTGACGCTTTTAACGGCGGTTCTAAAACCGCCGTTAAATACCCAAAAAACCGCCGTTAATTCATGGTTTTTTACGGCGATTTTTAAAAACCGCCGTAAAATTTAACGGCGGTCGATATAACGGTGGTTCAAAAATCGCCGTTAAAAGTGCAAAAGGACTACCGTTAAATCACTGTTCTGCAATAGTGCAATAGGCAAGGATAAGCTACTACCGACTAGAATGAACAAGAATAATGATGAATTGGAGACCAAATAGCCTAATATACCAAAATCGTAAAAATAATGGGCAAAAAAACAAAAAAAAAAACTTATTACGACCAAGAATCATAGAAAGTTAATCGCAAAAATCATAGAAAACTTAATAGGACCAGATATCATAGAAAACTTAATGTGAAAAAAATAAAAGGAGCAGGAATTGTCATAGCAAGAATGTAGAATCTCAAGTAATGAAATCCCCAGACCAACCCTACCCATACCCCCACCCCTCATCCCTGGATGAGCAAAAACAATAGGTGAAGATAAGTTGTATGGCTGCCCAAAAACCGCTACATTAAAAGAATTTATGATATTTATAGAATTCTGCATGTGTTTAGTTTTCTATCATCAATTTCATCATAAAAAAGGTTAGTTACAAAAAGTATCCTAAAAAAATTGCTTTCAAACTTTCAAAAACTAGAAACCCTAATATAAGTGGCCCTCAAGGGCACTTTCTGTAATCATCCCCAAAACCAATTACAAATGATATAAGTATCAATTTTCACTCAAGCAGCATTTTTCAATTAATCAGGCAGCATTTTTCAAATAATCAGGCATCATTAGAAGGAAGTCGATAGCTCTAGGGGACCATCCATTACTGTCAGTGTTGGAACTACTACCAGTTCTTCAAGTAATGAAATCCCAAGAACAACCCTACCCGTCCCTCACGCTAGTGAAATCAATTATATGCTAGTGTAACATCAAGTTTTCTAACAAAACATTAATTATATGACACAAAACTAAGTAAACAAACCAAGCTAACAATAAAACCCTAAAAATTACAATTGTAAAACTCAGAAAAAAAAAAAAACAAGAGCGCACCTTCGAGAATGCACAAAGTTGATTCAAAGTAGTGGTGCGGTGCGTGAGGCCGGGGATCCTAGAGTTCTCCGGTGAGATGAATAAAAAATCGAGGCGAAATAATTTCTTTGCAAAATCGGTTAAGAGAATTTTTTACTAAATCCAATAATGATTTTATAGTGATATTCTCCGGCAACACGAGCAAGTCTGGCGAGACAAGGCGAGCCCGAAAATTGTTTTTTTGGAGAGAAATTGAAAGAACCCTAACTTTTTTCTCTGAAAATTCCCAAATGCAAGTGTTGTGATTGTTTTAGTATTCGTCTGTTTTATTTTTGTTTTTATATGAACCCATTTTCATTTGGGTCGGATCCGGGTTGAAGGTGGGTCGAAGTCCATCACACAGTAAAAAGACCCGTATGGCTGTCACATATGAGTATTTTCCATTATTATTTCACTATAACCAAATTATCTCATACATCTCTATTAACATTTTATATATCTATTTTACACCTACTTCAATGAATTTTATTTTATGAGCTTGCAGATATCAAAGTGGATTTTTTGTCACGAAGAGTATCATTTATCCGACTTCAACTGTGTTGTTCGATCAACCTAATGGCTCAGGTTTTTGGTATCGATGTAGCCGAACGCTACTTCAAGTCCCTACCTTCCCCAGCAACATCTAGCGAATATGTAAATCATTTTTCTTATCTATTGATACTTATTTTAGTATTTAAGATAATTCACCTTAACCTCAGTGACAAATTACGTGAGTTACATAACTTATTTCAACAAAGAGTTCTTCTCATTTTACATGAAATGACATCAAATTGTTTCTTTTATTATTTTTCTCACAAACAATTAAATGGAGATGGTAATAATTATTGGCAAACACTTGTGTTAGACCAGATTGAGAGGTTATGATCCGTTAGGCCATCTGACTCATACTTAAATGTATTGAATTTTGTACTATGATATATTAGCTTTTGTACTTGAAAGTATTGGTTTTCACAAAATCCCTGACCCGTGCTATGATGTATTGATTTTTGTACTATAATGTATTGGTTTTTTACTATAATGTCACTAGTGCAAAAAGTTGATTAGAGGCGTTGCATAAGTGATGGTTCAAAGAGGAACTGCTGCAAAAAGTGCAAAGGTGGCGCTTATTAGTAAAGAACCGTCACTTATAAAAATAAAAAAATTAAAAATTTCGTCCAGGTGGCGCTTATTGAATACCAACCGCCACCAATAATAATAAAGAGGCGATTGTATTTAAACCGACACTAAAAAAACCGGGTGGCTGTTCGATAAAGAAGCACCACAAATACTGATTTCGGATGACGCTTATTTGGAGAAGCGCCACTAATAAGCTCGACCGGTTTTGGTGTCGGTTGTTAATTGAAATGACACCCGAAGTTAACTATTAGAGGCAGTTGACAAATTAGACCGGCGCAGCCCCAAATTAGACCTAATTAGCGGGAAACAAAATTATTACTTATCGAAAAATTTGAGAGCCCCTACAATTCACTTTCGCACAGAGTGAGAGGGGGATGGGCAAAGAAGAATTGAAGCCACCGCAGACGAGGGCAGGGGATTTGTTAGGATGGTTGACGGAATTGTCCATCATGCCACGCAAGCATCGTGTCATCGAAGGAGTTGGGGCCTCATCCATCCTCGAGCTCAAGGCCCAAATCTACAAGTCCCAGGAGGAGTCCAAGTGCAACCCCAAAGAGCCCATACAATCCGTCGATCAAAACTACGCTCAGCATCTGGAGGTCCACCGCACCAAGAAGAAGATCACCGTGCATTATTCTTACTCCGCTAAGAACTCCAGCATCGATGCCCGCACCGCCAAGTACGTCAATTTTGTCATTATTTATGTAGATTGCAATTTGAATTTACTGTTGGTGTAGGGAATTTTTGTGATTATAATGCGTTTTATGGTTTATGTGCGATCTCAGGGTGTATTGAATTGATGTGTACGGTTAGGGTTCTAGGGTTTAAGCAATTAGAGATTTGTAATCCATTATAACCGAATAGAATATCACAAGCCTAGCAATTATATCATACCTTGATGTTTGCTTGATGTTCTAGGGTTTCAGAAATTATGAATTGGTTACTCGGATGTGATTTTTGATGTATTATATGTATTACGATATACTGATGTTCAAGTTTGTAAAACTTTTTTAAAGTGTCTTGATGACTTGTGTTTTGGTTGAATCTATTTGAAGGTATCTAGGGCTTTTTTTTCATCACAAATTATATAAGCTAAGGGAAGAGAGGAATCTGAGACTTTTGCTAGGCTTGTATCAGCTATTCTCTATGAGAAAAGGTAGGTTACACTATTACAAGTGGATATCTTCTTTAACTTCATCTTAGACTTGGCTATGGCTGACCCCTTTAGTTTATATAAACAATAGCTTATTTTTTCTATCTTATTCTAATCAAACTTGTGTTATATTCATATCCTGGGTACTTATTGTGAGACCCTGTAAATTTGATAAATTGTACTTTTATCTATATATTAATCAAATTCAATAAACTCCTTGCTATTAATATTATATTACCTCCACATTGATTTCTTTTTAAATGGAAGAGTTATAAAACCTTAGGAATTTATAAACTTTACTAAGTATAAATATTCTAAAAATTAAACACCAATGCTAAGTTCTAAAGATATATAGTTTAAGTAATATCCTTAAATATATTAAATCTTCTAAAATAAATTAACGATAGCCATAAGACCAAGTAAATTATGAGGATTGATTTCCAAGATATTTAGTATATATAAAAGACTATTCTTAATTAATATATATCAGACTGCTAGACGATAAATATTACATATATTTGTATACATAATGCTAATATTACAAGGATATATTACCACTTCTCTTAATAACGTCTTACATATGACCAGAGATCATTACTGACATAATGAATATTTGTCCAATAAGATTAGTCAATATAGAGGTTGTAACGCCCCGATTTCACTTTAGTCGAAAAAGGATTTATAATTTTAAATAATTAAATGGAGAAATCTTGGCGTCACAATAAATGTCAAAAATTTCATAATTTCCATATAAAAGATCAAAAGAAAATAGAAAGTTTTCCAAAGGTTCAGAATTTCGCAGCGGGAATTAACATTCATTATGTAGATATCCAAAACTTCATCAATGGGAAATAATTTAAAGAACACGCATTTATGTCTAGTTCGACCTTTAAATAAAATAATTTTAGAAACATAAATTCAATTTCTTATTCATTCCTCGTCTCCCATTCACTCGATATCGTCGTTGGTACCTGAAAAAAAATATCGTTGATTTGGGATGAGCTCAACGTACTCAATAGTTACACTGACATATCTCAACTAAATCATAGAACTCAAAAATAGCACATTGAACCATATAATTCATAGAATAGCATGCTGGAAAAACATAGACATTGACTGCAGCTAGAAACGCGATAACAACTTGTAACGGCTACCGGTTCTAATTCATAGTTTTTGAAGAACGTCGACTTTGACTGCGCTGCTAGAAACGCGATGACAACTTGGACGGTCACCGGTTCTAATTCATGATTGGTTTTAGAAATTACCTTGACTGCAGCTAGAAACGCGATAACAGCTTGTACGGTTACCGGTTCTAATTCATAGTTTTAGAAGAACGTCGACTTTGACTACGCAGCTAGAAACGCGATGACAACTTGTACGGCCACCAGTTCTAATTCATGATTGGTTTTAGAAAATACTTTGACTGCAGCTAAAATGTGATAACAACTTTTATGGTTACCAGTTTTAATTCGTGGATAGCACATTGGGAAAGACCCTTGGCTATAAAATTCGGTTTTTGAATTAAGTCGTACTCTAGATTACATGATACACATTGCACAATATTGAGAAGCAAAATTTAGCATAAAATAGGTCAGTGGTCCCTACCTCGTAAATATGTCATGGAAATCGAGTGATATGCACTTGTTGAATCCTAAGTCCCCTCAATGCTCGTCACCTAATCAATTTGAAAATATATTTAGATAGTATTTTTCATATTTAAAATTTATAATAGTAATAGTAATAATAATAATAATAATAGTAATAAAATTGGACTGAAATGTATTTTTATAAAATGTTTCAGGGGCTGGATCGAGGTTTTTAATAAATCGGAGGGCTGAAATTGGGGTTATTGGAAACTTGAGGGTTCAATTGAAAGGTGGCTAAAGGTCTGGGGTCAATTCGATATTTGGGGAAAGTGGCTGGGTATAAAATGGAGARCCCARCCCTTTTACTCCTCAAACCCGTCTCCTTCTCCCTCTTTCTTCCTTTCTCCMCCRAAAATTCAGACAAATCGRTCGTCTTCTTCCTTCCTCGGCCAACGACGATAGCTGTCTCTTATACACATCTAGATGTGTATAAGAGACAGGCGATAGCAGCTCGGAGCAGCCACAAACGGTGGTTGACAGCGACGCCCCCCTACCCGTGGCTGATTTTCCTTCTCCAAAAATTGGGGTCGGCAAACAGCACCCCTCTCTTCATACTCGCCGGCGGCTAATGGGCTGACTGCCGGCAGAGTTTTTCGGCGGCAACGTCACGCGGTGGGGCCAGGTCCAATTCGGAGGGTAAAAATCCCTCTCCTTCCCCTTCAAAACTGACAGCGCAGGCCGGGCAGATAGGAAACGGCGAGCGGCGTAGGCTGCGGCGTGGACGCGGTTGATTCGGACGGCGGCGGCGTTGAGGTCGTGGGCCACTGGTGGTGATTCAGCCGGTGGTTGCAAAATCGGCTGTGTGGGGTGGCGATCCGGATTGTTGGCGACGATGGGTGATTGGGCTGGTGCTCGCTGGTGGTTCCGACTAAGACGGGCGGTTATCATAACCCATTTCGGTTTTGATTGGGTGTTTGATGGGGTTTCAGTGGGATACTTGTTTGGGGTTGGTGATTTGGGCCAGTGGTCGGTGGTTTGGCCGGAAATTGTTTGGTGTTGGCAACTTATTGATTTTGGCAGTGGTTAATTGTTGGAATCGGCGATGGGGAAAAAATTGAATAAAGTTCCACACACAAGATGTTTACCTGTTCATTTCGACTGTAATCTGTAGAATTGAAAGTTGTAAGGGTTGAAGGTGATTAGGAACGGCTGAAGAAAAAGATGGAATTTGGTTTATAAACCAAGGATGAATTTATTTTTGGAAGGTTAGGGCTGGGAGTTTAGTGGCTCGGTTTGTCGTTGGGCTCATTTCTAAAGTCCAAAAGGAGTCAACCCAACTGACGACTTTAGTTTAAATCAATTAATTCCGTGAACGACCCAATAATATTTTAACAAGTAAAATAACTATAATATAAATAAATTATAATAATTTTTAGAATTCGAAATTATTTCATATACGACTTGAAAGTAATTTAAATAAAGGAATTACTAAATAATTATAATAATTTGTTAGAAGTTGATATTATAATTTTATTTGAAAACGAACTATAAATTCGTTTAAATAGATTTCTTAGATTATTTAAAATATAAATAGAAAATCGTATTATGGCGACGAGCTTGGGACTAGAATTATATTTTTTTAATGCATTATGAAAAACAAAAATGCATTGGATTTATGGATGTTACAGAGGTATACCTTATAATGATGTTACGTTGGTGGCTCTTCTCTTAATAACCTTCTACTTATAACAAGAGATCATTACGCATAATGAATATTTGTCCAATAGGATTAGTCAATATAGAGGTACAAGTTGACAATGAGTGACCGCATTCTCTTTATCTTTTAACATAGATATAGCGACTTTATAGAGAAAATATTTTGTCAGGCAAGAAGCCGCAATTCAGTGCCAACTCACTACCACACTCAATCTCTTATCAGACGCAATCAGTTCCCACACACGCAAACCCTTCACCCAACTCTCAGTGTAAAACTAGATAAACAAAAAAAAAAAAAGGGGAATTTAGTGTTTGAGAGATAGTGAGATTGAGAAACACAACTCTCACTGTAATACTAGATAAACAAAAAAAAAAAAAAAAAGAGGATTTAGTGTTTGAGAGATAGTGAGATTCATATAACAGATATATCACAACTGGCGTTATGTCTTCACGCTAAGAGAAACAATAATCCGGACAGCTTAGTCCATCTTAAGGTAAGCAAATTAATTATATCTACGCATCACTAGTATTTCTTTTAAGAAAATCCATATCTTGAACCATAAAACCACCAAATTCTTCTATTCATTCCATAGGATCTATCTGCCAAGAACTCTAAAGAATGAGCAAGGAAAATCGTTAGGATATCTTTAAGACTAAGGTACAAACTAAAATATTTTCATTGTTTAAAAAAAAAAGCATGCTCTAATTATTTATTTGAAAATTTGTGTTGCATGTGAAATATATTGATGATATATTTATCTATATATTTTTTAAGTATATTTTTTTTATACTAGAAGTGACAATTCCTTAAATTATGTATTCTTTGTGTGTTGTGATTAAATGACCATGATATTTTATTCATACATTGTGCATGTCATACAAAAATATGTATTGATGTTTATGTGTTGATATTTTGGATACGAGAAGAAAATGCAAGAATAAATGGATTAAAAATTATATTTGATAATTAAATAAAAATCAGAGGATTTGCTTGCAAAAATATTGAGAAATATTGGACAAGCACTAAAGAAAAATAAAAATTATTATGTTCTTAGGAAGTTCTCACATTTTGGGTGAACATTGATAAATTTTGGACCTTTAGGGCCAAAGTCATCAATCTTATAAGTTTAGAGGCCAATTGCAAATCCCTAAAACTCATTGGAAAAAAACTGAAAAATCCAGTTTAAGAATCTTTTTTAAACTCTTATGAACCTACTGGACTCATGTTTAAAATTTCATAAATATTGGAGTTCAAAATCGAGATTTATCGCTTAAAGGGTAAAGAAATACAATTTTGAGAAAATTGAGGGTCAAAAGATAAGTTTTAGAAAACCTGCTAATATCTCCTTAAAAAGTAATAAATTTCAACTCTTTTAGGTCTAGTATAGACTCATGTCCATCCCTAATATTTTTTTTTAACTTGTGAAAATGTCAATTTTAAATTACTCGCTAAAACTAATTTGTAGAAATTTTGGGGTCAAACTATAATTTTAAAAAATAAATAAATAATAAAATTATGACCATACATTCTGTATTTTATTTGAAAAGTTTAAAAATTATTTTACATCAAGGCGGCCTTTCATTCACGAGTTATGAATTTTTAAGGAAACTAGTCGACTTTTGTCGTCTAACCAAAATAAAGGGAGCTAAATGCAAATTATTAAAAATGACCCCGCACCCTTAAAATAACTATAACCTACTATCATATTTTTAGGTTTTGAAGTTTGAATCATATTTTTAGGTTTTTAAAATGAGTATTTTAAAACAGTGACTATTATTTTAATTAAATAAAGGAGTTAAAGTTTAATTACCTTAACACTTTTACAAAACTCCAAATAATGATTTTTGGATCATAAATTTAATTTAAATTTCATTGAAATTATTTTAATAAAGATTTACTAATAAAAATCTAAAATACAAAAAGGCTCCATTTTGTAGGACTTATTTATTTAACTCTAAATTTGTAACTTCCAATTCCATGTCGCTTGGTCCATAACTCTCGAAAATTTTATCTCGACACTTATGAGATTTACTGAATAAAACTATCCTCTAAACACATTGTTCATTTAAAAATCTTATCTCTCTCACACATATCACCTAACTCAAATTATTATTAAAAATGATTGAGCATCACATCCATGTTGACATTGTGATGGACCTTTGAGTCTTATGTGATTGAGTCAATGTGCTATATCGGGCACAGTGTGGTATGGATCGAGCGAGTCAATGATCGAACAGCGTGGCTGTGGTCTTGAACCGTTTCCCCACGACCTAATCCCGCAACTGGCGGCGGAGTGTCCAAAGGAAAGTGGGTCGTATATAGGGTATAATCGCGATTATGACAATCTCTGGGTAAACATCTGAGCTAAAGAGTTGTCGTGCCCAAACGTTATAAGGTTGGCGTGGGCTTCGACCAAAATAGTGGGCTACGGCCAAATGAAGATAATGAATGGGCGTCATAAGGAGAAAAGAAGAATCAAGTCATCTAGATGCAATTTGGGCGTTTAATATGAAATTGATTGTGTTTGAGAGCTAGTCCTTTGAAGACGTACGCTCGACGAGTGAATGCATAGAGTGTAGTCTTGTGGATTTACACTCACCATTTTGTCATTATTAAATGATTGCATCATATTTATATTCTTTTACATTTGTTTACTTTGAACAAAACATGCATCAAGAATTTTATAAGAATATTTTCCAATTACAAATGTTTGTACTCAACTCCAAATGAAGCCACACTTGCACACCATCACTCACTCACTGAGAGTTTTGTCTCACTCCACCTACTTTTATATTTAAACCAAAACCAGACGTCGATAACGCTTGCACCGAGGTGGAGGACCACGAGGAGTAAATATTTTAGGACCCTGTGTTGGGGAATTATAAATTGTAATAAATAAGATACTCATTTAAGATTTATTTTTGCTGCAGACTTTAAGTACTCCTAATTATTCAAGAATATGTAAGATATTTAATAGGGTTGAACACCCGCTAAGATTGTTGGTTATCGGCACAACCGACATTATCTATGCTATTGAACGAGTTATGTTATTATCGAATAGTCACACCTTGGCGCCGTCGGGGCGTGACAGAAGTGGTATCAGAGCTCAGTTGTAAGAAAAACACTTACATTGAGCAAACCAGGATAAGACCCTTAGCCTGTTATGGGGAAAAACCAATAGAGCTTGACCTTAGGTTCAAGCCAAACTTTGATAGGGGTAACCCTAGAGCCGACGGTTTATTTTGAACCTACTTAGCTAACCTTTAGTTTTTAAACCTTTATTTAATTACTAATAACTTCTTTAGTTACCTTTTATTACCGAACCAATGGAACCTTGATTCGCTACTTATGAGATTACTTCTTGTGATAGGTATAGATTCTGATCTCTCTTTGATGTGATTAGCGTAGATTTGTCCTTATTTTTATTAGCTTTTTAGTTCGTTTTTCTATTCGTTTTTGGTATAAGTTGGATGATTTAAGATTGATTACGTATTTTTATATTTCCAGCTTATTTTATCGTATTTTTATCATAATTGATGAGAATAGGTGATTATTCATTATTTTTCACCTTAAAGCTTAATAACCGGAAGAGTTCAGTGCATAAAGGGATGAAGTTCGATGTTCAAAAGTGGAGAACGAGCTTTCCGATGAACGAGTAGCAGAAAGATAAAAAAAAAGAGACATACTCTCAGTAGCATCGATCGATGCAAGCATCGACACTACGTCGACGTGGATCCAGCACGCGTCAGTCGACGCTCTGTCGATGCCAAGCCGACGCAACTTGCAGTTGCGTCGATCCAAGAGTCTGTCGGTCGATGCCAAGTCGACGCAACTTGCAGTTGTGTCGATCCATGACCGCGTCAGTCGACGCAACTGACAAGTCGACGCGAGCACCCAGGCAGCATTGAAGCCGAGAGCCAGCACTCGTAGATCGACGCAGCGTCGACGTGGCTTCCAGAAATGCATTTTTAGGGTTTCGTGTGCGCCAAGACATGATATATCTATATATACCCTTCATATTTCGGATTTTTAAAAGGATACATGACTATCTACGAGCAGAGAACACTTCCTAGGGTTAGCCAGCACAGAAACAACGCATTTATACACTCCAGAAATCAAGATTGAAGATTCAAGATCCTTACACTCAAGAATCACTTCAAATCGAGATTTCGTTCAGAACTCCGGATTCGCTGGAGATCTTTACCGCTTTCAGTAGTTACAATAAGTACTCTAAACTCTTAGTTAATTTCGTAGTTAATTTCCTAGTTAATTCCGTAGTTAAATTCTTAGTTAATTCTAGAACTAGTTTAGTTATTTTAATCGTTTCATGCTTGGATATTGGATTAATCTAGTTTAATTATGCGATTTGATTTATGCTTAATTATTCATTTTTAGATTCTTATAAGACAATTTCTTCGTGATAGTTAATTATATTCATGTTCTTAGATTTGCTGCTTTTACTTCTTAGTTCTTAAGTTCGAATAGTTTAATTATTGCTCGTAGTTGATAGTTTAGTTTAGAATAATTAGTTTAATTAGTCTTAGTTTAAATATTGCTTTAGTTTACAATGATCAATGCAAAATCTTTAAAAACTCCAAATGTACATGTATTTTATGCTAGTTCGTAAATTGAGAAAAACATCTAAAGACCGAACAGTTGTTTCCTTGAAGAATCGACTTGAGTTAACTTAACACCCTACAAGTTCCTCGTACTCTTGCGAGAAAACTTACGTATTTTTAATTAAATATCTTAAAAGGGGTGTACAAAAGTTTGGATCAAAAATTTGGTGCCGTTGCTGGGGAAGCAATGAGTAGGAATTAAAGATGTTTTTCATTTTATTTTCTTTTCTTTTTGAGTTATTGTTTTCTTTTCGCACTTGGTTTGTATATCTGTCATTTGGTACGTTGAATTGTTATTGAGTTTATGCAAGGTAGACGATCACTTCAACGCGATCTTGCATCATTCATTGACAACATCCATCGTTCAAATCCACCAAGACCAAGGCCCCTTTTTATTCCTGAGAACGATTCTTCAACATCGACTGATTTTGTTTGCGACCGAGTTCCCGACACAATGTTGGGAGCACATTCGATTCGAAACGGCGATTCCCCACCAAGATCACCTCCACGCCCAATGCGAAATGGGTATGGTAGTGAACCAATTGTTTTGTAAGGATAACCACAACCCCGAGCCCAGTGGGCTAATTATCAGCAAAATGGGGAGAACGTGAGACAAGACGAGGAGAGAAACGGAGGAGTCAACCAGAAGCATAACGACGAACTAAATCGCCAACTTAACAACATAATCAATCATCCTCTCAACATGGCGAATGTAAGGCAACATGGAGAGAGGAACAACAATGTCAATCGTCAACACAACATCGAGAACTTGGCATTCAGGAATGAAGATTTTTTTCAGCATAACGAGCATGCTAACAATCATAGGCACGTGAATGATTGGTTAGCACATCAAAACCATGGCTACGAACAAGACCATTTTGAAAGGCGATACGAGCGCGAAAATGATTACAAAAGAAATGCATATGACAGCTGCTACGAAAGAGCTCAGTACTAAGTTAGAGAACCAAGGGGAGATGGAGCACCTAGATAGAGCGATTTGGCGCGTCCGAAGGTTGTACCTTTTAGGTCCGCTATTGTTCTTGGACCAACTGCAAGAGAAGTGGAGATCAAACCGAACCAACTTAATTTACTCCTGACTTTTCACGGAGGTGCCAATGAAGACCCTTTGGCGTTTCTGAACTATTTCGTTGATGAGGTTTGAAGATTTGTGGTTCATGGAGTTAATCTAGAGGAGTTGCAAATGATTTGTTTCCCGTACAGCATGAAGGACAAGGCGAAGTCATGGCTACTATCCCTGGAGCCTGGTTTGTTGACTGACTAGGATATGATCAGCGAGAAGTTTTTAAATCAATACTATTCAGCACAAACAACGAGGCATCTTCGGAGACAAATTACTACCTTTGAACAATTGGAGGGAGAGTTATTTCATGAAACTTGGGAACGTTACAAGACATTTTTGCAAGCTTGCCCCCACCACAACTATTCTCCGGAGATGACTAACCAATTTTTCTTCGATGGATTATTGGACCATGGGAAACGAGAAGTAGAGATAGCGGCAGGAGGAGATTTCAGAGATTTGACAGCCAGCAAGGCGAGACGGTTGTTGGAGAAGCAAAGAGAGAAATCTAGACAAACCAACTCTCGGCATCGTAAAATGAAGGTTAATGAGATTTCCATCCCCGATCCTGATTTAGATGACGGAAAGTTAGTCAAGGAAAAATGTGCAGAGATATTTGACGAAAAATTAGCTGCTTGGAAAGCCGAGCGAGCAAGCAAGGCCGCTGCACAAAAGAATGCTGTAGCGTGTAACCAATGCGGATCCCCCCAACATTCAGCAAACATATGTCCTACTAATATTGGATAACAAGAAGACGTAAATGCAATCCAGAATTATCAAGGGCCTAAGAAATTTGTCTCGCAACGTGATAATCCTCTTTTTAAGTGGGGCCCAAGGAGTCCAAATTATATGCCACCTGATCCGCAGTACCCACCATCACATGCGCAAGCACCATTGCCACCACAAAAAAATAATTCTCATACACAAGGGCAGGTGCCTACAACAGTTCAATCGACTGATCAGCTTTTGGTTTGGCAGCAGAATCAAGTAGCCGAAACTATTAAAAATCGAGATGGACTAGCGGACGTTCAAAACGAAATCACTGACATGAAAAAGGCTATTCTCGAGAATACAACTGGGCAGAGAAAACTTGAAACAGCAATCGGACAATTATCGACTCACCTGGCCAAACTCTCGGACGAGAAGGGTAAACTTCTAAGCCAAGTTGAACACGCGTCAGCAGTTCATGTCCTTCGCAGTGGAAAGAAGATCGACAATGGAGTAGTTGACCGAGATGATGAGGTCGAGGTCGAGAATAAAGCACCAACTCCTAGCAAGGGCGATGATTCTAAACCAGTAGATCAGCTGCATAAATTCTCTAATCGATATGTTCCTGGATCCATTCAAGGGACGATAACGAACAACGCCATTGGCGAAAACGATGTTCCTAAGCTGCCATTGCCGAAGCAATCAACAACGCCGATCAAAGATGCTATTCCCTTTCCAAGCTATTTGCGTCCAGCAAAAGAGAACAAAAGGTTCATGGAGCTTTATAATTTATTGAGGAACGTCAATATCAACTTGCTCCTTTTGGAGGTGATCAAGACAATGCCTGCCTATGTAAAATTTTTCAAAGAACTTTCTTCAAGGGAGAGATGCTTGGCGTCAAACCAATTTGTAACACTGCCAAAGGAAGTTAGCGCGGTATTTAAGAAGCCATTACCACCCAAGGAACGCGATTCTGGAAGTTTCTACATCACTATTTCATTGGCTAATGGACAACATGCAATAGGAATGCTGGATCTTGGTGCAGGAGTAAATCTGATGCCGTATTCGCTTTATCAAAAATTTGATCTTGGACCGCCGAAGCCAACGACCATGCGACTACAATTGGCCAATCGCTCAATCCGGCTACCCTTAGGGATAGTTGAGGATGTTTTAGTACAAGTTGGAGAGCTCGTAATTCTGGTTGATTTTGTGGTTATGGACGTTGGCGAAGTACCGACTGAGAGCACGGAGCATACTATTTTATTGGGGTGCCCGTTTATGTCTACCTCCCATACGCTAATTGATGATCACAAAGGAAGGATGACAATGACCGTTTTGGGCGAAAAAGTGACATTTTCTCTAAAGGATATTCAAAATACTCCTACCCCTGCCATGCTAGATGATTGTTCGTTCGTTGATTCCGTTGTATCAAGCATTCACGAGCTTAAAGGAGTCGAGGTTATGGGAGAATTAGGCGACGGGGACGACGCAGGATTTCCAAGGAAGGAGGGGGATGCACTAGAAACTGACTTCGGAGAGGAGTACGATGAGTTTGATGACGAGAAGCTTTTGAGTGGAGAAGATTTGATCAAAATAATGGGGATTGACATAAATGATATTATTGAAGAATTTCAAGATGAATTTTATATGAAGGGCAAAGCACCTAAATTCGAAGAAAAGGTGGATTTGAAGCCACCAACAAATCATTCGATGTACGATTCCCTCGACCCCAACAAAAATTTCGACTATACAAGGAGCAAGGGTGAAGCGTTCAATAGCACTTGGATGCCAAATAGGAAGGAAACGAAGGAGGTTCGCACCAATAGAGTTAAAAACTTGCAGTATGAGGCTGGGCAATTAGTGTTGTTTAATAACGAATGTAAGTTTGACCTGGCTAATTCCGAGGCTGCTTGGAGTGGACCGTTCTTGATAAAAGAGATGGACGAGTATGGAGTAGCCACATTGTATGATGAGGTCGGACAATCATCCTTTCAAGTTCACAAACATAGACTGAAACCTTATCACGACGGAGGAAAGAAGAATATAGATCGCAAGTCGGTGGAATTTGGAGACCCACCTTGCGGTTGGAATTAAACGAACGAAATAGCGTCGAGCAAGCGACGTTAAAATTTGCGCTTCTCGGGAGGCAACCCGAGCTTTTTGTATCCTTTTGTATTTTATTTAATGTTTTATTTTGGTTTTTATTTATTTAGAACAGATGGAAGAACTCGAATGAGAAGAATTGATCAAACAAGCGAAGAGAAAGCCGACCCAGAAATTCCGCCCGCGTCGACGCCGAGACTGCTCGCGTCGGTCGACGCTACGTCGACACACCTGCCGAGAAATTGCTCTTTGTAGCGTCGATTGGGCTCGCATCGGTCGACGCAAACCCCGGACCCAGCCCTGATGCGTTTTAAACTGGATTTTGCCCGACAAACCCGACCCGTTCATGTCTTGACCCGCGGCCAAACCCATAAAAACAGCATAAAACCGCCCTCTTCTCACTTTTTCTTCTTCCTTCCTATAACTCAAATAAAATTTTCAAATTCTTGCACCCTTCAACAACTCTTACTTTCTTTAAAATTCTTTGCACTACAACACTCAACACCAGGAATTACACACTACAAACTCAAAAATCCCCATATACCAACTTCCTTTCAAGCTATCTCTCCAAACGGGAAAACGTAAGGATATTTCGGGCAAATTCAGGCAATTCATTCATTTCCAAGAAGAAAAAGGTTTTATTTTCAAGATTTTTCATTCCCGTTCCACTTTTTATTGATTGACTATGTCTCGAGTGGGAAAACGTAAGGATATTTCGGGGAAATACAGAGCATCGTTCCCAATTTTTGACAAGAAGGAAGGGGACATTTTTAAGAATATTCGACAATGGGGGTTCGTGACCCATCGGACGATTAACGTGGACGGAATTGAGGAGGAAGCCTCGAATAGATCGAAGCACCACACCGACCTTTCCCGCTATGTTGATGGCCTCGGGTGTGGGTATTTCGCCCGTATGCACCTACCCGGATTTAGCAAGCTTATGCTCGAGTTTTTCACTACTTTAGCAATCCAGAACGACGAGACGTTCACATGTAGGCTAGGTGGGAATGACGTGTTTGTGAACGAGGAGATATTTAGCAACATTTTTGGTTTCCCGAACGAAGGGTATCACCCGGTGGGAGTTCAAAGCTTCGATTTAGCCTCTTTTGGGGGGATGATAATCAAGGGACACACGGGCGATTGCAAGCGATTTCCTTGCTCAAAGATTCAAGACGAAGCCCTCTACGTTGCCTACAAGATCATCAGCCACATCATTTTATGAAAAAACTAGGCCACCTACGCGACCAAGTCCGAGCTCTATGTTCTACAATGTCTTGTTGACGGTTGTCAAGTCCGGCTATACCCATTGATTTTGAGCGGACTCTACAATGTTACTAGGGGCACGCCGGGTAGCAAAACGCCTCTCCTTTCCTTCGCACCATACATTACCGGCCTCGCCCATCACTTCGGGTTCGATCCGGCCGAAAGCAGACTTAGTCCACTCGGGATGACTTCACTATCTTTGACGCGTGCCCTCGCACCCCGAGTGAGGTCTTCTTCTCAAGGAGGCTCCTTGTCTCTAAATGACGAGGATGGTGATATGGAGCCGGCCCCACATACCACTTAAGGCCCGAGTCCCGATTAGGGCTAATTTTTCGAAGAAAACCGAGCATTTCAATTGAAGATGTTCGACAAGCTCCAAATAATTGACGACAAGATTGACGTGAACCACGAGCAAAACCGTCGGAGCTTGAGGAAGATGCGTGCTCGCATTTCGATCCTCGAGGAACGGTTTGAGGCAGCGTATCCCCAACCAAGCATGGACGTTGATGAGAACCCCGAGGATGATGGATCCCGCGAGTTTTGACATCTTTGTATCTTTATTTTTATGCTTTTAATTAAAAAAAATGAAAAATCCAAAAGTATTATTATTTCTTGGCTTTTGTTTGTTTTGTTTTTCTTAGGACAATTCACATCACGTATGTTGAAGAAGTGGCCGATTGCACACATCAACGAGTAGCGGCTCGACCTTCTATTCTCAGGGAAGTTTTCCTTCCCTTCTTCTTTTTTAATTTTAATGTATTTGTGGCAATCAGGAGATTGCCGGTATTTTTAGAGAGGGGGGTGGTCGAGTGCGATTTTTATTGCTTATTTGTGTAATTTTATTTGGCCTGTAATAATTAAATTCTTAACGTGATTAATTGCTATTTCCGCACTTAATTGTGTTTGTATGGCTTGCCTGTCAAAGTTGACTATGTATAATTTTAGGTTCTTACCTTTTGAGCGTGTATAAGTGCATAAATTTCAAAATTTTAATTTTAATTATATAATGTAAAATGGTACTTGGATGCAATTGATTTTGTTAAACCCAAAAAGCAGCGTCAATTCAAAACTTTTTCATGCAAAAAGCCAGTGAGTAGCCTGAGTGTTTATCATCATTGCATGTACTTGAATGAGTTTTAACTTGATATCTCTTTGAAATCGCTGTGTGTAGTTGACTTTGAAAATGAGGTTAAGGCATAGAAAAAAAACCCTATTCCGGCCATATCCATAAACTTTAGCCACTATAAATTTCGAATGAGCCAATTATAGCCAAATAATCCATGCCTGTAGCCATGAGTGTTTTTGAGATGACCCCTACAACCCATTAAAAGCGTGGGGTAAGAGTTCGTATTTTTATTGGTTATTTAAGTCTTGGAAATTTTTATTAGGAATTTATTATTTTGTAAGTAAGGACCACCATCTGAAAAAAAAAATATAAAAGAAAAAAAAGAGAGACCCCATAAAAAAGAAGGCAAAAGAGTTGTGAGAAGAAGCACATTACGAGCTTCAATTTTGATTAAGTGGTTTGAGCTTCAAGTCGGTTTAGAATTGCGAGTTGAGAAATAGCCTATGTTTAAAGGCTACGTTATGAGTGTTAAGTGAGGTTTTTATTTTTGAACGAGGTGAAGCAATTTCGCTTCGTGATTAGAATAGGTTGGGTGAGTTATTGATCATGTTAGATCATGAGTTAGCCACATGACGTATATATTCCATACCCGTCCAAAGAGCCTTACATTAGTACCTGAAAAGACCTTTTCCGATTCTTAGTTTTGACAACACACTTAATTTGCGATTGAAAAGAGATTGATTTTTCGTGCTTGTTTATTGTGCATGTATTTTTATGATTTGAGTGTATACACGTCCTATGCAGCAATGCTTGAGTGCTTTTGAGCGTACACGCACATATTGATTTCCATTTTGAGAGGATGCATGATTTTTATTTTGAAGCGACGGTGTAATTAAGGTTGAGCATTTGACGTTGCGTGATTTGTACCTATATTTTCAAAATTATGTATGTAGCATAGCACAACTCATTGTATGAATTTATTTTCATTCTTGTTATACTTTGAAAATATCATTTGTTCGAGGACGAAAAAACCAATTAAGCGTGGGGTAGTTGATTAGCGTAGATTTGTCCTTATTTTTATTAGCTTTTTAGTTCATTTTTCTACTCGTTTTTGGTATAAGTTGTATGATTTAAGCTTAATTCCGTATTTTTATATTTCCAGCTTATTTTACCGTGTTTAGATCATAATTGATGAGAATAGGTGATTATTCGTTGTTTTTCACCTTACAACTAAATAACCGGAAGAGTTCAGCGCATAAAGGGATAAAGTTCGATGTTAAAAAGTGGAGAATGAGCTTTCTGGTGAACGAGTAGCAGAAAGATCGAAAAAATGAGACAGACTCTCAGTAGAGTCGATCGACGCAAGCGTCGACGCTACGTCGTGCCGAGAGTGAAAGTTTGAAGTTATCTCTACAGCAGAAGAACGCAGTGATCGAGGGGCAGGATGCCACCATCGGGGGACTTAATCACCTTAAGACACAAATGGGACATCGTATTAGCGTACTCGAAGGAGTGATATCTGCAGAGCGCCAGCAGCACGAGGATTACCATGCTACTGTTCGAGATGGAGTGGCTGGAATTGTTGGTATCATTACCGGCATAGCTGATGAGTTTTGAGTGGCCCCCTTGTAGAGAGCTTATCAAGCACGAATAGCTCTGAAGAGGACCCTGAGGAGGATCTTATGGAGTCCGAAGATGATTAGAAATGATGATTTATTACTTTAATTATTGTGTAGACTTGCACTGGACTTTATGTTACTACAAGCTTTATCGTGTAGTTTATTGGTGTGACTGTACTTATTTGCTACTGTTAGCATATGACTTTCAGCGTATCTAGGATGGAGACAACTATGTATAACATTCTTATCCTTGACATCATCTAATTTTGGTTTATGTAGAGATGATGTCATTATTATGTATGACGATCTTATTATGCGGCTTGTATGACTAGGCATTATTTTGTCTTGTTAATTGTTACTTGTCTATTTGATATTATGCATGCTAGATTTTTTTTTTAATTATTTATCATCTTATTTAATCGACTTGTACCTTAGATGGCTGAACAACAAGGTAGAGGTAGACCCCGTATTCATCATGAAAACGAACCACACCATGAACGAACCCTTTCCCCGAAACTACCAAATCCACCACCACCACCTCCTGCTCCGGGCGAGAACTTAACGGCCCAGGCTATTCAGCAATTATTGCTATTCCTACAATAACAAACTGCACCCAGCCCAAACCCTAATGAACGTCCCATTGATTCTCATGATCGAGTATTAGAACGCTTCCTACGATTCAACCCACCAATATTCTTAGGAGAACCGGATGATGCAAAAGCTGAAAATTTGCTAGAATATTTGGAGGGCATTTTCTCTGCTCTTCAGTACAATGATGAACAACGTTTGAGACTTGCAAAGTTTCGCCTTAAAGCAGCAGCACGTAACCGGTGGAGGACTGTAGAGGCTACTTGGTCTCAAGATGAAACATTAAGGAGTTGGGCTAACTTCCAAGGTGAGTTCCGAGACCAGTATATACCAAAAGTGATTAGAGAGGCTCGGCAAGATGAGTTCTATCGTTTAAGACAAGGAAACCTCACTGTAGCTCAATATGAGTCAGAATTCCATCGCTTGTTAGCCTAGGCCATGTGTTCAATAAGTACTGAAGCTAATAAGTTGTACAAGTTTACACGTAGATTGATGCCAGAGCTACAAAAACAACTGTTAGCAATTGCGTTGAACACCTATTCAGCGGCAGTTAAAGCATCAGCTCAAATAGAAAGTGGACTGAACCGCCTAGCTCCATCACCAAGCCAATCACCTGGAAATTTCAAGAGATGCTTATGGACAAAATCGTCCATCACCAAATAAATTTGGAAAAAGTGGGGTTGGGAGTTCCATCAAAGGGAATAAGCTAACTCTAGACAAACCTTGTGAGCACTGCCTAAAAACTGGACACATGCTGAACCAATACTGGAAGAAACTAGGTAAGTGTCTGCGGAAGTAGCCAACATCAGATTAAGGATTGCACTAGATTGGGTAATCCAGTCAACCAACAAGCTATTCCCGTGAGACAAGGAAATCGATTTGATAATCGGGCTAGGGTTCCAGCCCGTGCCTTTGCCCTAGCAGGAAAGGAGGCCCCTGATGCAAATAACATGGTGGAAGGTACACTTCTTGTATCCAACCATTACGCCAAAGCTTTATTTGACCCAGGATCTTCACACTCATTCGTTGCACCGCACTTTGCACATAAGATGAACGCATGCATGGAACTTATGAATGTGTATTTTGAAGTTTCAAATCCTTTGGGTGCAAGCAAAGTGGCTAATTTGATATATAATGCATGTGATGTAATCATTGATGATGTGTGTTTTTCTATCGACTTTATTCTTCTACCTATACTTGAGTATGATGTCATTTTGGGCATGGACTGGTTGTCAAAACATTATGCACAATTAGATTGCCACTATAAAGTAATTAAACTGTGCATACTTAATAGACCGGTAGTAGAACTAATAGGAAATTGAAGAGTTACACTAGCTCCCCTCATCTTAGCTGTTAAGGCTAGGAAACCAATCTGTAAGGGAGCACAAGGATTCCTAGTGTTTGTGATAAACAAGCCTAAGAAGAAATCAGAAATTAGTGGGATACCTGTAATATCCGATTACCCTAATGTTTTTCCTAAGGAACTCACTTCTCTACCTCCCGATAGGGAAATCGAGTTCATAATAGAGATCTGGCCTGGTTCAGTACCAATTGCCAAGAAACCATATAGGATGGCTCCGATAGTAATGCAAGAGTTGAAAACTCAGTTACAAAAACTATTGGAAGTTGGATTCATCCGACCGAGTACATCCCCATGGGGAGCACTGAATCGTACGTATTTGTCATGATTTTTGGTATATTTGGCTAGTGTTTTAGTTATATTTGTTGTTAATTTTGGGTATAAGTTTGATTGATTGAGTATATTTTTATATTTATGTATCTCCAACTTATTTTACCATATTTTATGTTTATTTTAGGTATTTTGAAGTTTTTCGGTGTTAAGGTGGACGAATGTGGGCCCGTGAGTGGAATTTCAAAGAAATTGGGCCCTGATTTGGTATATTACATTGACACTTGGTCTGTCATCCACACTGGGTTACCTAGTGTCAAAACCAAGTGTTAGAAACTCGGATTTTGTGGAGATTTTCAGTTACGGAAGGGCTATTTGATTGCTACAAAAGGCTAAGAACTCAGCCACATTCAGGTAATCGAAAAACACCATCCATAGACGAATAATCCCCCGTCCGATTCGTGATAAATTGAGACGGGAAGACATTCTCGAACCTCTTGGGGATGACAACCCATGAGCGTTCTTGAATCGTTTTATCTCTCTTTTAAAAATCAGAACCTACCCGGATAGAAGGTCGAAGACCTCCCACGAGGACACGCTCAGAACTAACAACTTCGATCTGTCGCCTCAAAGCCCCACGACAACCAATTGTAGTAGCGTAGATTCGGTAGTTACCACGGCGATCGTAGCTTCCAAGGCTCGACTCGTAGACGATAATCCCTCCGGAATAGCTGGAGATAGTTCTCGCAAACATTTCAATTTCGTACACTCTAAACTCTACTTTAATTGTATGGTTGAATGTTTGAATGTTTTTTATCATGAGTTTCTTGTTGGATTGTTATGCTTCTACGTTGATTAAGTTTCATTTTATCATATTGAACTTGTTGATGATACTCTTGTGTTTGATTCTATTTTAATTGTTGATGGACTTTATTTGTTCTCTATTTTCTTGTTCGATCATGATTAATTCTTGTTTTGGACTTGTGATATTGGATTTGTCGATGGTTGTTAATTAGAAATTACGGGTTTAGTGCCGGTAATCGATTAGAACCATCACTTGAAATTATTGGGCGTTTAATCTATACGTTGGGATTTACAACCCCAACTCATAGACTAAGTGTTCGACGAAATGTCCAAGTGGTCGTGGAGACGATTCCATGGCCTTAGACCCTCATTTTATTAATCTTTTAAAAGTTGAAGTTCGTTATTAAATCTTTTATTAACTTTAGTTATGTTCTTGCATGGTGATTGACGCTCTCCTTGCAAGGATAATTTAAATTGCTCGTAGTGTAAATCATCGTTTAGTTATTACAATTATCAAAACCCCCTTGTCCGCATGTTTAGCTTAACATTTTCATTATTTTCTCATTCGTACAAACAAACACAAAAACAACTTCCTATTAGTCTTCATCGAGATATTCGACTCGAGTTAACTTGCCAGTCTACAAGTGACCCCGTTCTCTTGCGGGCAAACTTAAACCCTTTCAATGGTAGACGCGCACTGTTTCATCAGAATTTAATTTTGAAAGGAACACAAAAGTTTGGCTCAAAACTTGGCGCCATTGACGGGAAAGGCTAAAGGTTGTAATTTTTGTGTTTGTTCTTCGTGATCTTAGTTTGTGTTTCATGTTCGTTTGTGATTTTTCTTTTTGTTCATTTTTGTTATTATCCACCGGCGCGTTTGATCTAGTGTGTTGAGTGTTGTGTATGCAAGGTACCTCGACACCAAGGATGAGATTCAACAAACCGTTTCAAAAAAAAAAGAGAGAAGAATGTCTAACCCGTACGCTTGTTTTGATCTTCGATCGACCACTCGATGGAGTCAAACGATGCGTGACTATGCCCCGGATGAGTTCTACTATGAGCAACTCCCGGTATTTTATGGGCTCCCGAGTGAGGATCCATTCAATTTCATCCAAGAGTACGAGGCCATTACCCGAACACTCCCTCTTTTAGGCCTTACGATGGACGAGGTGAAGGCTCGACTCTTCCTCTACACGTTGAAGGGTCGGGCAAGAAAGTTATTTATACATTTAGAGACCGATTACTTGGGGACGTGGGAGGAAGTATACAATTGGTTCATGGAGACATTCTATTCTCCTGAGTGGAATACATCTTCAAATTCATACACTTCAAGACACAAAAGGATCGATGAATTGACCAGAGAAATAGCATCACTGAAAGCTAAGCTAGCAAGTCGAGCCTTATCGAAGAAGGATATTGAAGAATGAGATCGCTGTGGATCACGATGGCATTTGACGAATGCATGTCAAGTGATATTTGACGAAGAGCCACAAGAGGAAGCTTCATTCATTCAGAACTACTCAATCTACGACTCTTGTGCACTTTTCGGCTCAAATCCCTACTACCCAAGATATGAAGACTATACTCTACCTTCACCTCCTGATCACTACCAACAAATACACTATCATCCCGATGCCCCACTCGATAATGATTCTTACTTAGTCACCCGAGATGAATTGGAGCAGCATATGTCTTACGAGTTGCAAACTTTTGATGTAGTGGAGCCCACCTTTTAGTTTGGTGATTCAAGCTTGAATGCTTATTTGGGAGAGTTGTGTGAGGAGATGGAGATTGAGGATTTGGTTGAGATCACCTCTTTTGCGATTGATTATGATTTTTTGGGCAATATTGTAGGGGTGTTGCCATTGGAGGTTCCGTGTGAGGATATTGGCAACTCGGACTTACTTGCTCTTTGTGGAGATGTTGGAGTTGCTTTACCGGAATTTGAGGAGGTTGTGTCTATTGAGACGCAATGCGTTCTACCCAATGCTTTGACCAATCTTAATGTTGAGGCGGTAGAAGAGGCAATCGAGAAGGATTTTTGGACGGTCGATGTTTATTCCTTCTGCTTGACCGATCTCATAGTCATTCCGGAGACCGAGAATTATCCCACACTCAGGCTGACTTTCGATCTATATTTGGTCATCGATTACTCACGTTTTTAACCTCCAAAGCCGGTTGAAGTTTTTATTTCTCTAATCATGGGACCTGCTCGCCGTGCTCACCTAGATGATCTTCATTACACGCAATTACTCTTGGAGAACACTAAGGCGTGGCACGACCGTCATTTATTTTTGGATCCCGGATAACATCACCTTTGTAAGTCGTCGAGCAAAAGACGTTAAAAATTGTACTTCTTGGGAGGTAACCAAAGTTTTTGTTATTTTTGTCCATAACTTTGTTTATTTTATTTTCATTTTTCTTATTTTATTTTTGTACATATTTTTGTTCATGATTAACTTGAGATGGATAAATGTGGTAATGGTTTGTTGAGTTGTGAATAAGAAGTGTGGAAAATGATGCTTTTCCAGGACATCCAATCGGATGAGAGAAATTGGCCGGTCGGGCAAAGCACACTGGACTACTGTCCGACTGGATGAGAGAAGATGACCGGTCGGACAAAACACACTGGACTGTTGTCCGACCGGAGTGGTGCAGTGACCGGTCGGATGGAGGCAGCATACTTACTTGAAACCATCGCTCTATTTATAGAGTTCCATCTATCCCTCTGGACGGCATAGAAACTTAGGCGGGCCCGAGCCCCAGTATTGTATCACTTTCTATCCTAACTCTCGTTTTTCATTTTTAGTGATTTTTTTGTTATGCGTTTTGTGCTTGAGTGTTTGTTTAACCATTCGACTAACTATTCGCATGATAATTGATTCGACGTTTTCCTTTTTCCTTGGGTTAATTTGTATAATAGCAATGCGGGCATTGCTTACTTTTGCTTGTAGGGGAGGGGGGAGTCGCATTATACATGCGTAGTCATTTAGGTCGAATGGTTCTGTGTGAGTCTTTCTTTTTGACGACGTGCGTATTTACCAACTATTTTTGTCAACGTTTGTTGAAATTATTCCCATGCTTATTTGTGTTTGTACTAGCTTGTCTGTCGGAATCATGTATTATGTAATATGTCCTTGGAGTCTTTTGAGCTTGTTTAGTGCAAAACTTTTCAAAAACTACACATACATATATATATATATATATATATATATATATATATAGTTAAAATAACACTTAGTCATTAGCAATTTTGCGAAGCTTTTTAAAAACTTGATCACCTTATTTTCAAAAGTTTGAATAAAACCCTAGTAAGGAGCCTTGTGTGTTTATCAACATTTCATGCTTTGATTCGGTAAGTGTTTAGAGAAGTGTCTAAAGTTGCATGTGCACATTTGGTGTTGGAAATGACGATGGGCACATATAAAACCTATTTTCGGCCTTACTCATAAATAAAAACCACAAAAAATCCCTAATGAGCCCCCTTGAGCCTTTATTCCGTCTCTTTGTTATCCACGAGCTTAATTGTAGCTCTTATTTCCTTTAAGTTTGTGAGATGAGAGTTTATTTATCATTGGTTTATTGAGATATGAGGATTGCAGGGTGGAAATTAGTGGGATGCTATTATAAGAAAAAAGGAAAAGGAAAAGAAAAAAAAAAGAAGAGAAAAAAGAAAGAAAAGTAAAAAATATATAAAAAAATGTATATTAAGGGTGCTTAAGTTCATAAGAGCATCTAGATGTTATAAATAAAGCTTATTTATAAAGTGAAACATTCGGGTTTTGGAGTTAGAAATAGCCTTAGCTATAAAAGGCTAAAAATAATGGTATATGGTTCTTTGGGGAGAATGAGGAGCAAAATTATGCTCTATGCTTAAAATTTTAGATTGAGTGAGTTATTGATTGCGTTTGTTCGCAAGTTAGCCACTCATCTTTATATATGACATACCTTACCAAAGAGCCTACATTACAACCCTAGAAAGTCCTAATCCGATTCTTGATTAAATGTGCACACATATGCAATGTACGAGTCTTTTATTTTCACAAGTCGTTGATTGCATTTTTGTTGATCCGAGCGTATACACTTACCTTTTGAAAAACATGAGCGAATGAGTGCACAATGATTTATTTCCCTTTTGTGAGGATGCATTCTTTCGATTTCAAGGTGAAAAGGTAACACGAGCTTAGCTTAAGAGTTTTCGACAAAAGTGTTTATATTTGCAAAACTATATTGTATGCATAACATGACTCTTTGATCTAGMTACTTTCWTGYTTACRTGGTTTTGWTTCTTTCRTTTGTTCRAGGAWGAACAAACCAATAAAGCATGGGGTGGTTGACTCGCACGTATTTGTCACGATTTTTGGTATATTTGGCTAGTGTTTTAGTTAGATTTGTTGTTAATTTTGGGTATAAGTTGGATTGATTGAGCATATTTTTGTATTTATGTATCTCTGACTTATTCTACCACATTTTATGTTTATTGTAGGTATTTTGAAGTTTTTTCGGTGTTAAGGTGGACGAATATGGGCCCGCGCAAAGAAATCGGGCCCTGATTTGGTATATTATAGCTGACACTGGGTCTATCATCCACACTGGGATACCCCGTGTCAAAACCCAGTGTTAGAAATCTGGCAGAAAGATCCTTCCGATCGGGCTGGGAGACTATCCGATCGGACAAAAGCGTTACAAACTCGGACTTTGTGGAGATTTTTTGTTACGGAGGGGCTATTTTATGGCTACAAAAGGCCAAGAACTCAGCCACATTCAGGAACCCGAAAAACACCATCCTCACACCATCCATAGATGAATAATCCCTCGTCCGGTTCATGACAAACCAAGACGGGAAGACATTCTCGAAGCTCTTGGGGATGACAACCCATGAGCGTTGTTGAATCATTTTATCTCTCTTTTAAAAATTAGAAACTACCCGGATAGAAGGACGAAGACCTCCCACGAGGACACTCTCGGAACTGACAACTCCGATCCGTCGCCTCAAAACCCCACGACAACCAGTTGTAGTAGCGTAGATTCGGTAGTTACCACGGCGATCGTAGCTTCTCGGGAGTCCGTGACAGCTTCCAAGGCTCGACTAGTAGACGCTAATCCCTCCGGAATAGCTGGAGATAGTTCTCGCAAACATTTCAATTTCGTACACTCTAAACTCTACTTTAATTGTATGGTTGAATGTTTAAATGTTTTTTATCACGAGTCTCTTGTTGGATTGTTACGCTTTGACGTTGATTAAGTTTCATTTTATTATATTGAACTTGTTGATGATACTCTTGTGTTCGATTCTATTTTAATTGTTGATGGACTTTATTTGTTCTCTATTTTCTTGTTCAATCATGATTAATTCTTGTTTTGGGCTTGTGATATTTGATTTGTCGATGGTTGTTAATTAGAACTTACGAGTCTAGTGTCGGGAATCATTTAGAACCATCACTTGGAATTATCGGGCGTTTAATCTATATGTTGGGATTGACAACCCCAACTCGTAGTCTAAGTGTTCGACGAAATGCCCAAGTGGCCGTGGAGATGATTCCAAGGCCCTAGACCCTCATTTTATTAATCTTTTAAAAGTTGAAGTTTGTTATTAAATATTTTATTAACTTTAGTTAAGTTCTTGCATGGTGATTGATGCTCTCCTTGCAATGATAGTTTAAATTGCTCGTAGTATAAATCATCATTTAGTTATTACAATTATCAAAACCCTCTTGTCCGCGTGTTTAGCGTAGCATTTTCATTATTTTCTCATTCGTACAAACAAATACAAAAACAACTTCCGATTAGTCTTTCTCGAGAGATTCGACTCGAGTTAACTTGCTAGTCTACAAGTGACCCGGTTTTCTTGCGGGCGAACTTAAACCCTTTCAAAGGTAGACGCGCACTATTTAACCGGAATCTAATTTTGAAAGGAACACAAAAGTTCGGCTCAAAATTTGGCGCCGTTGCCGGGGAAGGCTAAAGGTTGTAATTTTTGTGTTTGTTCTTCGTGATCTTTGTTTGTGTTTTTGTTGGTTTTATTTGTGTTTCGTGTTCGTTTGTGATTTTTCTTTTTGTTGATTTTTTTTTATTATCCACCGGTGCGTTTGATCTTGTGTGTTGAGTGTTGTGTATGCAAGGTACCTCGACACCAAGGCCGAGATTCAACAAACCGTTTATAAAAAAAAAGAGAGAAGAATGTCTAACCCATACACTTGTTTTGATCTTCGATCGACCACTCGATGGAGTCAAACAATACGTGACTACGATCCGGATGAGTTCTACTATGAGCAACTCCCGGTATTTTATGGGATCCCGAGTGAGGATCCATTCAATTTCATCCAAGAGTACGAGGCCATTACCCGAAGATTCCCTCTTTTAGGCCTTACGATGGACGAGGTGAAGGTGCGAATCTTCCTCTACACGTTGAAGGGTCGGGCAAGGAAGTTATTTATACATTTAGAGCCCGATTACTTGGGGACGTGGGAGGAAGTATACAATTGGTTCATGGAGACATTCTATTCTCCTGAGTGGGATATATCTTCAAATTCATACACTTCAAGACACAAAAGGATCAAAGAATTGACCAGAGAAATAGCATCACTGATAGCTAAGCTAGAAAGTCGAGCCTTATCGAAGAAGGATATTGAAAAATGTGATCGCTGCGGATCACGATGGCATTTGACGAATGCATGTCAAGTGATATTTGACGAAGAGCCACAAGAGGAAGCTTCATTCATTCAGAACTACTCAAGCTACGACTCTTGTGCACTTTTCGGCTCAAATTCCTACTACCCAAGATATGAAGACTATACTCTACCTTCCCCTCCCGACCACTACAAAAAAAATCCACTATCATCCCGATGCCCCACTCGATAATGATTCTTACTCAGTCACCCGAGATGAAGTGGAGCAGCATATGTCTTACGAGCTGCAAAATTTTGATGTAGTGGAGCCCACCTTGTAGTTTGGTGATTCAAGCTTGAATGCTTATTTAGGAGAGTTGTGTGATGGAGATTGAGGATTTGGTTGAGATCACCTCTTTTGCGATTGATTATGAAGTTTTGGGCAATAGTGTAGGGGTGTTGCCATGGAGGTTCCATGTGAGGATATTGGCGACTCGGACTTACTTGCTCTTTGTGGAGATGTTGGAGTTGCTTTACCGGAATTAGAGGAGGTTGTGTCTATTGAGACGCAATGCGTTATACCTAATGCTTTGACCAATATTAATGTTGAGGGATTAGAAGAGGCAATCGAGAAGGAGTTTTGGATGGTCGGTGATTATTCCTTCTGTTCGACCGATCTCCTAGTCATTCCGGCGACCGAGCATTATCCCACACTCAGGTTGACTTTCGATCTATTTTTTGTCATCGATTACTCACGTTTTCGACCTCCAAAGCCGGTTGAAGTTTTTATTTCTCTAATCATGGGACTTGCTCGCCGTGCTCACCCTGATGATCTTCATTACACGATCTTACTCTTGGAGAACACTAAGGCGTGGCACGATCGTCATTTATTTCTAGATCCCGGATAACATAACCTTTGTAAGTCGTTGAGCAAAAGACGTTAAAAACTGCACTTCTTGGGAGGTAACCCAAGTTTTTGTTATTTTTGTCCATAATTCTGTTTATTTTATTTTTATTTTTCTTATTTTATTTTTGTACATATTTTTGTTCATGATTAACTTGAGATGGATAAATGTGGTAATGGTTTGTTGAGTTGTGCAGAAAAAGTGTGGAAATGATGCTTTTCCAGGACATCCGATCGGATGAGAGAAATTGACCAGTCGAGCAAAGCACACTTGACTACTGTCCGACCGAATGAGAGAAGATGACCGGTCGGACAAAACACACTGGACTGTTGTCCGACCGGAGTGGTGCAGTGACCGGTCGGATGGAGGTAGCATACTTACTTGAAACCATCGCTCCATTTGTAGAGTTCCATATATCCTTCTGGACGGCATAGAAACTTAGGCGGGCCCGAGCCCCAGTATTGTATCACTATCTATCCCAACTCTCGTTTTTCATTTTTATTGATTTTGTTTTGTGTTTTGTGTTTTGTGCTTGAGTGTTTGTTAAACCATTCGACTAACTATTCGCATGACAATTGATTCGACATTTTCCTTTTTCCTTGGGTTAATTTGTATAATAGCAATGCAGATATTGCTTACTTTTATTTGTAGGGGAGGGGGGAGTCGCATTATACATGCATAGTCATTTAGGTCGAATGGTTCTGTGTGAGTCTTTCTTTTTGACGACGTGCGTATCAACCAACTATTTTTGTCAACGTTTGTTGAAATCATTCCCATGCTTATTTGTGTTTGTACTAGCTTGCCTGTCGGAATCATGTATTATGTGATATGTCGTTGGAGTCTTTTGAGCTTGTTTAATGCAAAACTTTTCAAAAACTACACACACACACACACACACACACACACACACATATATATATATATATATAGGATTGGGTTCAAATGAGAACCCCATCATTATATGTGAACATAGGGACTAATCCTGGCCTTAGATCTAATATTGCACAGTGCAGTTATATGTCCAGGTTCATTGTGCTTTTTAGACAGTACTTTAGTGCTAAAATTAGTCCAATTTTTTTAATTTAATTATATATATATATATATATATATATATATATATATATTACGTTTTAAAACATGCAATATGTATCTTAAATTATAGATCTTGAGAATGTGATTAATTTGATATATATTTCATTCAAAACGAATAAAATTTGAAAAAGTTATGGTTTGTTGAAGATTTGAGTTTCATTTCAAATTTTTGAATTTGCAGTTTATAGACGAAATTTGTGATGCTTTTTGTATACAATCGTAGTGTTTTTTTTCTTAATCGATTGTGCTTTCCAAAGAATAATGTAGTGCTCTTTGTAAACATTGATATATGTCCAAAAATACCATTTTTAATTAATTAATGCATTTTTTTACATTATTACCATGCTGACATGTCATGATCTCAACCATCAAGATTATTCAATCTAATGGTCAAGATGAGTCCCTAGGTTCACATATAATGACGGGTTCTCATTCGAACCCAACCCTATATATATATATATATATATATATATATATAATATATATATATATATATATATATATATATATATATATTTAAAATAACACTTAGTCGTTAGCAATTTTGCGAAGCTTTTAAAAAACTCGATCACCTTGTTTTCAAAAGTTTGAATAAAATCCTAGTAAGGAGCCTTGTGTGTTTATCAATATTTCATGCTTTGATTCGATAAGTGTTTTGAGAAGTCTCTAAAGTTGCATGTGTACATTTGGTGTTGGGAATGACAATGGGCACATATAAAACCTATTTTCGGCCTTATTCATAAATAAAAACCACTAAAAGTCCCTAATGAGCCCCTTTGAGCCTTTATTCCATCTCTTTGTTAGCCACGAGCTTAATTGTACCTCTTATTTCATTTAAGTTTGTCATATGAGAGTTTATTTATCATTGGTTTATTGAGATATGAGGATTGCAGGGTGGAAATTAGTGGGATGCTATTATAGAAAAAAAAGGAAAAGGAAAAGAAAAAAAAAGAAGAGAAAGAAAGAAAAAAAGTAAAAAACATATCAAAAAATGTAAATTAAGGGTGTTTAAGTTTATAAGATCATCTAGATGTTAAAAATAAAGCCTATTTATAAAGGCAAACATTCAGGTTTTCGGGTTAGAAATAGCCTTAGCTATAAAAGGCTAAAAATAATGGTATATGGTTCTTTGGGGAGAATGAAGAGCAAAATTATGCTCTATGCTTAAAATTTTAGATTGAGTGAGTTATTGATTGCGTTTGTTCGCAAGTTAGCCACACATCTTTATATATGACATACCTTTCCAAAGAGCCTACATTAGGACCCTAGAAAGTCCTAATCCAATTCTTGATTAAATGTGCACACATATGCAATGTACGAGTCTTTTATTTTCATAAGTCGTTGAATGCATTTTTGTTGATCCAAGCGTATACACTTACCTTTTGAAAAACACGAGCGAATGAGTGCACAATGACATATTTCCCTTTTGTGAGGATGCATTCTTTCGATTTCAAGGTGAAAAGGTAACACGAGCTTAGCTTAAGAGTTTTCGACAAAAGTGTTTATATTTTCAAAACTATATTGTATGCACAACATGACTCTTTGATATAGCTACTTTCATGCTTACGTGGTTTTGATTCTTTCGTTTGTTCGAGGAAGAACAAACCAATAAAGCATGGGGTGGTTGACTCGCACGTATTTGTCACGGTTTTTTGTATATTTGGCTAGTGTTTTAGTTAGATTTGTTGTTAATATTGGGTATAAGTTGGATTGATTGAGCATATTTTTGTTTTTGTGTATCTCCGACTTATTTTACCATATTTTATGTTTATTTTAGGTATTTTGAAGTTTTTCGGTGTTAAGGTGGGCGAATGTGGGCCCGCGAGTGGAGTTTTAAAGAAATCGGGCCCTAATCATGGGATCTTCTCGTCGTGCCCACCTTGGTGGTCTTCATCACCTACTTTTGCTCTTGGAGAACACTAAGGCGTGGCACGATCGTCATTTATTTCTGGATCCCGGATAACATCACCTTTGTAAGTCGTCGAGCAAAAGACGTTAAAAAATTGCACTTCTTAGGAGGTAACCCAAGGTATCGTTTTTCTAGCTTAATTCAAAAAAAATAAATCATTTTTGTACATAATTTTGTTCTTGTTTAACTTGAGTTGGATAGGTGTGATAATGGTTTGTTGAGTTGTGCAGGAAAAGTGTGAAAATGATGCTTTTCCAGGATATCCGATCGGATGAGAGGAATTGATCGGTCGGACAAAGCACACTGGACTGCTGACCGAACGAATGAGAGAAATTGACCGCTGGAACAAAGCACACTGGATTGCTGTCCGACCGGATGAGAGAAGATGACCAGTCGAACAAAACACACTAGACTGTTGTCCGACCGGAGTGGTGCAGTGACTGGTCGGATGGAGGCGGCATACTTACTTGAAACCATTGCTCCATTTGTAGAGTTCCATCTTTCCCTCTGGACGGCATGGAAACTTAGGCGGGCCCGAGCCCTTGTATTGTATCACTCTCTATCCTAACTCTCGTTTTTCATTTTTAGTGATTCTTCTGTTATATGTTTTGTGCTTGAGTGTTTGTTTAACCATTCGAGTAACTATTCGCATGATAATCTATTCGACGTTTTCCTTTTTCCTTGTATTGATATATATAATAGTAATGCGGACATTGCTTACTTTCGTGTGGGGGGGAAGAAGAACAAACCAATAAAGCATGGGGTGGTTGACTCGCAAGTATTTGTCACGATTTTTGGTATATTTGGCTAGTATTTTAGTTAGATTTGTTGTTAATTTTGGGTATAAGTTGGATTGATTGAGCATATTTTTGTATTTCTTTATCTCCGACTTGTTTTACCACATTTTGTGTTATTTTAGGTATTTTGAAGTTTTTCGGTGTTAAGGTTGACGAATGTGGGCCCGCGAGTGGAGTTTCAAAGATATCGGGCCCTGATTTGGTATATTACAGCTGACACTGGGTCTGTCATCCACAATGGGTTACCTAATGTCAAAACCTAGTGTTAGAAATTTGGCAGAAAGATCCCTCCGATCGGACTGGGAGACCATCCGATCGGACAAAAGCGTTACAAACTCGGATTTTGTGGAGATTTTCTGTTACGGAAGGGCTATTTGATGGCTACAAAAGGCCAAGAACTGCTACATTCAGGAACCCGAAAACACCATCCTCACACCATCCATAGATGAATAATCCCTCGTCCGGTTCATGACAAGCCGAGACGGGAAGACATTCTCGAACCTCTTGGGGATGACAACCCATGAGCATTCTTGAATTGTTTTTCATCTTATCTCTCTTTTAAAGATCAGAACCTACCCGTATAGAAGGAATGAAGACCTCTCACGAGGACACACTCAGAATTGACAACTCCGACTCGTCGCCTCAAAGCCCCACGGAAACCAATTGCAGTAGCGTAGATTCGGTAGTTACCACGGCGGTCGCAGCTTCTCGGGGGTCCGTGACAGATTCCAAGGCTCAACTCGTAGACGATAATCTCTCCGGAATAGCTGGAGATAGTTCTCGCAAACATTTCAATTTCGTACACTCTAAACTTTGTTCTAAATGGTTCATTTGGATTTTCAGTTATCTTGTTTGGATATTTTGTTTGCATATTGTGTTTGGATCATTAGGTTGAATCATTTATGTTTGAATTATTGTAAATCAATTGTTGAAGAATTGTTTTGGTTGATTAGTTGATTGATATTATCTTAATTTGGGTGTTGGGATGTTTTGGATGTTATTTGCAATCATGATTAGTTGTTGTCTTGAGGTTGTGATAGTGAATTTGTCAATGGTTGTTGGTTATAAATCACGGGTCTAGTGCTTGGAAACATTTAGAACCATCGCTTGGAGTCATCAGGCGTTTAATCTATACGTTGGGATTGACAACCCCAACTCATAGACTAAGTGTTCTATGAAATGCCTAAGCGGTCGTGGAGATGAGTCCAAAGCCTTAGACCCCCGTTTATTAATCTTTTAAAAGTTGAAGTTCGTTAATAAGTCTTTTATTAACTTTAGTTAAGTTCTTGCATGGTGATTGACGCTCTCCTTGCAAGGATAGTTTTAATTGCTCGTAGTATAAATCATCGTTTAGTTATTATAATTCTCAAAACCCCCTTGTCCGCGTGTTTAGTGTAGCATTTTCATTATTTTCTCATTTGTACAAACAAACACAAAAACAACTTCCGATTAGTCTTCCTCGAGAGATTCGACTCGAGTTAACTTGCTAGTCTACAAGTGACCCCGTTCTCTTGTGGGCAAACTTAAACCCTTTTAAAGGTAGACGCGCACTGTTTAACCGGAATTTAATTTTGAAAGGAACACAAAAGTTCGGCTCAAAATTTGGCGCCGTTGCTGGGGAAGGCTAAAGGTTGTAATTTCTGTGTTTGCTCTTTGTGACCTTGTTCGTATTTTTATTGATTTTATTGTGTTTCGTGTTCGTTTGTGATTTTTCTTTGTTCGTTTTTGTTATTATCTACCGGTGCGTTTAATCTTATGCGTTAAGTGTTGTGATTGCAAGGTACCTTGACGACCAAGATTCAACAAACCATTTCGAAAAAAAAAAGAAAAAAAAAAGAGAGAGAGAGAAAGAGAGAATGTCTAACTCGTACGCTTGTTTTAATCCTCAACCGACCACTCGATGGAGTCAAACGATGCGTGACTATGATCTGGAAGGGTTCCACTATGAGCATTTCCCGGTATTTTACGGGCTCCCGAGTGAGGATCCATTCAATTTCATCCAAGAGTACGAGGGCATTACCCGAACGTTCCCTCTTTTAGGCCTTACGATTGATGAGGTGAAGGTGCGACTCTTCCTCTACACGTTGAAAGGTCGGGCAAGAAAATTATTTATGCAGTCAGAGGTCGATTACTCGGGGACGTGGGAGGAAGTACACAATTGGTACATGGATATATTCTATTCGCCTGAGTGGGACACATCTTCAAATTCTTACACTTCAAGACACAAAAGGATCGATGAATTGACCAGAGAAATAGCATCCCTGAAAGCTAAGCTGGCAAGTCGAGCCTTATCGAAGAACAATATTGAAGAATGTGATCGCTGCGGATCACGATGGCATTTGACGAATGCATGTCAAGTGATATTTGACGAAGATCCACAGGAGGAAGCTTCAGTCATTCAGAACTACTCAAGCTACGACTCTTGTGCACTTTTCAGCTCAAATCCCTACTACCCAAGATATGAAGACTATACTCTACCTTCTACACCCGACCACTACCAACAAATCCACTATCATCCTGATGCTCAACTCGATAATGGTTCTTATTCAGTTAACCGCAATAATGAGGAGCGGCTTACTTTTGATGAGCTGCCGATTTTTGATGTGGTGGAAGCTATCTTGGATGTTGAGGATTAGAGCATGAACGCTTGTTTGGGAGAGGTGTGTGAGGGGATAGAGATTGAGGATTTGGATGAGATTGCTTGTTTTGTGAGTGAATATGAAATTTTGGGTAATAGTGTTGGGGTTTTGCCATTGGAGGTTCCGAGCGAGGATGTGGGCGACTCGGACTTACTTGCTCTTTGTGGAGATGTTGGAGTTGTGTTACCGGATTTGGAGGAGATTGTGTTTGTTGAGCTGCATTGCGTTCTATCCGATGCTTTGACCAATTTTAATGTTGAGGTGGTGGAAGAGGCACTCGAGAAGGAGTTTGGGATGGTCGATGATCATTCCTTTTGTTCGACCAATTTCCTAGTCATTTCGGTGACCGAGCATTGTTCCGCACTCCAGCTAACTTTCGATCTCTTTTTGGTCATCGATTACTCACGTTTTCGACCTCCGAAGCCGGTTGGAGTTTTTGATTCTCTAATCATGGGATCTTCTCGTCGTGCCCATCTTGGTGGTCTTCATCACCTGCTTTTGATCTTGGAGAACAATAAGGCGTGACACGATCGTCATTTATTTCTTAATTCCGGATAACATCACCTTTGTAAGTCGTCGAGCAAAAGACGTTAAAAATTGCACTTCTTAGGAGGTAACCTAAGGTATCGTTTTTCTAGCTTAACTAAAAAAAAAAAAAATCATTTTTGTACATATTTTTGTTCTTGATTAACTTGAGTTGGATAGGTGTGGTAATGGTTTGTTGAGTTGTGCAGGAAAAGTATGAAAATGATGCTTTTCCAGAACATCCGATCGGATGAGAGGAATTGACCGGTCGGACAAAGCACACTGGACTGCTAACCGACCGGATGAGAGAAATTGACCGGTCGAACAAAGCACACTGGACTGCTATCCGACCGGATGAGAGAAGATGACCAGTCGAACAAAACACATTGGACTGTTGTCTGACCGGAGTGGTGCAGTGACCGGTCGGATGGAGGCAGCATACTTACTTGAAACCATCGCTCCATTTGTAGAGTTCCATCATTCCCTCTGGACGGCATGGAAACTTAGGCGGGCCCGCGCCCCAGTATTGTATCACTTTCTATCCTAACTCTCGTTTTTCATTTTTAGTGATTTTTCTGTTATGTGTTTTGTGCTTGAGTGTTTGTTTAACCATTCGAATAACTATTTGCATGATAATTGATTCAACGTTTTCCTTTTTCCTTGTATTGATATGTATAATAGCAATGCGGACATTGCTTACTTTTGTGTGGGGGGGAGGATAGTCCATGCATGCCTAGTCGTTTTGGTCGAATGGTTTTGTTTGAGTCTTTCTTTGTGACGACGTACGAATCAACCAATTTTTTATGTCGATGTATGTTGAAATCATTCCCATGCTTATATGTGTTTGTACTGGCTTGCCTGTCGGAATCATGTATTATGTGATATGTCGTTAGAGTCTTTTGAGTTTGTTTAAGTGCAAATTTTTTCAAAAACTACTTATATATATTTATTTAAAACAACACTTAGTCATTAGAAATTTTGCGAAGCTCTTAACACTCGATCACCTCGTTTTCAAAAGTTTGAATAAAACCCTTGTAAGAAGCCTTGTGTGTTTATCAACATTCCATGCTTTGATTCGATAAGTGTTTTGAGAAGTCTCTTGCATGTGTACATTTGGTTTTGGAAATGACGAAAGGCACATATAAAACCCGATTCCGGCAATATTCAGAAATAAAAACCACTATAAATTCCTAATTAGCCCCTTTGAGCCTTTATTCCGTCTCTTTGTTAGCCACGAGCTTAATTGTAGCTCTTATTTTATTTAAGTTTGTAAGATGAGAGTTTATTGATCATTGGTTTATTGATCATTGGTTTATTGAGATATGAGGATTGCAGGGTGGAAATTAGTGGGATGCTATTATAAAAAAAAGGGAAAAGGAAAAGAAAAAAAAAGAGAAGAGAAGAGAAAGAAAGAAAAGTAAAAAATATATAAAAAAAATGGAAATTAAGGGTGCTTAAGTTCATAAGAGCATCTAGATGTTAAAAAAATAAAGCCTATTTATAAAGGCAAATATTCGGGTTTTAGGGTTAGAAATAGCCTTAGCTATAAAAGGCTTAAGATAATGGTATATGGTTGTTCAATGAGGAGCAAAATTATGCTCTATGCTTGAAATCTTAGATTGAGTGAGTTATTGATTGCGTTTGTTCGCAAGTTAGCCACACATCTTTATATATGACATACCTTACCAAAGAGCCTACATTACAACCCTAGAAAGTCCTAATCCGATTCTTGATTAGATGTGCACACATATGCGATGTATGAGTCTTTGATTTTCACGAGTCGTTGAATGCATGTCTATGTTGATCCGAGCATATACACTTACATTTTGAAAAATATGAGCGAATGATTGCACCATTATATATATTTCCCTTTTGTGAGGACGCATTCTTTTGATTTCAAGGTGAAAAGGTAACACGAGCTTAGCTTAAGAGTTTTCGACAAAAGTCTTTATATTTCCAAAACTATATTGTACGCACAACGTGTCTATTTGATCTATCTACTTTCATGCTTACATAGTTTTGATTCTTTCTTTTGTTCAAGGCTGAACAAACCAATAAAGCATGGGGTGGTTGACTTGCACGTATTTGTCACGATTTTTGGTATATTTGGCTAGTGTTTTAGTTATATTTGTTATTAATCTTGGGTATAAGTTGGATTGATTGAGTATATTTTTGTATTTATGTATCTCTGATTTATTTTACCACATTTTATGTTTATTTTAGGTATTTTGAAGTTTTTCGGTGTTAAGGTGGACGAATGTGGGCCCGCGAGTGGAGTTTCAAAGAAATTGGGCCCTGATTTGGTATATTACAACTGACACTGGGTCTGTCATCCACATGGGTTACCCAGTGTCAAAACCAGTGTTAGAAATTCTGGGAGAATGATACCTCCAATCGGACTAGGAGACTATCCGATCGGATGTAAGCGTTACAAACTCGGTTTTTCTGGAGATTTTCAATTACGGAAGGGCTATTTGATGGCTACAAAAGGCCAAGAACTCAGCCACATTTAGGAAACCAAAAAACACCATCCAAACACCATCCATAGTCGAATAATCCCACGCCCGGTTCGTGACAAACCGAGATGGGAAGACATTCTCGAACCTCTTGGGGATGACAACCCATGAGCGTTCTTGAATCGTTTTATATCTCTTTTAAAAATCAGAACCTACCCGGATAGAAGGACAAAGACCTCCCACGAGGACACGCTCGGAACTGACAAATCCGATCCGTCGCCTCAAAGCCCCACGATAACTAGTTGCAGTAGCGTAGATTCAGTAGTTACCACAGTGATTGTAGCTTCTCGGGAGTCCGTGACAGCTTCCAAGGCTCAACTCGTAGATGATAATCCCTCTGGAATAGCTGGAGATAGTTCTCGCAAACATTTCAATCTCGTACACTCTAAACACTACTTTAATTATATGGTTGAATGTTTGAATGTTTTTTATCATGAGTTTCTTGTTGGATTGTTATGCTTTGACATTGATTAAGTTTCATTTTATCATATTGAACTTGTTGATGGTACTCTTGTGTTCGATTCTATTTTAATTGTTGATGGACTTTATTTGTTCTCTATTTTCTTGTTCAATCATGATTAATTCTTGTTTTGGGCTTGTGATATTGGATTTGTCGATGGTTGTTAATTAGAACTTACGGGTCTAGTGCCGGGAATTATTTAGAACCATCACTTGGAATTATCGGGCGTTTAATCTATACGTTGGGATTGACAGCCCCAACTCGTAGACTAAGTGTTCGATGAAATGCCCAAGTGGTCGTGGAGACGATTCCAAGGCCCTAGACCTCATTTTATTAATCTTTTAAAAGTTAAAGTTCGTTATTAAATATTTTATTAACTTTAGTTAAGCTCTTGCATGGTGATTGACGCTCTCCTTTCAAGGATAGTTTAAATTGCTCGTAGTATAAATCATCTTTTAGTTATTACAATTCTCGAAACCCCCTTGTCCGCGTGTTTAGCGTAGCATTTTCATTATTTTCTCATTCGTACAAACAAACACAAAAACAACTTCCGATTAGTCTTCCTCGAGAGATTCGACTCGAGTTAAGTTGCTAGTCTACAAGTGACCCCGTTCTCTTGCGGGGGAACTTAAACCCTTTTGAAAGGAACACAAAAGTTCAGCTCAAGCACCTGTATTATTCGTAAAGAAGAAAGATGGAACATTGAGGTTATGCATTGATTATCGAGAGCTCAATAATGTTACCATTAAGAATAAATATCCTCTCCCGAGGATTGATGAGCTATTCGACTAACTTCAAGGAGCCACAGTGTTCTCAAAGTTTGACCTACAACAAGGCTCTTACCAACTAAAGATAAAGTACGAAGACATACCTAAGGCTGCTTTTCGAACTAGGTATGGTCACTATGAGTTTGTAGTGATGCCTTTTGGATTGACAAATGCACCATCTGCATTCATAGACTTGATGCATCAGATCTTTAAGCCATATCTGGACCAATTTGTAGTCAATTTTATTGACGATATTCTTGTGTATCCCAAAACAGAAAGAGAGCACGAATGCCATTTAAGAATTGTTCTAGATGCACTAAAAGAACACAAATTGTATGGCAAATTTAGCAAGTATGAGTTTTAGCTAAGCGAAGTTGCCTTTTTAGGAAACTTGATATCTGGCGATGGTCTCGCTGTAGACCCAATGAAGGTGGAAACAGTTACCAATTGGAAGCGTCCCGAGACAGTTACGGAGGTTAGAAGCTTTCTTGGACTAGCAGTTTACTACCGCAGATTCATTAAAGATTTCTCAAAGATTGCAGGACCACTCATGAAACTAACTCAGAAGCAAGTCAAGTTTGATTGGAACGAGAAGTGTGAGTCAAGTTTTGTAGAACTAAAGAGCAAACTCAAATCGACACCTATCTTAGCGCTTCCCGATGGAAGTGAAGGACTTATGGTTTATAGCGATGCATCAAAAGAAGGACTAAGAGCAGTACTAATGCAAAATGGAAAGGTAATTGCATATGCCTCACGGAAGTTGAAACTATACGAGGCAAGTTACCCAACGCACGATCTAGAACTTGCTGCCATTGTGTTTGCATTGAAGAAATGGCGACATTATTTGTATGGGGCAACATTCACTGTCTTTACTGATCACAAAAGCCTCAAGTACTTATTCTCTCAGAAAGAACTTAACATGAGGCAAAGAAGATGTATTGAACTCATGGAAGACTACTGTTTTTCCATTCAATACCACCCTGGAAAAGCTAATGTAGTGGCAGACGCACTAAGTAGGAAGGCAAGCGTAGCTCGACTAATGATACGAGAATGGGAGGCATTAGAAGAGCTGAGTGCATGGAATCCAAGGAGAATGGATTCACATCTGAATTGTGCCCATATCTCCATCAAACTAGATTTAACAAACGAGATTAAGACGACACAAAATGAGGATGTGAAACTCCAAGAGTTAAAAGACAAAATACTGAGAGTCGATAGGCCGGAGTTTAATATAAAAGAAGACGGGATCATAAGGTTTAAGAATTTTCTTTGTGTGCCAAATAATGAAGACCTGAAAAGGAAAATCTTTATTGAAGCACACCTTTCAAGACATACCATTCTCCCCGGAGGTAACAAAATGTAAAAGGATATGAAAAGACACTTTTGGTGGGTGAACATGAAAAACCAAATAGCAGAGTTCGTCGCTATGTGTCTAACATGTCAACAAGTGAAGGCTGAAAACCAAAGTCCCTCGGGATTACTTCAACCATTAGAAATTTCTGAATGGAAATGGGAATTAATCACAATGGATTTTGTGACTGACCTCCCGATGACACGAGGCGGCTATAATACCATTTGGGTAGTCATGGATTGACTTACGAAATCGGCCCATTTCTTACCTGTTAAGAAAACTGACAGTCTCCAAAAACTTGCTCAGATGTATTTTCGAGAGATTGTTCGATTGCATGGGGTACCTAGGGATATCGTTTTAGAAAGGGACCCCAGATTTGTATCCCGATTCTGGAAAAGCCTACTCCATGAATTAGGGACCTCACTAAGCTTTAGTACAGCTGCACATCCTCAAACTGATGGGTAATCTGAGAGGACAATCCAAACCCTTGAAGACATGCTGCGATCATGTGTACTTGATTTCCAAGGAAGTTGGGATTTTCATTTGCCATTAGTTGAATTTGCTTACAACAACAATTACCAAGCAACTACCGGAATGGCACCATATGAGGCCTTGTATGGGAGAAAGTGTAGGTCATCGATTCATTGGGAAATTGATGATCAATGGACAACAAAAAAAGTCAAAACACAAATAACGTTCCCAAGAGTGGACCTGGTCCAAGAAGCTTTAGAAAAGGTCCGCTTGATTAAAGAGAGAATTCGAATCGCTCAGATTCATCAAAAGAGCTATGCTGACAAACAAAGAAGAGACCTAGAATCCGAAATGGGGAATGAGGTATTCCTAAGGATTTCACCTCAAAAAGGACTGATTAATTCCAAAAGGGGGGGTGGTGGTGGGAAATTTAGCCCCGAGATAGGTAAGGCTATTCAAAATTTGAGAAAGGATTGGAACCGTATCTTACCGCTTAGAGCTTCCGAAAAAGCTTGCTGGACTGCACGATGTGTTCCATGTCTCGAGATTGAAAAGATACAAACCCGACCCGAATCACATCCTTACTAAAGAAATAACCCCAATAATGGGAAACTTAACATATAGAGAAAAGCCAATAAAGATCATCGATCATCAAATTCGTGAATTGAGGAGGAAACAGATTCCCTTAATCAAGGTGATATGGCAGCATCATGATTGCCTTGAAGATGCAACATGGGAAGTTGAGAGTGACATGCGTCGACATTACCCCGAATTACTTTAGTCACGATTTGGGGACCAAACTTCTTTAAGGAGGGGAGGATGGGAGACCCTGTAAATTTGATAAATTGCACTTTTATCTATTTATTAATTAAATTCAATAAACTCCTTGTTATTAATATTATATTACCTCCACATTGATTTCTTTTTAAATGGAAGAGTTATAAAACCTTAGAAATTTATAAATTTTACTAAGTTTAAATATTGTAAAATTTAAACACCAATGTTAAGTTCTAAAGATATATAGTTTAAGTAATATCCTAAAATATATTAAATGTTCTAGAAAAAATTAATGATAGCCATAAGACCAAGTAAATTATGAGGATTGATCACCAAGATATTTAGTATATATAAAAGACTTTTCTTAATTGATAGAGTAATATTAGAAGGATATATTATCACTTCTCTTAATAGCCTTTTACTTATGACAAGAGATCATTACCGGCATAATGAATATTTGTCTAATAGGATTAGTCAATATAGAGATACCTTCTAATTATGTTATGTTGGTGAACCGTGTATTATGAAATAATATAGCTGCCAATGAGTGACTGCATTCTCTTTATCTTCTAACATAGATATGGAAAGATATTATGATGGAAATATATCAGCAGATAAATTTTAAACCAATGAGCGTCATTCCTGTGAGGCAAGATTATAATAGAAGGAATCAGACTCTTCTCATTTTTACCGTCATAAGATATATCAGCCAAACTTTATAGAGAAAATATCTTGACAGACAAGCAGCCGCAATTCCAACCAATGAGCGCCAACCCACTTCAACACTTAATCTCTGATCAGACGCAATCAGTTCCCACCACCAGACTTTCTGAGAAACACAACTTTCAGTGTAATACTAGATAAACAAAAAAAAGGGGGATTTAATGTATGAGAGAGAGTGAGATTGATATAACATATATATCACAACTGTGTTATGTCTTCACGCTAAGAGAAACAATAATCCAGACAGCCACACATGCAAACCCTTCACCCATATCCATACAATCAACAAACTCACTACCAGACTCTCTGAGAAACACAACTCTTAGTGTAATACTAGATAAAAGAAAAGGGGATTTAGTATTTGAGGGATAGTGAGGTTCATATAACAGATATATAAAAACTGCGTTATGTCTTCACGCTAAGAGAAACAATAATCCAGACAGCCTAGTTGATTAGCACAAAAATGTCTGGATTTTAGTTAGTATTTTATTTAGTTTTTATTATTGTTTTTGGTATAAGTTGGATAAATTGAGCACATTTTCGTATTTTCATATTTCCAGCTTATTTTACCGCGTTTTAATCATATTCGATATAATTAGGTGATTATATGTTGTTTTTCCAATACAGCTAAGAAATCGGAGGATTTCGAAGCTTAAATAGATGAATTTGCTAGTCAAGGAGACGAAAATGATATTTCCAATGAAAGAGTAGCAGAAAGATCGAGAAAGTCAGATGCAGCACGAGTAGAATCGGTCGACGTGAGCATCGACGCTACGTCAATGCGACCCTGGCCCACGACGGTCGACACTAAGTCGACACAACTCTATGTAGCGTCGATCCTGCCCGCGTCGGTCGACACACTTGCCCAGTCGACGCGCACACACCGGAAGTGTCGACACCAAGTCGACGCCAATGCCCACGAAATGTCTGTCGCGTCGATCCTAAACGCGTCGATCGATGCACCGATCGACGTGACTGCCCAGAAATGCATTTTTAGGGTTTCTTGTTGCCCAATACATGGAAAAACTATAATTACCCTATATATTTTAGATTTTTGCATACATTATCATATTCCTAGGGTTCCAAGGCTTCTTGGGGGCTGACAACCCCAAATAGTGTCCTACTATTTTCTTAGTTTCTCTTCATAATTTTTAGTTTTAAATCTCTAGTTTTGGGATTAGTATAGATTAGCTTCTAGATAGTTTAGATTAATATTAGTTCGTGGATTTCTATACCAAAACGCTGCGGATCTTCTTAGTTCAATTATTAAGTAATTATTTCTTTCACTTTTAATTCAGTTACATGCTTTTAATTAGTTTAAATAATAATTATTCTTTCCATGACGAATCTTTCTTGTGATTGTGTTGAGCTTGGGATGTTTATTTTGATTATGATTTTTAGCTAGATCTAATGGGTTTAGAGCCTAGATTCGTTGTGAACCATCAATTGGGTTTTCCCAAAAGATCGTGGAGACGAATCGAAGCTCTAGAACCCTAGTTTTCTTAATTCGTTTAAAAATATTTTAATTAATGAATTCCTAGATTAAATAAATCCTAGATTTAAATTCTCTTGGATAACATAATTTAGGATTTAGATAAGTAGTTCTTAGTTGAAATAATATTAGATTTAATTAATTAGATCATATTTTAATTAAATCTTATTTTTAATTAGTTTAATTAATTTCTAGTTCTTAAAACAAATCAAACAAAACCCCGTTCATGTGTTATTTTTTTAAATTTATTATTCGTGAAACGCAAACATAAAACGAACTTCCAAATTAGCTTTCCTCGAGAGATCGACACGAGTCAACTTCCCACCCTACAAGCGCCCTCGTTCTCTTGCGAGCAAGCTTGTGTGTTTTAAATTAAAATATATTAAAAAGGGGTGCACAGAAGTTTGGTTCAAAATTTTGGTGCCGTTGCCAGGGAAAGCTAAGTAGGTTGTGAATTTTGTGTTTGCCCTTCATGATCCTTATTTATACTTATCTTTATTTTATTATGATTTTTCTTTTCGTTGGTTTTATTATTTTTATCTTGTACGTTTAATCTTGTGAGTTGAGTGTTGTGTAGGCAAGGTACATCTCTTGAAGCCTCGGTTCAACGTCCAAAATAAAAAAAATAAAAAAATATATTACTCGTACGATGATCCACCGCTAGAATGGCGTCATGCACCTCGACCGGCTATTCCATTGAGCGACGCAATGAAGAATTACTTTCCTGATAAATACGACCAATTGAATCTCCCGATTTTTCATGGGCGTCGGAACGAAGATGCGCTAAAATTCATTCAAAATTACGAGTTTATCACTGATAGTTCTCCTCATCACGGGCATACAAGGGATCGAATGAAGATGCGACTTTCCACTTGTGCACTGAAGGAAGAAGCAATGAAATGGTTTGCAAGGCTAGAACCTGATTCTTTGCGTACGTGGTATGAAGTAGGCGATAAATTCATGAGGAAGTTATACGTACCCAATGTAATATGTGATTATATTGAATGCCGAGGACATATGACGCATGAATGTTTGGTAACATTTGTTGATGAGCCACAGGAGGAAGTTGTCACCGTCCGAGATTGTACGAGCCATGAAGAATATAAACCAGACGATCAATTCTTGGCGGCGCGGCAAGAGGATCAAGAGGCTGAGATCATGAGCTTTCAAGACAAACAAGTTGATGACCCTTTGGAGACCATTTGTCAACAAGGCGGCATTGATCAATCCACTGTGCAGAAAGAAGGCCTTGCACAATTCATGGAACGTATGGAACAAATAATAGCTTCTTTTGAAAAATCATCGAACGAGGGGGATGGGTTACAAATGTATAACCTTTCTGAACTTGAAAGGTATGTAAATGAAGTAGGTCGTCAAGTCGATGCTTCTATAGCAAGAAGGGAAGAAGAAAGAAATAAACTTAAAGTCACCTAGCGCTACCAATTCTTGATGTTGTGGAACCTCTATTGAAGGAAAAATTTGAGCTCTCCTATTTGTTTAGAGGATGTGCATAAAGATGAAGTTTTGGAGAATTTAGACGTGATCGTTCCTCTTGTACTTGACGATGTCATGTTGAATAATGATATAGTAGAGTTGCCATTGGGGAGCCCGGATGTTGATGAAGTAATGAACTTGCCATAGTTTTGAATGGAAGAAGAAGACGTGGTGCCAACTTTAGGGGATGTGATTGTAGAGTCTCACGTCATGCTGTTGGAGATCCCGATGGATGCTACGAATTCGAGTTTGCTCGATTTATTTAGGGATGCGGTAGAGGATGAGCCGATTTTCGAAGATGAACTTACTCCTCTTGTGATGGATGATTTAGAAGTCGAGGACAACGACAAATTATTAAATTGGGCAGCGGCAATTTTAGGGATAAATCTGAACGACATTGCTGTGGACGATGTCAATTTTGATGAGGTGTTAAAGAAGGAGTTTATTGAGCCTCTCGTTATCCCACCCAAGCCATTAATAGATTTTAATTTTGAGTTGGTGGACGAGTTTGTTGAGGAAATTTCCAAACCCTTGTGCCCGAATTTAGTTCCCAATGTTTTTCAAAACGTTAAGGGGGATTTCGACAAAACGAAGGAGAATGGATTAGGTGTTGATGAATTCTTATGTTCGATGGATTTCCTCATATTTATGAAGATTGCGGATCACCATATGCCCGAATTAGTTGTTGATATGCTCATGGTGATAGATTATTCGCTTTTTAGACCCCCGAAGCGAGTTAATGTTTTTGTTCTATGATTTGCTTACCATGCGCGCCTTGGAGGAATACATTCAATATGCTTAATGTTGAAAAACACTAAGGCGTGGTACAATCATCACCTTTTCTTAGATCCGGGATAGCAACGTTCGTATAAGGCGTCGAGCTTTCGACGTTAAACAAGCGCTTCTTGGGAGGGAACCCAAGCTTTTTTTTTATCCTTTGTATTTCTTTTTAGTTTATTTCTCTTTTTCTATTTTACGTTTAGGTTATGTTTCTGAAATAGGAAGAAGTGTTATCGAGGATGGATTAATCATTAGAACGAAGAAATTGAAATGGTTGATGATGCACGGATCGCGTCGATCGACGCCAGCACTGACGCAGCATCGATGCTCGGCCCGCCCGCATCGACCGACGCTCTGTCGATGTGAGTTTGAGTGGATTTTCTTTGACCCGATAGCGATCCCGCCTACGATGACTGCTTCCGCGAGTTTTAAATTTTTGTTCAAGACATTTTCGTTCACACGATTGGAGATGAAAGATGATTGCACAAGCGGTTTTTGGAGTCGCTCGACTATTTTTTCAGGGACGTTCCCTTATTCCTTTCCTTTTTCTTTTGGTTTTCTATATAATTATGACACTCGGGAGATTGTCAAGTTTTTTTTTCCGTCCAACAGAGCCTTACATTACAACTCGAAAAGAACCTTTTCCGATTCTTAGTTCGATAACCCACAATTAATTTGCGATTGAAATAGCATTGAGTTTCAGTTCTTGTTTATTGTGCTTGTATTTGGTATGATTTTGACGTGTATAACACGTCCTATGCAG